>OZ020195.1:45607974-46148847 GCA_963971165.1 Philopedon plagiatum | reverse complement strand
TTAAGTTTCGAAGAATTTTGTACCACCTGCACTAGACTATTTGTTGAGGTTAGGTTTGATTGTTTCAGGTAATAAAACATACAAAGGACTTAGTTTAATTCTTCATTTAATACATCTAGCTACATTTCTATGGATAATTTTTCTAAGAGTTTTAAGTTTATCTGGAGCGTTGGAAAAGTATTGGTGTGTTGTGTTTGTTCTCTGGAACTGATTAAAAATATCTAGCATTAGTGCTGCCTCCATATCTGTGCTTATACTAGTATCTTCTTTGTACACAAACTTCGGAAGGTCTACGGATGGCATCATATGTTTAATAACTTTCACGGTAGGATCGTAAATTTCTCCTTCAAAGACGTTCCAAAAATGAATGTTGCCTCCTATTTCCTCATAGAAAATCTTTCCACATTTTGGCTCTATATGTACATTATATTTTTTAGCAAGTTCCCAAACCAATAAAGTTGCCGGTAAACAGGACCCATAATACTGGTTCCGACTGAATACTTCTTCAATGTTGACAAGAATAGTTTTTAATATTTCCGCCATGTTAATCGTGTGACGGTTGACAGTATACTAAACATTTCTTACAGAGTTATTCTACTTAAGTTACAAATTTCGTCTGCACCACTCCCTTCTTCGTGCCTCAGCAGGCGTTTCTGTATATGTTCGACATCCTCGTAGATTAAGATGCGCATCAAGATTTAGGAACCAAATAGGTGGTTGGAATGTTAGAATCTGTGTAACTTGTAGCATTTCAAATGCTACATTGTTTCTGAAATTACTTTTAGTGCATTTGGTTTTCTTGACAAGATGGTGAAGATGATTTTGTAGAAAATTTTGACATTACTTTAAGGCAAACACTAAATATCTCATAAAATCTTATTTTATTAAATTATTAATTTCTTACACAAATAACAAGCATTTATGTTTTACAAGGATGTAGGTTATGCATTTTGGCATTCCTTTTTTTTATCCTATACAGTTCAAATCCATGGTACGCAATGTTGTGCCAGTCCAGAATGTCTTAATTTTATTTCTGCACTTGAGTTGATTCACCCTAAAAGATCAATTCACAGTATTGTATTCATTGTTTAATTTAGCATTTCCTAAGAATATTACCTATATCATTGCGTGTACTTTAAGAACTACGTAACAACTGCTCTAAAAAAAAATCCTTTTCTTGTAGCACGTTTGTCCCATTTTAATTGTATATAGTAGTTTTTGATTAGTTGTAAGCCAAAATAAAATACTAATTAATAACTGATTACTAATTCTAATTAACGAAGCGAATACTTTGTTTTCTAAGGCTACAGTGTCTGCAAGTCCAGAGAATCTTCCGTTTCTTTTCTTCTTATTTCCTAATATGATTGCCATTTCAAAACATCGTGTTTACATTTGGGAACAACCAAAATATAATTATGTAGAGGCCGAGTTTTGAACGGCGCACATTCGGGCTGACGTCGAATGCTTTGATTGGTCCAATGTGACACATGGAGTTCCAATTGTGAGGGGCAAGAAATTGATGTCGTGGGAGGTTTTTGGGGTGAATTTAAAAAAGGACAAGGTGGTTGTGGAGGACAGTATTGGCCAAACAGTCTTGGCAAGAGAGGGCCGTTAGTTATAACCCTCGTTTTATAGATTGAAGTTAGTTATAGTTTGTGATTGTGACAAAAGTCACAATGGGTCGTTTTTTCATTTTGGTAACCCTCCAATAGGGATGAGGTAAGCAAAGCTTTTATTCTCCCCGAATTTCTTAGAGTGATTTGTACTGTTGTATTACAGGGTTTTTTCCGGGTAAAGGAATAATTTTCGACAGTTGAAAGGATGTTTCATGGTGGATGCAACCCCCTGTCCATGGTTTTCTGCCCCTCCTTTTAAAGAAATGTTGTGAGACAGATGCAATTCCCCGTACCTGTTTTCCCGCTACTCCTTGCGAAGAGATGTCCCGAGATGGATGCAACCGTATGTATGTGGCTTTCCGCCACGCCTTCTCATGAGTTTCCATCTTCGTCAACAGCATAGAGTTTGAAGGGGTACTTACTCCAGGTGGTCCAGCCGCATCACCTCGATATAACCTTGGGACCATGCCGATCCACGTCTAGAAGGGTAGCTTTTCAGAGCTTTCCTCCTCCGTCAGGATAGTCCCCTAAGCACTCAGTTCCGCGTGCTACGGTGGATTGTACTCCATTTTGTCTCTGGGTAAGGCCTGTACGCCGATTTTTGGTTATAATTGCATATATAAAATGTTAATTTATGAATTTTGAAAATTAAAAAACCTACGGCCCATAAATGCTCCTGGCGAAAAGCTGCCGCGCACTTGTAGCACTTCTGGGTAGTTAAATTTATCAATTTAACCCCAGAACGCTGCAAGTTAAATAGCGCCCAGTAACGTGAGGCTCCGAATTTTCCAATTTCCAAATTAAGAACGTTAAAATTCTTTAATATCAAACTATTTTTTAATTCCAGGCATTTAAGTAAATTTTATTTTCTCAAGTTGCATGTGTTTGGTAGCATAAACAAGCTTATTCTTATCTACGAATGATAACAAAATTCTTGATATTTTTACCTACTCTTTTTATACTGTATGCAATTCCTTTTTTTTTGTGGTACACATACATTCCTTTGCGATTTTGACTAGATATTTATGAAATATTTTATTTAGAATACAAATAATATAGTACCGAAAATATTTATAGAAATGGATTACCAATTTTCCCCTAGACATCTTTTGTTACCTGAGATTGATTATGAATTGAATATTCGTGGTGTTAGAAGTAGAAAAGAACGTTCCGAAAAAATTAAAATTTTAGCTAGACTCTTGCAGAAAGAAGCCCAAGGAGCTGATAAAATTGATTTAGATAATTATATGTGATTTTGACACAGAACGCGATGCTATTAACGCGACGGTTGTCGATATAACCGGTCTTATCTTAGATTTCGAAGGCAATCCCGAAGATACGCTTCTAGCTAGAATAAAATCACGAATTGCTCATGTTACGAACCGCGTTCTTAGACTTAAAATTCCTACCGAAGGGGATGATATCGAAGACGTAAAACTTTATAAAGAAGAAACGTACGCAACATGCCTTCAATTAGATGCAGATGTACATGCTAGAATAATTATTACCGATACCGCGAACACAAGTAACCAAAGTTTTCCTAGACCATCAATAGTAAATGTTCCACCCCCTATAATAACGTGTCAAAATAAACAGATTTTACTTTCAGATTGGAATGTTAAATTTAACGGGGATCCAAAAGCCGTGTATAATTTTATTGAACGCATAACTGAAGTCGCGGACGCGCGGGGTGTTTCTGAAGGCGATTTATTTAAATCGGCTGTTGAATTGTTTGTGGGCGATGCTTCTGTTTGGTACCGTAGCATAAAGAGCTATGTTTTAAATTGGCCTGATTTATTAGAAAGGATAAAAAGAGACTTTCTATCGCCGTGTGTAGAAGACGAAATTTGGGAACAAATAAAATCGCGCAAGCAACGCAAAGATGAGTCGGTCATAATTTTTGTAGCTCAGCTAGAAAATCTTTTTTCGAGACTAAGTAGAACCCCATGTGAAACAACTAAAGTTAAAATTTTAAAACAAAACCTTTTAGCCGAACATATTACTCAGCTAGCTTTATGTACTATTGATTCCGTTCAAGAATTGGTAAATTTAGTTAAACGTTTAGAGGAGGCTAATTACATAAAAAATAAAAATCGTTGTTCTGTTTCTCGTTCTTCCTCTCAACTCTGTGAAATTAATACGGATAATAATAATAATTCAGGCAATAGGAATAGACAAAATATTTCAAAATTTCCGTCTCGTGTTTTTGAACGCCACGTTTCGACACAAAATTCCACCTCAGTAAAGTAAAATGTTGGAATTGTAATAAGTTAGGTCATGTTTTCTCCAATTGCAAAGCCAAGAGAAATAAATTTTGTTTTGGTTGTGGCGCTGCCAATTTTACTATTAAAACTTGTACCAGGTGTTCAAAAAACTAAATCGTAGCGGCATACGTTACGGCCGAAACTATGTCGCAAATAAACAGGCCAAAATTAAAAATAAAAGCTACCCTACTGTTGAACAAACTAAATATATAGAATTCTTTAAAAACTTTTATCATAACTTAAAATTTCCCGTAGTGAGGAATGAAATTTCTCCAATGTTGGAAAAAAGAAATTTTGACAATAGACCTTATATTTCAGTAAAAATATTTGATACCGAAGTAATTGCTCTTTTCGATTCCGGCGCAACGTCGTCAATTATCGGTGCTAGCAGTCAAAACATTTTAGATCAGTTTAAAATTAAAATAAACCCAGCGAGTGTAAAAAATATTTCCGTTGCAGACGGCTCGCCGCAAAAAGTGATAGGCCTGGTTGATTTACCAGTGGTGATTAGCGATGAATGTCGTGTAGTTAGGGCATTAGTTGTACCTTCAATACGCCATGGGTTTATTTTCGGTAGCGATTTTGCACGCCAATTTTCACTATTATTGGACTTTAGAAATAATACATGGAATACTCAGAATAATTTAACTAGCATATCAAGCACGAATCAAACTAATTTAAATTATTTGGTGACTTTAGATGAACTAGAGTTTGAGCAAAGAGCAGCCGCTCAAAAATGTATCGATTCTTTTCAAGAAATTTCTAGTGAAACGCGGTTGGGGCGTACAGATAAAATTACTATGACAATAGATACTGGCGACGCAAAGCCATTTAAGAAAAAACAATACCTTATGTCACCTTATATGTCAGAAATTTTAAATAAGGAGCTAGACGAGATGTTAAATTTAGATGTTGTCGAACCTTCAAATAGCCCTTATTGTGCACCGGTTTTACTTGTGAAAAAATCAAATGGTTCTCATAGACTGTGCTATGATGGGCGCATGCTTAACGCGCAGACGCGTCACGATTCCTACCCTTTGCCTAGTATCGACCGTATTTTGAATATGTTAAGGGACGCAAAATTTATATCGACTATAGATTTACGCAAGGCGTTTTGGCAAATACCGTTAGACGAAAAGTCACGCGAAAAAACCGCATTTAGTGTCACCGGTCGAGGTCTTTTTCAATTTAAAGTTGTTCCGTTTGGACTTTGTAATGCTGCGCAAGTACAGCAACGTTTAGTTGACAAAATTTTTGGGCCACGTTTCGAGCCTAAAATATTTACCTATCTTGACGATATAATAGTGTTAGGGTCTACTTTTGAAGAGCATTTATCTTTGTTAAGAGAAGTAAAGAATCGTCTTAAAGACGCAAATTTGACTATTAGTATAGAGAAATGTGAATTTTTTAAAACTACCCTTAAATTTCTTGGTTATGTTGTAGGCGCAAACGGGTTACGTACCGATCCTGAGAAAATTTCTAGTATGATAAATTACCCGCGTCCTACGAATAGTACCGAAATTAAACGATTTATTGGACTATGTTCGTGGTACCGTCGTTTTATTAAAGACTTTTCTACTTTGACTTCTCCTATTAACGATTTATTACGTGGTAAGAAAAAAAGAGAGCCTATTAAGTGGACGAATGAATCAGAGGAGGCTTTTACGAGAATTAAGCAAGCCTTGGTGTCTGCTCCAGTTTTATGTCAACCTGATTTTACTAAGCCTTTTACTGTTCAAAGCGACGCTAGTGATACGGGTTTAGGCGGTGTGCTTACCCAAATTTTAGACGGTGAAGAACGGGTTATCGCGTACGCGAGTCGTTCTCTTACTAGAACTGAGCGTAATTATACTGTAACCGAAAAGGAATGTCTAGCTTTGCTATTTAATTTAGAGCGTTTTCGACCGTGGATAGAGGGTGTTAGGTTTACAGTAATAACCGATCATTACTCTTTACTTTATCTGAATAACCTAAAAAATCCTACGGGAAGACTTGCACGATGGGCGATGAAATTGCGCCAGTACAATTTTGATTTAATTCATAGAAAAGGACGTTTTAATGTAGTCCCCGATGCTTTAAGCAGGATTCCACAAGTATCCTTAATAGACGTTTCCTTAGAACAGCTAGATCCGTGGTATATTACGTTGAAAGAAAAAATAGTTAAAAGCCCCGATTCTTACCCTCATTTTAAGGTAGAAAATAATATAATTTATAAACTTATTTTGTCTAGATCTAAAGTAAAGACAAATTTAAACGAGTGGAAAACTTTAGTTCCAAAGTACTTGCGAAATAAAATAGTTAGTTCTTGTCATGATCCACCTACTTCTGGACATTTTGGTTTCTTTAAAACTTTAGGTAGAGTTCAAGATAATTATTATTGGCCGCGAATGCGAAAAGATATTTTGCGGTATGTTAAAGCTTGTAAGGTGTGTTCTTCACAAAAATTAGCTAACAGTCCGCGTATGGGTTTAATGGGTGCTGAGAAATCCGTACAATTTCCTTGGCAAATTATTGCCGTAGATTTAATGGGATCTTTTCCCCGGTCTTCCAAGGGTAATGCTTATTTACTCGTCGTGGGAGACTGGTTTACTAAATATACTCTCCTTCATCCGATTAGACAAGCTACAGCTAAGAGTGTAATAAAATTTATCGAAGAAGAAGTTTTTCTTGAGAGAGGCGTTCCTCAATTTATATTGTGTGACAATGGTTCACAATTTGCCGGTTCGGAGTTTAAAAAGCTTTCTCAGCAATACAATGTTCAAAAAATTTGGTATAGCCCTAAATATTCTCCCCACTGTAATTTCGTCGAGCGAAATAATAAAACTGTCGGAACCGCAATCCGTTGTTACATTGAAGAACATAAAGACTGGGATAAAGAATTACCCAAAATTAGACATGCCATTAATACCGCCAAACACGAAGTGACTGGTTACTCACCAGCGTTTTTAAATTACGGTCGTTATGTACCTATTTCTGGTCGTTACTACGGGGATATAACTTCTACCGAAGGTATAGAGATTACTGCCGGAGATCGCGACGAGTACGTCGGCGATGTTAAAAATTTATCGGATATTTTCGAAGAAGTTCGAAAACGGTTGCACGAAGCGTATAAACGCTATGCCAAGTCTTATAACCTCCGGAAGCGAGATGCTAGTTTTGAACAGGGTGAACGGGTTTGGCGACGCAACAAAGTTTTATCGGACGCAGCAAATAAGTTTTCCGGTAAATTAGCCCCTAAATATGTTCTTTGTACCGTAGAAAAAAGAATCTCTCATTTAGTCTATGAATTGCGCAACGCAGACGGCACACCTGCTGGTCGTTGGCACGTGAAAGATTTAAAACCATATTTTGGTTCTAATTCAGATGTCTCTGTAAATTAACAGGAATGCAGATCTTACGTAGTTCTAAAAAAAAAATGTCTAGAATACTGTTGAATAACTTTGAATACCTAGTAACTTGTTGTAAATTTTGTTTTATACGTGCACTAAAGTTTTGGTAGACTTTTACCGATTAAGACTATAGCCGAATTGTGACTGTACCCGAATTGTGACTTACCAAATTGTGACTCCAGTAGGACGTTTTGATACGCGTGAGATATCAGCCCAGAACTTGGTGTACGAGATAAAAAATATGTTAACTGTAGTTAACATATTTTTATTTTTCGAAGGGGGTAGTGTAGCATTTCAAATGCTACATTGTTTCTAAAATTACTTTTTAGTGCATTTGGTTTTCTTGACAAGATGGTTGTACGGGGATTTCACATTCTACCGTACACGTAATTTTTGACATGACTTTCATGCAAATGAAAATCGGTAGATTTTCAACAATTGTATATTTAGGTATAACAAATTTAAAAACTGTAATTTTTATACAGTCACACTTGTACCGTTTGTAGGTACAATTATAAAAACCAGTTAACAATATTATTGATTTATTACTTGGGTTTATTTCACTGGTACTCAGCTTATCGTGAAAGTCCATGAATATTTTTATATTCAGCAGAGACAGATTTTATGACGATTTTAGATATTCGTTTTTGACAATGAATAGAAACAATAAATCTTGCGTAAGGTGATCGCTGCTAAGAGCATTTTTGGGAATTTTAACTCGAACGGAAACTCTGACACGTTAGAGCTACTAGCCGTGTCAAAACAAATAACGATACAAAACGAGGGCGTATCGCGCGTTGCAGCTTCTTCCAAGATTCTGCTAACAACTGAACTGACGATTTGACTTTCTTGGCAAGGGGTAAGTTGATGCATCTAGTGAAACGTCACGCGAAATATAAACCAATAAAAATCATTGTAGAGGAAGCGATGTAAATTGTAATTGGTTTAACTTCGGCCATTATGGTTTGGGTGTGTAACTACTGACCTATGATTTTTAAGTGGTAAGATTTTCTAGGAAAGTTGGGATTTGAAAGATAACGACACCGACAAAGAAACGGTGATATATTTTATGTGAGCTGAACAATAGATGTTTGTTACTTTCGACTTAAAAATAGAATTTGCGTTGTCTAAACTTGCATGGTTTTATATTAAATTTTAGTTTTAAAGAAAGATATTTTTATTTCTTTACTGTTAAGGGAAATATTATTATTTTATTGATAAAATTATCTGAAGAGTAAAAAGTGTTCGAAGGTTCTCGAACATACTGCCCCGCGTTGAAGTGTTGTACACTTCAAAATACTTGTCAAGCTTATGGGTACGAATCAGGTAATGGACAAACTTTTGTGAGAGCCCTGGTAAAGGTTCCTTCATTTGTTTTTAATTTGACAACTCGAATTTTGTTATCTTTACTTGGTATAAGTTCAACTATTCTGGCTCGTGACCATTTTAAAGGCGGTAATTGGTCATCTTTAAGAAGAACTAAGTCATTTACTGAGAGGTCTTTAGTAGGTGTAAGCCATTTTGGTCTGTTCTGAAGTCGGTGGAGGTATTCAATAGACCATCTTTTCCAAAAGTTTTGCTGCATTTGTGTACACTTTTGCCAAAGAGATAATCTATTTTCAGAGATTTCAGTTAAGTCTTTGTCGGGATAGGCGGTAAGGCTGTCACCGATTAAAAAATGTCCTGGAGTAAGACATGTCAAATCAGAGGGATCGTTGGACATGGGACATAATGGGCGTGAGTTAAGAATCGCCTCGATCTGGACAAGAACAGTGTTAAGTTCTTCGAAAGTTAAATGTGAATTACCGATTACACGGTAGAGATGATATTTGGTACTCTTAATAGCTGCCTCCCACAAACCTCCCCAATGTGGGCTACATGGTGGTATAAACTTCCACTGCGTTTCATAAGAACTTAAGAAATTTTGAATTTCGTTTGTGTTTTCCTTGTTCTTGAAAAAATCAAATAACTCCTCTAAGTGATTTTTTGATCCCAAAAAATTAGTAGCGTTATCGCTATAAATTCTATGTGGGTTTCCTCTGCGGGATATGAATCTTTTAAGTGTTTGTAAAAATGCCTCCGTCGATAGGCTACTAACTAGTTCGATGTGTACTGCCTTTGTAGACATACACACAAAGAGAGCTACGTAACATTTTGCCAGGGGAGCGCGGCGTAATTTAGACGTTTTAAAGAAAAAAGGTCCGCCAAAATCTACTCCAACGTTTAAAAAAGGCCTACACATTGTAACTCTATCTTTCGGTAGATCTGACATTATTTGATGAGAAGGCTGTGCCTTAAATCTGTAACAGGTAATACAGCCTCTGATAATACGCTTAATTTCTCTCAATCCGTCTAGAGGCCAAAACCTTAGTCTAAAATTGGAAAGGACACTTTGTGCACCCGCGTGATAGAGCCGAAGATGTTTCAGTTTTAACATAAGCCTTACTAAATAATTTTTTGAAGGAAGTAAAACTGGATGTCTTTGGTTATATTCTATGTCGGCATTGGAAAGTCGTCCCCCGACTCTTAGAAATCCGTATTCGTCGAGAAATGGTTTAAGTGACAGTATTGCTTTGTTAGAAACAATTTTATCTGACTGAATTTCGGAAATTTCTTTGGAGAAAAATGCGTCTTGTATAATCTTTATTATTGTATTTTGAGATTGGATTAATTCATCAACAGTGAGAGGTCCACCATTTTTAACAGAATTTTGTCTTTTGGAATTAAAAGAAAATCTTAGACAATAGGCGAAAATTCTTTTTAGACGAGTAAATGAAGAATATTTACATAAGACCTTGTCATAAAAATCTTCGGATTTATTTTGTAAAAATAATACCGTTTTTGTTCCTCTGGAACATTTTCAACTCGAATATCCGAGTCGCATGTTTTCAGGTCTAAATGAGGGTTTTGTAAAAAATCTGGTCCATGCCACCAAAAAGAACAATTCATTAATTCTGGAGGTAAAACTCCTCGTGACAGAATATCTGCAGGATTCTGTGACGATTTAATATGTCGCCAATTATATTGAGAAGTAATCTGTTGAATTTCTGAGACTCTATGTGAGACAAAAATAGACCATTTTGAAGGATGTGATTGCAACCAGGCTAACACAATTTTTGAATCTGACCAAAGGTTAACACTGTTAATATTAATTTTGTTTTCAAAAACTGTGAGAATTTTGCGCGTTAAGTTTGCTAGTAAAGTCGCTCCGCAAAGTTCAAGACGCGGTAGAGTGACAATTTTTATGGGTGAGACTCTACTTTTAGAAGTTAGTAGATTACAGGTAACTGTTTTGTCTTGATAGACAGCGCGAACATAAATACATGCTCCATATGCCTTTAGACTGGCATCACAAAATCCATGGATTTCTATTTTAAGAATTGTATTATTATGAAATAAGCACCGAGGAATTTTTAAATTTGAAAGCACAGAGATATTTTTTATGAAATTATCCCATTCAGCAAAAAGGTTAAAATCAAGTTGGTCATCCCAGTTTATTTTTGAAAGCCATATTTTTTGCATTATTACCTTTGCGGTAACTATAATTGGCCCAACTAAACCGAGGGGATCAAACATTTGCGCGATCGTGGAGAGTACCTCCCGTTTAGTCGCTGAGGGCTTATGGGAACTTTTTGGTAGGGAGATGGAAAATTTATCAGAGTTTGAGTTCCAAGAAATTCCCAAGACCTTATTGGAAGTATTTTCGATCCTAATTTCATAATTACTTTGTTGCTGATCATCGGAAATATTTTTAAGAAATTTATTTGAATTGGAATGCCATTTATGTAAGTGGAATCCTGCTGATTTGAAGAGATCCACAAGCTGAGTATAAGTGTCAAATAATTTTTCATATGTGTCACAACCTACAAGGATATCGTCGACGTAACATTGGTTTAATATAGCTTCAGATGCTAACGGATAATTATTTTTTCCATTATTTGCCAATTCAACCAAACACCGTGTACTTAGATAAGGTGCACAGTTTGTACCGTATGTCACAGTCTGTAGTTCTATACATTTAATCGGTAGTTCAGAATTTTCTCGCTACAATATATTCTGAAGAAAGGTTTGTGAAGAGTTTACTTTTACTTGACGAAACATTTTCTCTATATCTGTAATAAGCACAAAACTGTGAAGACGAAATCGGCATAATATATCGAACAAATCTGGTTGGACAGTGAAGCCCTTAAGCATGACGTCATTGAGCGAGTATCCGGAAGAGGATTTCATAGAAGCGTCAAAGACGACACGTAATTTTGTAGTCTCACTGTCTTCGCGTATAACACAGTGGTGGGGTAGGAAATATTTGTTTTCTAAATTTTCGTTTTGCAAATTTAAAGGAACATATTTTGCATGTTCAAGTGTAATGTATTCATTAATGAATTTTCGATATTCAGTTCGTAAATCTGTATTATTATCTAATCTTTTTTCTAAGTTTAAAAATCTTTTGTATGCCATATTAAAAGAATTTCCTAACTTAAGATGTTCATTGGGCGATTTTAAAGGTAAATTGACGTGGAATGAACCGTTTTCAAGTATTTTGGTAGTTGCCTTAAAAATGTTTTCACTTTGTTGTTCGTCAATGGACAAATTTTGTTTATTTGCTATTTCTTCTAATGTCCAAAAACGCTGAATTAAATTTTCAATGTTATTATCGATCTTATTTGTCTGCACAAACACAGAAACGTGATCGTCGTCTTGAAATTGAGGTTCTGAAACATTAAATTTGGTAGTGAAATTTTGCACAGGCACATTTCCTGCGACAATCCAACCTAAATGTGTGTTTTGTAGAATGGGAATATTTTTTCCTAGTTTTACTATTTCTGGGATCATTAAATCATAATATATGTCAGCTCCTAACAACACGTCAATTTCAGAAGGGGTGCAAAAGGTAGGGTCAGCTAGTTGAATGTGCTCTGGTATACCCAAAGAGTCTATGTTTATAGGAATTTGCGGCAATTTCGAAGTAATTTTTGATAAAACGGCACAAGAAACGTTCAAAATTTTATCAACACAAACATTTGATTGTATTTTAATGTTAACCATTTTTGTAGAAACTAGATGAGATACCTGAAATTTGTATTTTTCGATCATATGGGTTTATTTTAAGTTTTTTAACTAAGTTTTCTGTAACAAAGGAAGTTTGACTGCCGCTGTCCAGAAGTGCCTTGACATTTAAAGCTTTGTTGTCAGCAGCAACCAACGATATGGTTGCCGTGGCTAACAAAACCTCATGCTTTGCCGAAAAAGCAGAAAGAGTGGCGGTATTGTCAGAGCTTTGTGCAGAAATTTGCGCATTTGAATGACTGTCAGGTGAAATGTTCGTTTTGTCATTTGGAGACGTTTCCACACTGTTCAGTGTAGTTCTCACTTGAGTGTTAGTACCGAGGTTAGTACTGTCGTGCAAAATAGTATGATGATTTTTGTGACATATAAAACATGAACGGGTAGAAGAACAATTTTCTCCTTGATGTTGATTACTTAAACAGTTTCTACATACATTTTTATTTTTTACAAAATTTAATTTATCATTTAAAGTTAGTGCTTTAAATTTGTAACATCTGTAAATTTTGTGATTTGACATGTTACAGAAAATACATTCGAGTGAGCCCTGTCCTGTCCTAGGCGAAGACTCAGAGCTTGTGTGAAAGGATTTTTGGTAATGTCGGGAACTTTGTGGTGTTAGTTGTTGTTTAGATTCTGAAGAGTCTAAATTTTCCAAAACTATACATTTTTGTTCTAGAAAAGTAAAGAGAGTTTCTATTGTAGGCAGTTGAGTATAGCGTAACTTTTCTTGTTCAAACGCCTTTCGAGTGTTATAATCTAACTTTTGTGAAAATAAATAAATCAGTAATAAATCCCAATGTTGCACTGGAATTTGTAAATTTTTTAATGCCTCCATATTTTGCTTAGCTTGTGTCAAAAATAGTCTTAAATTATTTGAATTGGGTTTAGTTAACGAAGGAACTTCTAACAGTTTTCCTATATGAGCGTTCACTATGATTAATTTGTTTTCATATCTATTGCTTAGGGTATCTAAAGCAATTTTGAAATTATCAGACGTCAAAGATAAGTTGTTTATTAAATTAAGAGGCTCATTTTTTAAAAATGATTTTAAATAAATAAATTTTTGAATATTTGACAAGTCTGGGTTATTAGTTATGAGCGTATTGAAAAGCTCAGAAAAGGCTGTCCATTCAGAAATATTTCCGGCAAAAATTGGTATATTCAATTCAGGTAATTTTACTGCTATAGGGTTTGGAGACGGCGGATTATTAATTACAATGGGTTGCAAATTTGGAGAAGAAACCTTTGTTAGTTGTAGTGAACTAATTTTTTCTTGCAAGGATGCTAATGTATCATAAAATCTGCCTTCTACCTCGTCCCTATCATTGTACTCAACTCCAGCGTCATCACTGTCCTCTATTTCATCTTGAATTTCGCAATATTTGCCGAATGCGGCATATAAGCCATTTTCCCGAGTTCCAAATTGAAAAATGTTTGTTTCTGTGTCTTTATTTGAACTAAACCAATTCGCTATTCGTGTGTTGCTGGATTTGGCACGTCCTCTTTGTACTTTTAATGTTTCCATTGTTATTTAAAACTATTACCAATTAAATCAGAATTGTAGATAAATTTAACCTAGATTACTAGTGAAGTACTTAGACAAAGATAAAAATACAACTTGTCAAAATCAAGGCTTGCTTACTAACAATTTTAAACTTGCAACAACGAAATAGATTTATTTCAATAAATATGCACCTAAAACTTAAAGTCCAAAGTCTGTGAAATAAGTAAGACTGTAGAAAATCTTAAAAAACTACACAAAAATGTAACAATCTGACCTTAAAATCCAATCGCGTAGGTAGTCTGTATAAAGTGGAAAAATTCTTTGTCTTGGGCCACCCAGTATCTCGTTCCGCTGTTCACAAGTAATTCACTGGAAGCAGACAAATCTCAGGTAGGTACTGGACACACTCACGAAAATTTGTTTAAATCGGAGTTTAATCGTTCTTATCAATGTTTGTTTACGATTCACTGTTTTTCATTTGTCTGTTTTATTTTTTAAGCTACGAAGGACCATTTAATGTTGCTTTTGTCACTTTAATTTTAGACACTTAGTTTTTTACTTTATTTTCTGGTTATCCGGCTCGAACTGGAACAACTATGTACGGGGATTTCACATTCTACCGTACACGTAATTTTTGACATGACTTTCATGCAAATGAAAATCGGTAGATTTTCAACAATTGTATATTTAGGTATAACAAATTTAAAAACTGTAATTTTTATACAGTCACACTTGTACCGTTTGTAGGTACAATTATAAAAACCAGTTAACAATATTATTGATTTATTACTTGGGTTTATTTTACTGGTACTCAGCTTATCGTGAAAGTCCATGAATATTTTTATATTCAGCAGAGACAGATTTTATGACGATTTTAGATATTCGTTTTTGACAATGAATAGAAACAATAAATCTTGCGTAAGGTGATCGCTGCTAAGAGCATTTTTGGGAATTTTAACTCGAACGGAAACTCTGACACGTTAGAGCTACTAGCCGTGTCAAAACAAATAACGATACAAAACGAGGGCGTATCGCGCGTTGCAGCTTCTTCCAAGATTCTGCTAACAACTGAACTGATGATTTGACTTTCTTGGCAAGGGGTAAGTTGATGCATCTAGTGAAACGTCACGCGAAATATAAACCAATAAAAATCATCGTAGAGGAAGCGATGTAAATTGTAATTGGTTTAACTTCGGCCATTATGGTTTGGGTGTGTAACTACTGACCTATGATTTTTAAGTGGTAAGATTTTCTAGGAAAGTTGGGATTTGAAAGATAACGACACCGACAAAGAAACGGTGATATATTTTATGTGAGCTGAACAATAGATGTTTGTTACTTTCGACTTAAAAATAGAATTTGCGTTGTCTAAACTTGCATGGTTTTATATTAAATTTTAGTTTTAAAGAAAGATATTTTTATTTCTTTACTGTTAAGGGAAATATTATTATTTTATTGATAAAATTATCTGAAGAGTAAAAAGTGTTCGAAGGTTCTCGAACAATGGTGAAGATGATTTTGTAGAAAATTTTGACATTACTTTAAGGCAAACACTAAATATCTCATAAAATCTTATTTTATTAAATTATTAATTTCTTACACAAATAACAAGCATTTATGTTTTACAAGGATGTAGGTTATGCATTTTGGTATTCCTTTTTTTTATCCTATACAGTTCAAATCCATGGTACGCAATGTTGTGCCAGTCCAGAATGTCTTAATTTTATTTCTGCACTTGAGTTGATTCACCCTAAAAGATCAATTTCCAGTATTGTATTCATTATTTAATTTAGCATTTCCTAAGAATATTACCTATATCATTGCATGTACTTTAAGAACTACGTAACAACTGCTCTAAAAAAAATCCTTTTCTTGTAGCACGTTTGTCCCATTTTAATTGTATATAGTAGTTTTTGATTAGTGGTAAGCTAAAATAAAATACTAATTAATAACTGATTACTAATTCTAATTAACGAAGCGAATACTTTGTTTTCTAAGGCTACAGTGTCTGCAAGTCCAGAGAATCTTCCGTTTCTTTTCTTCTTATTTCCTAATATGATTGCCATTTCAAAACATCGTGTTTACATTTGGGAACAACCAAAATATAATTATGTAGAGGCCGAGTTTTGAACGGCGCACATTCGGGCTGACGTCGAATGCTTTGATTGGTCCAATGTGACACATGGAGTTCCAATTGTGAGGGGCAAGAAATTGATGTCGTGGGAGGTTTTTGGGGTGAATTTAAGAAAGGACAAGGTGGTTGTGGAGGACAGTCTTGGCCAATCAGTCTTGGCAAGAGAGGGCCGTTAGTTATAACCCTCGTTTTATAGATTGAAGTTAGTTATAGTTTGTGATTGTGACAAAAGTCACAATGGTCGTTTTTTCATTTTGGTAACCCTCCAATAGGGATGAGGTAAGCAAAGCTTTTATTCTCCCCGAATTTCTTAGAGTGATTTGTACTGTTGTATTACAGGGTTTTTTCCGGGTAAAGGAATAATTTTCGACAGTTGAAAGAATGTTTCATGGTGGATGCAACCCCCTGTCCATGGTTTTCTGCCCCTCCTTTTAAAGAAATGTTGTGAGACAGATGCAATTCCCCGTACCTGTTTTTCCCGCTACTCCTTTCGAAGAGATGTCCCGAGATGGATGCAACCCTATGTATGTGGCTTTCCGCCACGCCTTCTCATGAGTTTCCATCTTCGTCAACAGCATAGAGTTTGAAGGGGTACTTACTCCAGGTGGTCCAGCCGCATCACCTCGATACAACCTTGGGACCATGCCGATCCACGTCTAGAAGGGTAGCTTTTCAGAGCTTTCCTCCTCCGTCAGGATAGTCCCCTAAGCACTCAGTTCCGCGTGCTACGGTGGATTGTACTCCATTTTGTCTCTGGGTAAGGCCTGTACGCCGATTTTTGGTTATAATTGCATATATAAAATGTTAATTTATAAATTTATTATTATTACATAATCCCTTTTATTTAAAGCTTCGCAGTATAAAGTCTCCTGTGGACTAATGTAAATTTTGTAAAAATAAGTATTTAAAGGTAATATTATTACGTAATTACCCCTATTTTAAATCTGCCGTATTATGTTTTTTGATTACTGATGAATATAAAATTGTATATATATTTTTTTGGTACCATACGGCTTATCAAGTGAATATTGACTTATAGAGTGTATAAAACTGTTTTGGTAAGTTTTGTATCATTTTCTTTAGGGCGTAGCGACAAGAATCATGATTTTTTTTGGTATCTACCCTCGTTGCGTTACCTGCAGTGGGACTCCGCGATGTCGTAGAATTCTATTTGTAGAAACAAAGCGATCGTTTTGTACTCCGCGTAGGTTTCGAAGTCGATTATGTGGCAGCCATATTGTCGTCTTGAAACGAAAGCGACATCGCTAACGCTGCAGTGGGACTCCACGATGTCATAGAATTCTATTTGTAGAAACGGAACGATCGTTTCGTACTCTGCGTATGGTTCGAAGTCGATTATGTGACAGCCATCTTGTCGTCTTGAAACGACATCGCCAATGCTGTAGTTATCGGTTTTGTGAGGTTATGGATCAAGTTGTTTACATGTTTTTGGATCAGAGCACTGCCGGTTCGGTGTTCGGTGAACGAAGGCTTTAGAGGTCATATGTTTGAACTAGTGCTTTTTCTGTTTAAGATTATTCCTAATGAGTCTGAGTCTCAAAATTTTGTGCATTTTCACTCTGGCATTAGGTATAACCACAAATTGTCCTAAGTGCAGAGCTTATTAAAAATAAAAATGACCAATAAAAGCTCCTTACTTTGCTTTTATGCACTTTGCTTATAATTTGGATACAAATTACTCAGTCGAAAATTTTGAGATCGAAATACATCATACATTTTTTACTAAATAGTTTTAAATAAGCAACAAACAAAAAGTATCTTTGTAGTAAAATGCGCGTAAGAAGTGAACACTGGCTTTATTTGATCAACTTCGCTGAATCTCATCCAGAAATAAAAATATCCAAATAAATAGCCAAAGATGCTAGAACTAGTAACGCCGTAAAAGTGGGTCCTCACGGGCGGAGGCAGCGGAGAGGCGCTTCGTTATATGATTAGTTGAATTCTGCCATGTTTAACAAACGAAGTTCCTGTCCGCTGTTCAGCTTCTTCTGCCCGTGAGGTGAGGACCTTCTTTAAGTTACAACACCGCAACGTCACCAGTCGACAGTAAGTTCTCGGCGGCTGATGACGTTGCGACTTGCGTTGCGGTGTTTAACTTCAGCGGCGTACCCAGGGGGGGGGGGGGGCAGTTCCCCCTACACTAACATCCTAGACACACAAAAATTAAAAAAGTGCACTAATAATTGAAAAAATCCACCAAATCGCGTGATCCCTGAAACACTCCTACAAACTACTACTGAGACAAAATCCTGGGTGCGCCCCTGTTTAACTTACTTAGGTAGCTGTGTTATTGTATAAGCTATACTTAGGTGGTACTAGTTCTAGAAGGGCTTTGGATGGCACATGGAAAAAATGAAAAAATTGAACTTAGGTAAAGGGTAAAATACTTTTGAACATGAACCTTGAACATTAAATATAACCAAACTTTTCTTTCTATCCAAAACTTCTAGTTATAAAATTTAAAATCCCTAGAATTTTCGCAAATGTTTTTAGCTCCGATAGTTATCTCTTTGGCGAGTTCCGAAGATACCCGATCATTAGTCTACAATTAAATAGAGTTGCAAATTTTCTTTAGTAGAAAACGCGAATAGATTTCTACAGTAGAAAGCAATAGTAGTTTTCTATAAGGACGCAGAGTCCCACTGCAGGACATAGCTAGATATAAAAGGGAATGTTTTTTTTTTATTATATTTTCTGATACTATTGTTTATAATTCTTTTGTTATTTATGTTGTGAGTTATTAAGTATTTTATAATCTCCTTTAGACTCAGTGTGTCCTCAATTTTAAGCTATTAAATGGGATTTTTTTTGCAGTTTTAGATGGTTAATTTCAAATCTGAAAAGTATCTAAGAGAGTATAATTTTATTAATTTATTGTCGTATTTAAATTCAGCGTCATAAAAACATTTTCAGGTATACCTATACTCAAAATTACCAAAAGCATTATAATTCTAATTTCGGAAAAAATGTAATATTTTTAACTTAATCTAGCGCAAAAATCAAGAATAAAGGCCATTTTCGATTAATATTCGCTACGCTTCTGGCACTGGGCGTTTCGAAAAAATACTATTTTTACCCTAATAACTTACTAACCAAATCAACTTATAATTTTACTTCCAATTGTAGCTGCATTATTCAATATTTATATCGAATATCAGTCTTGTAAAAGCAACTATGCTGCTCCTTTTCGCCTTAAAAATAAAAATCGCTGTAGTGAAAAATCACCGTTAAAAATAACGGCTATTCTTAAATCACCATCTTTGTTCTAACAGATGTCGAAAAATCACTATATCTCCCAACTCTACTATGCTTTTGAACATAAATATAACCAAACTTTTTCTTCTGTCCAAAACTTCTAGTTAAAAAATTAAAAATCCCTAGAATTTCCGCAATGTTTTTAGCTCAGACAGTTACCCTTTGGCGAGTTCCGAAGATACCCGATCATTGTCTAAAACTAAACAGAGTTGCACATTTGACGATAGTAGAAAACGCTAATAGATTGCTATAGTAGAAAGCTATAGTAGATTACTATAACGACGCAGAGTCCCACTGCTGATGTTTTACCTTATCTATTTTTATTAGACTGTTTGTAGCAGGGTGTATATTTAATATTTACTAAACTGTACTTGCCAAAATGGTACTGAAAATATTTGATAACCTTTCATACTGTAATTTAATTTAAGTATCTACTACCCATATGTTCAAGTAGGTAACATATTTTATAACCAAATCCTTTTAGCTGTCGACAAGCTTTTCTTAAATAAGAATAAATATATTTTATTTTGGGGAATGGATTGTTTTATTGCCTGCTAAAACACATGCAAAGAATTTTATAACATTTTTTAAAAACCAAATATCAGCTTAAGTTCTGAGTTTATTAAGCTGTAAGGGTATTTTTCTTTAACAAAACTCAGTGGCGCCCTAGTGCCTTGGAAATCCTAAGCAAAGAAGAGGAAAAGGGAAAATTAAAAAACCTACGGCCCATAAATGCTCCTGGCGACAAGCTGCCGCGCACTTGTAGCACTTCTGGGTAGTTAAATTTATCAATTTAACCCCAGAACGCTGCAAACTAACGCATCGATGACAGTTTTGGTAAACCACTCCACTAAATCTCCTAGTTTCGGCAACTCCATTTCCATCGTTTTTAAGTTCTTTCGTTCTTTTCCCGAATTAAAACTAACGGAAAACTCAATCTTGACCACATCAGGTGTACCACTTCGGGCAAATTTTATGTGTTTTAAGTTGGCCTGAAAACAACCTAAAAGCCTTGCACGAATATCTTCCTCTGTCTGTGATTTAACAAATTTTTGTTCTGGCTGAACTGGACTCTCGACTATGGCCTTCAAGATTTCATATCTTGCTTGTTCATATTGTCCGATATCTTCCTGATAACATTCATAACAATAAGTTTTAAAGTCGTAATATGTGATGTTCTTGCGATCTTTTCTTCGTTTCCCACCAACTTTATATCCAGCCTTGTCTAAACATATTTCACATTTTTCCTCTAGCTCTGGTTGATACTCGCTACAATCGCAAGGCCTTCCCCAAAAGCACTCTTTAGGCATTGTGCTCGCTTTGATCGACTAGCAAAGACTGATTGTTGCAGAGTAAAATGATTAAATATATAGTTAATTAGTGTGGGGTAAAGGTTGGTTTCTTTTTGTTTCAGATTTTGCAGTACTTGAACTTAAAAATTTAATCTTTGTGAATATGTAAGTAGGAATAACAAGAGTTTCTAGAGTCTTAGTGTTAGTTGTTCGAAACAACCATAATTTAGATTTGAGAATCCCAGTAAGAACGATATGGGCCTAAGTTCAATGTTCTAGAATTTTCTCGAATATTCTAGTAATTTCGTTCTGAATTTCCTGATTTAGGGAAAGCACCCCAGCTTCTGAACGTACTCTAAAACATTTACGGCCATCCTTTTTGTTGTGGACGGCCATCCTTTTTGATGTGGCATGTAAGAGAGAGAGAGAGAGAGAGAGAGAGAGAGGGAGAGCTAATTTAATGTTGTAGAATTTTCTCTAATATTTTAATAATTTTTCCTTTGAATTTGTAGATTTACGGAACGTACCCCTGCTTCTGAACGTGCCTTAAAATTTTTTACATTTATCCTTTATGTTGTGGTAAGTAAGAGAGAGATAGACTTTAGATTGGGAAACCTGTAACTGTTTGTTTTGTTACAGATAGTTTCTATTAATTGATGAAAGTTTAGGAAACAGAATATTTTAGTTCTATACTTATCTCAAACTTTTACTGCATACTAATCTTTGACTTCGCATTAAAGGTAAGTTTTCCGAACGCACCCCATTTTCTGAACGCACACTAAAATTTTGCTTTAACAAACCGAACCGAGGTTATAAATAGGGGTCAAGTTTAGGCTCAAGCACATTAACGCTGTGTTTGTTCAAGAGAGTAGACGTGAGAGCTCCAGTCTTTAGTATTCTATCGTTAACTATTGTTCCAGCTGCAGAATGTCTTTTGCTGATAAACTGGTTGAAAGTATCAAGATTTTGGTTTACAGCCCCTCGCTTAATGGAAACAAGAATGCAGTTAAAGATGGCCTAAAGCAATGTGCACAGGCTTCAAAATTGATACATAGAGCATTGAAAAATACCGCAACAATAGGAGCAAAAAATAATTTATTAGCCTGCTTAGGTCAGATCAAATGCTTTAGAGAAATGTTTAAAGCTGCGGAAGTTACTGGTTCTGGATCTATACCTAGGAAGGAGACTGCCAAGCACCGGGTGAAATGGGAAGATCTACATTCAGCCTTCCAATCTCGAATTCGAACCGGCATCGTCATTAATCTCAAGCATGCTGATATAAAATCATTCTTGGAGGATGCTTCTGCCTTGTTTAAAAGGAGGATTCAAAACGCACTGAAGAAAGACGATGCCTTGAAGGTTAACGCTGTGCTGTGTGGAGAATTTAAAATTCAAAAGGCCGATAAGGAATTGTGTGAAAACAAGTATCTCAACACCGCTAACGCTCCAATCTATAAAGATACGAATTTAGACCTATGGTTTGTCGAAAATATTATACAACCTATATTAACTAACTTGTATGAATTTCAGGAAAAAGACTCCAATTGGGCGCTATCCCGCGTCGTTAACTTAATGATTAGCATAAACAAATTTAATCCATTACGAGTTGGAAATTACATCGAGCTCCCAAAGCCTATTTCCCAAAGAAAGGCTTGTATTAATGTACAGAACAGTGATGATTTGTGTTTTGCTTGGGCAGTTGTTTCCGCCGTGCATCCCGTTAACAAGAATTCAGACAGGACGTCATCATACCCAAACCCCAAGGATGTGCTTAATTTAACGGGGATGCAGTTCCCCATGACGATACGGCAGATTCCGCGATTTGAAAAACAGAATCAGATCTCTGTAAATGTGTATAGATTAGAAAAGAGGTCAAAGAAGAACTTTCAGATTATACCCTATTATCTGACCAAGGATAAACTAGAAACGCATGTAAATTTACTTCTAATTCAGGATGATTACGTAACCAAGGATAGCTACAATGATCTGTCCCCAGTTAAGCTTCATTACGTTTGGATAAAAAATATGTCTCGTTTGTTGTCATCGCAACTTAGTAGAGAAAAAGGTCAAAAGTACCTTTGTGATCGCTGTTTACATTACTTTCGTTCTGAAGAGAAATTAAACTTGCATACCAAAGATTGTTATAAACTAAACAATGGCACCACCATTCCGCAAGCTCCAAAAGAAGAAAAGAAGTGGGTTGAATTTAAGGACTTTAAGTACAAGGAAAAGGCCCCCTTTGTAATATATGCTGATACCGAGTGTTTGCTGGTTCCTGAAGCAGATGACACGAGGAAAACTACACAAAATCTGCAAGAACATGTACCCTACAGCGCCGGGTATTACGTTAAGTGCCAGTATGACGACACATTATCATTTTACAAGTCATATACGGACGGGACTGTATGGAGTGGTTCGTAAAAGAGCTTCAAGATTTTGCTGCAGAAGATGTGGAAACGGTGTTTTTATGCGATTTACCCATGGATAGCTTAACACCCGAGGAACAAGAACAATTTAATAATGCTACCATCTGTCATATATGTGAAAAGCCCTTTGTAGCTGGAGATAAAAAGTTAGAGATCACAATCACTTCACGGGGAAAATAAGAGCCGCCGCCCACGAGGTTTGTAATCTAAATTATCAGGATGACTGCACCATACCGGTCCTGTTTCATAACTTGAGTTGTTATGATGGTCATATGGTTATTAAAGCTTTAGCGAAGGTAGAGGGGCATATTGATATTTTACCTGTCAACAAAGAAAAATACATCTCTTTCACCAAACATATTCCCGATAGTTTAATTAAATTCCGATTCATCGACAGTTTTAGATTTCTGGCCTCCGGATTGGATAAGTTAGCTGCAGATCTCCCTGATTATCCAATTCTTAAGTCGGGATTTGAGAACCTAACAGAAGAGCAGTACTCGCTGTTGTGTCGAAAGGGTGTATTTCCCTACGACTTTATGGATAGTTGGACTAGACTTGAAGAAGATAGACTACCAACAAAACTTGAATTTTACAATAGCTTGAACGATTCCTCGATCGGCGATGAAGAGTATGCACATGCACAAAGAGTGTGGAACAGTTTTAACTGCAAAACAAGTCGTGAATATTCAGAGTTGTATATGAAGACCGATATTCTACTGTTGGCTGATGTATTTGAAAAATTTCGCAACACGTCACACAAAACATATGGGTTGGATCCAGCATGGTCGTATACTTTACCTGGTTACGCCTGGCAAAATATGTTGTTTCAAATGCAAAGATCAAATATCACCAAACTCGAGCTTTTAACCGAACTAGACATGATATATTTTATCGAAAAAGGTATTCGCGGTGGACTAAGCCAGTGTTCAAAAAGGTATGCTGAAGCTAATAATAAATTTTTACCTGATTATGATTCTACCAAGGAGGACGCATATTTAATGTATTATGACGTTAATAACCAATACGGCTGGGCGATGTCGCAGTACCTGCCATACGGAGGATTTAACTGGTTATCTGACAGTGAAATTTCTCAACTGAATATTCGAGATGTTGCCGATAAGGCAGATATTGGCTATATTTTGGAAGTAGATTTGCAAGTACCAGAAGCACTTCATGATAAATTTTCCGATCTCCCACCCTGTCCACAGCATGCAACACCTGAAGGATCTAAAAATGAAAAACTGTTGGCAACGCTGTATGATAAATCCGAATACGTCATTCACTATAGAAATTTACAGCAAGCTTTGGCATTGGGAATAAAAGTAACAAAAATACATCGTGTTTTAAGCTTTAAGCAGTCGCCTTGGTTAAAAGAGTATATCGACCTCAACACTAGACTTCGCCAAGCTGCCAAGAACGATTTTGAAAAGAATCTCTTTAAATTAATGAACAACGCGGTATTTGGGAAGACCATGGAAAACATTCGAAATCATTCTAATGTAAAATTGATAACTAAATGGGATGGCAGATATGGCGCCGAAGCTTTAGTATCAAGGCCCGAATTTAGAAGTAGTACTATTATAAGTGAAAATTTAGTTATTATTGAACTGGCAAAAACTAATATTTATTTCAACAAACCGATCTATGTGGGTATGTGCATTTTGGACTTGGCCAAGACAACCATTTATGACTTTCACTATAATTATATGAATAGAACATTTGGGGATCGTTGTCAAGTTTTATATACTGACACAGACAGTCTTATTTACGAAATTAAACATGAAAACGTTTATGATGTTATTAAAGAAGATTGTCATCAGTATTTTGATACCAGTGATTACCCAGAAAATAATGTATATGGTATTCCGAAAGTTAATAAGAAAGTTCTGGGTATGATGAAGGATGAAAACAATGGTCGAATTATGACACATTTCATTGGACTTAGATCGAAAATGTATGCAACTAAAGTTCTGTACACACCTGAAGAAATAGAGGCATCACGTATTAAATTGGAGAATTCTAATAAGGAACGTGCCGATATAGATAGAGCATTGGCGAACTTGAGTATAACAAAAAAGATTAAGGGTATAAAAAAGTCTGTAATCAAAGCCGATATTACATTTGAGGACTATGTCACCTGTTTGGAAACATTTACCGAAAAATGTATTTCGCAAAAACTAATTAGATCTAGACAGCATGAACTCCACACAATACAGCAAACTAAAATAGGATTAAGCCCCCATGACGATAAAAGAAGAATATCGAAGACTTCACCTACTACATTACCTTGGGGACATTGTAGCATAATGGAGGAATAAGATCAAGAAGATGATCAATTTTTACTTGCTGCTATATAAAACATTTTAAAATACTTGGAAATATACATTGTAAATATGTTTGGTTTTAAAATAAAATCGATGTTTATGAGTTGTTCGTTTAATTAAAAACTATGGTTTTTGCTTTCAAAATTTTCGTTTTTTATCCTTAAAAAAATCGAAACTGGAGCGCGCCTGAGGGCTCAGTTCACGCCTGGCAGCTCTGGTAAGGTGTTATTTTGTACTTGTTAATGCTTTGGTTTAATAAGTATTATAAATCTTACTCTCAATAATACTCATCAGTATAATGTTGAATTTAAAGTTTGTAATATGGGTTTTACCTTTGTATTTACCAATCACAAAATAAGTCCGACCGGAAACCCTCATACTTTACACCAACATTATTTTAACTTGGAGAATTAGCTATACTGGATGGTGGAATAATTAGTTATATTTTTTTTTCAAGTCTTTTATTTTTTACCGCTCAACGTTTTTTATTACCCGTCCTCATCAAGATGCTGAATTTAGCATTCTAAATCCCGATCTTTGGGTGCATAATGACAGTTGACATATCTTAAATGACAGGTGACAGCTGACATACGTTTACACATGTCTTAAGACGTTAGCCTCAACACGTTACCAATATTAAATTTCTATTTTGCCGTTTGACAAGTGATAGTTGACACATTGAAGTTGACAAGTGGCATATTTTTTCATATGTCGTGACGGCTGACATCCTTTTACGCATGTCAAGATTTCTTTTTACACGCCTTCTGACATCATTCCCAACACGTGACCTATGTCAGTTTTTAATTTTGACATTTGACAAGTGACTGGGGATACTCGTGAGTAAATTTAATAGTTTGTTACTCAATAACTTATTATTTTTGAATCTTTACTGGAACATTTCCAATAAAGTACTCGCTACCATCAGTTCTAAATCTCATAACGTTTTTATCTGCTACTTCCAGAAGCGTCATTTTAATTTTTCTTTCAACCATCTCAACCTATATGTTGTCTTGCAAACTCCTGAGCGTGCAAACAGAGTGTTTCACTATTTCTTAAACCTAACACTACCCTAACACTAACCTAACACTACCCTAACACTAACCTAACACTACCCTAACACTACCCTAACACCACCCTAAACAACTCCACAACACTATCTAACATCCCTATCAACCACCTAACAACATCTACACCACGTCGACATAACGCAAACACCTTCTATTTATAACCTGAGGCTGCGGATTGTTTAAGTTTCGAATACTTTCGTATCACCGGCAATAGAACAGTTGTTGCGGTTCGGTTTGATTGTTTAAGGTACTAAAACGTGCTATTTTTATTTAAAATCGAAAATGATACATTGTGAAGTACTTATGATGATAACTAAAACTAAAATTTTAGTTTTCGAAAAATTTCATCGTTTTTTTCCCCTGCTGAGGACAGGCCCTGTTTCTGGACAACAGCTAAAAAACAGACCCTGTTCTGGAACAACAGCTAAAAACAGACCCTGTTTCGGGAAAACAGCTAATAAACAGACCCTGTTTCTGAAAAACAGCTAAAAACAGACCCTGTTCTGGAAAAACAGCTAAAAAATAGACCCTGTTTCTGGAAAACAGCTATTAAACAGACCCTGTTTCTGGAAAAACGCTCCTGTTTCTGAAAACAACTAATAAAAACCATTATGAAACATTTCGAAACCTGTAGTGAACCTTTGATATTAATCCGTTCTGAAAAATATATAGCTCTTTAATAATCTAATACCATTGTATATTTAAATTTTTCTATCTTCTCATATACCGTTTTGAATATCAAATACTGTTATTCCGTGCACACCTCTCATTTTTTTTTTATCAGCTCATTAATTCTTAGTAATTTTTTATCTAATATTAATCTTTCTCACTAAAAATATCCTTAATATTTTACCCCAACTCGTCTAACATGATGGTGGACTGAACGGTTGCCGGAAGCGAAAATTTTTATTTTGACGTTTGGTCAGTGACTGGTGACAGTTGACATATCTTAAATGACGGGTGACAGCTGACATACTTTTACGCATGCCTTATAACATCATTTTGTACACGTGACGTATGTTAAATTTTTATTTTGGCATTTAACAAGTGACAGGTGACAGTTGACATATCTTAGATGACAAGTGACAGCTGACATACTTTTACGCATGTCTTAAGACGCCATCTTTACCACGTTACCTATGTTAAATTTCTATTTTAGCGTTTTACAAGTGACTGATAATAGTTAACATATCTTAAATGGCAGGTGACAGCTACCATACTTTTATACATATCTTACAACCTAATTCTCAACACGTTACGTATATTAAATTTCTAATTGAAAACGCGTGCTCTTCTAGCTGCAAGTCTATATCTCATCAACACAATATTTTATGTGAAGTCGATGGCGAGATCGGCTAGAGCGCTGATGTAACGAAGTGATTAGGGGTTTTCTAGCCCCTTTTATTTGGTAAATCAAACGCTCTTCTTTAAGACTAAATCATATCTATATTTCCATATTCAAACAATGTCCCAATTCAAAAAGTGCTTATCTTTCTTATAATAATTACATATAATCAATCCTTAATTACCTTAGTCTACATATTGGGTTTAATAATAAGTTATACGGGGTGTACGCCTGCTACAAGGAGCTAATATATATATATATATATATATATATATATATATATATATATATATATATATATATATATATATATATATATATATATATATTTTGTTACACTACACCTCCTACGGAGAACAAAAAAAAACCACAAAAAAAAAAAGGTTTAGCGTATCTATTTTTACAAACTCCTATGACAGCTCTGGTTATTACTATTGTACAATTTAGCTCTATTTTTGTGAATTTCTTTGATTTTATTCCCTACTAAAATTACAATATTTGGCGACTTATCTTCTACTACCACATATGGACCGTTAAAAATTTCTTCGAGTTTATTCCCGGTTTCGTTTTTTACTAAAACCTGGTCGCCTTTTTTATACGTTTTCGCGTTAACTTTAGAATCGTGACTTTTTTTCCGTTGTATTTTTTACTGAATGAGGTTATTTTTGGCATCCTCCCAAGCTTTCTGTAGTCTATATTTTAGTTCTAGTGGGTAGTTATCGAAATTGTACAATGGTTCAGTACCTGTGTCGATATTTGAAGGGATTTTGCATTGCTTACCAAACACAAGTTCATATGGAGTGTATTTTGTGCTAGTGTGAACAGTATTGTTGAATGCAAAACACCAGAACTGAACCCATGAACTCCAACTGTCAGGGTGTTCTGCCGTTTGCACTCGCAAATAAGCGCCTAGATTTTTGTGTGTATTTTCCAACGACCCTAGTGTTTGGTGGTGATAAGCTGTTGATGCAAGTTGTTTAATCTGCAAAATTTTGCAAGCTTCCTTCAGAGTTGTAGCTATTAATTCTGTTCCTTGATCTGACACAATTGTCTCAGGTATTCCATATCTTAAGATAAAGTTATCCACAAGAGATTTTGCAATAGTTTTTGCTTCTTTGTTTTGGATCGGGTATCCTTCGACAAATTTTGATAATTCGCACTGTAACGTTAATATATATTTATTTCCATATATGTCTTCCGGCAAGGGTCCTACTAGGTCTAAGAATAATTTTTGAAAAGCTGACGAAGCAGTTGTGGTTATTGACATCGGCTCAATATTAGGCCTAGAATGTTTGAACCTTTGACACTGATCACAACGCTTTACAAAATCGCGAACATCTGTATGCAAACTTGGCCAAAATAGTACTTTTTTATGTTATTATACATTCTGTTAATGCCTGTATGACCGCCGCTCGGTAGAATGTGGAAATCATTTAATATTATTTGCCGCATTTCTATATTCGATATTTTTTGTACATCTTTTATAATTGAAATTTTTATATTAGCCATTTTTAATTCTGAGGGATCCCTACTTATAATATTTATTAATTGCGCATTATTAATATTTTTTTTTTAATATATATATCTGGTAATTTATATTTTATGCAAATATTCTCTCAAAGTTCTCTCAACAAGGCATTGCATGCGAACGTCGATCGAGAATTCTTAATTTTTAAAGCATTTTCTTTTTCTGAAAAAATTATATAGCTTGTACAGTACAATAATCATATTTTTTATTTTTTAATAAATTATTAAATTCTAGTGTTGAAATGCAATAAGCTTCGCAAGAATTTTTCGGCGGTTTTAAAAGTTCCACCATTCCTGGGTGATCAAGCCGTTCGTGTACAGAACTGTCAAAACTTTGCTTATTTAATTCTTTCTTAGCTTGTTGCCTGGTCATAACAAACATTGTGTTGCACACGCTGTTTGACATTTTTTTCAGTTCTTCCGATGTAGTTTCGATTCTAGATAGTGCGTCTGCTACTACATTATTACTACCTTTTACATATCTTACGTCAAAATCATACTCTTCTAACAATAATCGAAATTTGGTAAGTCTGCTAGATGGATTGTTCATTCCGAAAAGGTAAACAAGAGGCCTATGATCAGTATAAATGATAAATTTTCTCCCAAATAGGTAATTTCTGAAACTTTTTACTGCAAAAACAATTCCCAAAAGTTCTTTGTCAATGACGGGATAGTTCACCTCTGCCTTATTTAACTGTCTGGAAATATATGACACTGGCGAACCATCTCCGTTCGAAAGAGTAGCTCCTAAAGCTTTATTGGAAGCGTCTGATGTCACTATAAAAGTATTAGTCTCCGAAAAATTTGGAAATTGTAACACTGGTGGGTTCACAAGTGCTTGCTTTAGGGTTTCAAAAGCCTTTTGACATTCTGGTGTCCATTCGAATTGTACACCTTTACGCGTTAAAAAATTTAATGGAGCAACTATTTGTGCAAAATGTTTTATGCTTTTCCTATAGAAATTTGCTGCGGCCACAAACCTCTTGACTTCCTTATCGTCCTTTGGTACAGGGTAGTTTTGTATAGCCTGAACCTTTTGAGGATCGGGACAAACACCCTCTGCTGAAATGACGTGTCCGAGATATAAGAGTTCTTTTTTCAAAAAGTCACATTTTTCAGGATTTAGTTTCAGATTAACGTCGCGTAATCTTTGTAGTACTTTTATTAAGTTGCTGTTATGAGTTTCTAAAGTGTTGCCGAAAATAATTAAGTCGTCTAGGTAAACAAAACACGACGAATAAGTTAATCCCGATAAAGCAATTGACATAGCTCGAGAGAAAGAACTAGGACTTATCTTAAGCCCCATTGGCAGTCTAGTCATTTGAAACTGTCCTTGGTCAGTTACAAATGCGGTACAAGGCCTACTTTCTTTTTCTAGCTCAATCTGATAATATCCTTGTGATAAATCTAAATGTGAAAAATATATTGCCCCGGACAACGAATCTAAAATTTCGGATATACACGGTAATGGAAATTTATCATCCTGTATATTTGAGTTTAAAGTTTTTCTATAATCTATTACCATTCTCCACGTTTTATTTCCTTGCTCATCGGCTTTTTTAGGTACTAATAAAATTGGTGCCGACCATGGAGAAGAGGCTTCTTCAATTGTTTTTTCACGGAGCATTTTATCAATTTGTTTGTTAAGTTCCGTTTTCTGAGAATAAGGTAAACGGTAAGGCTTAACATAAACAGGATTTGTGTTAGGCTGTAAGTGAATTTTTTGTTTGTAAATTTTTGTCGTAGTTAAAGTTTCCCCTTTTAAGTGAAAAACATCTGAATATTTAGAGCAAATTTTTTGTAAAGACCATTTTTCTGATTTTTCAAGATGGTCTAATTTTACGGTGCCTAACAATTTATCTATTCTGTTTACAGTTTTGTGGGCCGGGTTATACTGACATATATCATAATGGTATAATGGCACAATTTTTGGAGCAAAATTTTTTATGTTCACGTCTTGATCGCGTGTATTAAGAATTCGTACCGGAATACGATTAGAAACTGATTTTACCAAGATTCCCGCAACAAATACACCTTCACAAATTTCATCTGGTATTACAACGCATTCGTCCTTTGTGTTGGTATGAAAATATTTTATTACCTCATGTCTAGCCGGTATGCAAGTATAATTCTCATATTTCGAGTGAATAGACGTTAATATTCGTTTATTATTTACATTAAATGATAACCGAAAGTTTTCGTAGTCTAGCTTTGCCAAGTATCGCATAAAAAAATCTGTTCCCATTAAACCATTCACATTGTCCTCAAAACTGTCAATCAGCAAAAACTCGTGACACACTTTTGCGCCATTTATATCTAAACATAAATTTGTCGAACCTTGCGAAATTATTGTCCCAGAGACCCCGTTAATTTTTATTTTCTTTAAACAATTAACTTTTTCTGTTTTGTCTATGACGTTTTTAAAAATGACGCTTATTGAAGCTCCGGTATCAAGTAAAATTTTTAAATTTTTATTTTTATATTTCACATAAATAAAATTTAGTCCGTTCGTATTAAATATGAATGGGTCAGGAAAATTTGTATTTTTATCTAGATGGGCCTCGAAAAAATGTTTCGCTCTTATTACTGTTGGTATTATCCACTTCTTCCGAATTCATATAAAATCCTCTTTGATTTGAATTATTACCAAAGAAACGTCCTCTCGTACCATAATGTCCCCGTGGTGAATAATTAGGGCGAGAACCTCTCCCTCTGAAATTATTATTATTACCTTGCTGACCCCGCGAAAAATGCCCTCTACAATTGTTACTGGTCGCTCCAAAATTATTTGCACCCCTATTATTCCGGAAGTTTCTATTTTGTCCTTGTCTATTATTAGGATAATGGTGTGAGCAATTATTGCCTTTGCCTCGCATATGAAATAAGGGTTTTGAATTTGTTTCGCCTAGATATTCATCTTTCGCACCACCAATTGCCTCACTAAGGGTATCGTAATTTCGCGCTTTCACTATGGTTCGCAAACTGAAATTTTGAAGACCGTTAGCAAAAGAGCTTATAGCGATTTTCTCATTGACCGGCCTCAAAATATCCATCACTCCAGAGTCTCCCCCCGACTGAGATATAGTTAGGTCGACCATTAGTTCTTCAATCGCTTTCCCAAACTCTTCTACCGACTGTGACCCTTGTTTTATTTTATTTAGCTGCGACGATAAAGCGGTCGCGGATTTTTTTTGTGATAAAATGGCGCCTAAGATCTGTAACTAATAATTGGTTTGACGTATAGGACGATTTTAGCCTGATATTTGCATTTCCTGATAAACGCGTTTTTAGTACATATGTGGTTAACAATCGTTTACCTGCGTCATCCAAAAGTGCATCATACCACTCAATGCCATTAATTAATTGTAAAGTTACGGTTTCAGAACCATCCATAACTGGTAGAAGGCCTGATGCAGTTTTGGGATCGAATTTTTGAGCCATTTTTGCTGTAACTTTGTCAAAATGTTCCGAATCTGAGTCAGAGGAAACCAAAATTTCGCTTTCTATCTCCGCTACCTTGATATCCCCTAACCTAGATTGTAAAATATCTTGACTAGCTTTTAAATATTGTTCTATCTGCTGTATATATTCCCTAACTTTATTTATTACCCTAGGCTCGTTTGATTTTTCATTAAATGTTTCCCTAATAGTTCTTAATTCTAATGTATACTTTTTAAATTTAAGTAGCTTACGTAAATTATATTTCTCTTTTTGCCGTATTTCCGTATTGTCCTTCACTAAATTCCTCTTTAATACTTTGACTTCATCTAGTAAATATATGAATTCAGTAGGTACCGACATTCCATTTTTTATCCACTAAATTTACCATTTTCCTTTAATCTCAGACCCCTTATTTTTATTGTAACCTAAAAACCTAAAATGTTCCTCTTCTTACTATAGACTGTTTCTCCACTTGTCCCAATTTCTTGCCGAACTTCTGCACGCATTCTCTGTACCACCGCTTTTGCAACTCTTCTATATATGCACCAACCAAAGAAAATTGCCAACAATACAATAATACTTATACTTAGGATATCTTGGATAGAGCCGAAACCATGGGTACTTGGGCTGTTAGTTTGACCACCGCTATTCCCTGCTTGTGCTATTATTATTTCTTCTTTGCTCTGTGTCTTGCCCATTTCGTCGATATTCAAATGCTCAACATTGGTTCGCAGGCAGGATCGCCATGTAACGAAGTGATTAGGGGTTTTCTAGCCCCTTTTATTTGGTAAATCAAACGCTCTTCTTTAAGTCTAAATCATATCTATATTTCCATATTCAAACAATGTCCCAATTCAAAAAGTGCTTATCTTTCTTATAATAATTACATATAATCAATCCTTAATTACCTTAGTCTACATATTGGGTTTAATAATAAGTTATACGGGGTGTACGCCTGCTACAAGGAGCTAATATATATATATATATATATATATATATATATATATATATATATATATATATATATATATATATATATATACGGGTGTCAACGAATCTATTAGACAAGTCATAACTTCTAGAGTACAAGGTATATAAAAATTAGATTTGGTATAGGTAAATGGTATGAAAAGAGGAGAGTTTTCGCATATTTTTTACTTTCCGGTCACTTCCGGTTTCACCGGAAATGGCTCCGGTTTTGAATTTTTAAATGGAATGCCCTATATATTTTAACATTTTTGGATTTCTGAGACAATTCTGGATTAGAATTTAACATTTTGAAAAGTTTTTACGCCTTCTTGATTTTTTGAGAGCCGCTTTTAATATTGCATCTAGGTGGCCATGATCGCTCGCAAACTAACCAACGGACCTCAGGTGATGTCAGAAAATTACAATCGCAAACTTTTAGTAAATAGTATGATAGATAGGAATAAGACAAGTTGGAAAAATCACATTTTCTTGTCTAACTATTATTTTTCAAATGGCGACCCTTTTTTGACAAGTACTTTTCGAAAAAAGAATTTTATGACGAATTTAACGATACTAATTTATTGGCGATTGGACTAAAAATAAGAACATAAATTAAATACCTACCTATTGCTAGGCAAAATACTGGATAATAATTTATTTACTTTTGTGAAGTGTGCCATGGATAGCCATGGTGCATAATATTTTCTAGTTATTTTCATCTAGTCTTCTGTGAGAAACAAAATTCTCACTTAATTAATAACAATGACATTATGCTTTATGGGCAGATAGTGAAAGTTTTTTAGTTTTCGTTAAATTTCAGTTAAATTTTTCATCAAAATAATGTATACTCAAAGTGAAAAAGTGGATATGTTGTTAATATTTGGAGAATGTCAGAGAAATTCAAGAAATGCTGCTGAGTTGTATGCTCAAAGATATCCCAATCGGCATCATCCAGGTCATCAGTATTTTCTGTATGTTGAGAAGTGGTTAAGGCAAGAAAGAAATCGAGAGGCGGAACAGAGGTTTATCATAAATGAAGAGACTGAGATTAACGTTCTTGCTATGGTTGAGGTTGATAAAACGGCTTCTTTAAGAGAAATTAGTCAAGAACTGCAGATAAGTCATGAATCAACAAGAAAAATATTGAAAAAGCACGGATATCGATCATTCAAATATCAGTTACATCAACATTTGTATCCTGACGATGGCGATAGACGGGTAGTGTTTTGTGATTGGCTGCTTAAAAATCATAGAATTAACCCCAATTTTATCAATTTTATTCTGTTTTCCGACGAATCCCGATTTACAAATAATGGTATGTTCAATAAGCAATATACTCGTTATTGGGCCACACAAAATCAACATAAAATGAGAGAGGGCAATTTTCAAGAAAGGTTTGGGGTTAATGTCTGGGCTGGTATCGTTGGAGACAGAATAATTGGGCCCATATTCTTTCAAGGTCAGTTAACAGGGGCTAGATACTTAGGATTTCTACAAAATGAAATCGAGGAACATCTTGAACATCTACCTTTAGAAGATTTACGGCGAATTTACTTCCAACAAGATGGAGCACCGCCTCACAATACCAGAGAAGTTCTTGATTACTTAATAGGGCATTTTAATAATCAAGTTATTGCAACCAATGGTCCAGTACGGTGGCCTCCCCGCTCACCGGATGTCACTGTCCTTGATTTTTTTATTTGGGGATATGTTAAAGAAAGGGTCTACTATCCAACAGCCCCAGCCACTCTTGAAATCTTAGAAGAAAGAATTCTACGGGCATTCAGAAGTATAACGCCTCAAATGTTGCAAAACGCGTTGAGAGAAACAATTGAACGAGCTGATATGTGTCGTGAACACGGAGGAATGCACTTTGAACATTTACTACAGTAAGATTTTTCATAAATTTTAGATAGGTAGTACTTTAATTGAAGCATCATTAAAGTTGTTAGATAATTTTGTTAATTTTGTTATGTTAATGTGTTAATTTTGTTAATTTTTTTAATCCAGTCGCAAATAAGTTAGTATCGTTAAATTCGTCACAAAATTCTTTTTTCGAAAAGTACTTGTCAAAAAAGGGTCGCCATTTGAAAAATAATAGTTAGACAGGAAAATGTGATTTTTCCAACTTGTCTTATTCCTATCTATCATACTATTTACTAAAACTTTGCGATTGTAATTTTCTGACATCACCTGAGGTCCGTTGGTTAGTTTGCGAGCGATCATGGCCACCTAGATGCAATATTAAAAGCGCCTCTCAAAAAATCAAGAAGGCGTAAAATCTTTTCAAAATGTCAAATTCTAATCCAGAATTGTCTCAGAAATTCAAAAATGTTAAAATATATAGGGTATTCCATTTAAAAATTCAAAACCTGAGCCATTTCCGGTGAAACCGGAAGTGACCGGAAAGTAAAAGATATGCGAAAACTCTCCTCTTTTCATACCATTTACCTATCCCAAATCTAATTTTTATATACCTTGTACTCTAGAAGTTATGACTTGTCTAATAGATTCGTTGACACCCGGTATATATATATATATATATATATATATATATATATATATATATATATATATATATATATATATATATATATATATATATATATATTGTTACACTACACTGATATTCCAACATACAGGTCCCAGGTTCTAATCCTACTATCGGCAAAATAAAGAAAAAAGTTTTTGACGTCATCTTCACAAAATACTTAACACTTAATTAAAGACGGAAATATTCAATATACCTCGACAGCGTAAAGTGTAAGACGATGCACTACTAATCCATAGGTCCCCGGTTCTACTCCTAGCATGGGTAAAATCCATAAAAAAAGTTTGTGACGTCATCTTGAAGAAATAATTGTAATATTTAACGATGCCGCGTTGGAGTTGAAAGATGGAAAGTTTAGCCGTTCGACGACGCCGACGTCGAGACCCACTAGAAACATGTTAATATATCCCAATAGCTGAAGGCTCGGTTCAAATCCCCCAGATGGCGTTAGCAGCAGGATCCAGTAGCTGAGGCCCAAGTAGTTGATGCTCGAGTAGTTCATGCCCAAGTAGCTAACGTCCAAGTACCTAAGAAGACGAACGTCACTTCTGAGGCATCGCGACGTCTAATTTTGGACCACGCCCTGCAGGCATCGGTTCCAAAAAATACCAGAATGAACCTCCATAAGAAATAACATGGGATTTTGAGCCAGAACTCTTGCTGCCTATCTACTTTGGAAGTATGTAAATATTATTAAAAATCTATTTCCTCCCCGAAGCACTCATAAAGAATTGAATAATATAGTGGCTAAAAAGAAAAATACAAAATATTTAAAATTTTTAAAATCTCAAAACGAAATCCAAAGGGGAAAATTAATCGAAGACACTAGCGATGGGAACTACGAAGTAGAAAAATGGGGAGGAGGGCTTCAGAAAGTTAGACGGAGAGTCCTATCCTAGAGTACACAGATGTCAATGACATGATAGACCAATTTCGATGTTTGGAAGAGAATAATACGGATGGCATTAATACACCTGAAATTATGAGTATTTTAAGAGAACTGGAGCAACTTGGAATTGAGTTTTATTAATAGTTTTAGTTGTGAATGCAATAATGTTTTTACTAGGTAAGATGTACACTGATGGGTTAAATAAAGATAGTAACACAAGCAGATGTTTTATTTGATCACCTAATAGGTATTTATTTTTAGTTAAAATCTTTTAAAGCCTAGCGCTTAATGTAAACCTTAATCTCGCCAAGCTCGTTCACAACCTTGTTAAGCGTTAAAGAATTGAATAGAAAAACTTAACTAAACCTAAACTTTAGTTTTTAGATGGGAGAATCTAAGTGTTTTTCGTGAGAACTGTAATACGCAGTACCAGCTGACCTTGAAAAGATAAGCAGATGGTGCGTTAAGTTTGCAGGAGCAAATTAAAATTTAGTTTGATTAGTTAAAATCTGTAGGCTTAATTCTGATTGGTTAGCACTCGCAAGTTCGATTCTGATTGGTTAAAATACTTTGTTTCTGAATGTACTCTACTTGGTATTTTTATTAAGTGACCGAACGTGCCCCTGTTTTGACGAACCGAGGTTATAAGTAGAGGTGCGTCAGAGCAGTCTAATCATTTCTGTTTGAACAGTCGATGAGTGAAGACAATCCTGACAGGATGGAAAAGTTTGTTATTGTTAGAGACACTAGCAAGAAGGTTAGAAGATTCAACCTAACAGGTAGAACCCTAGAATTTAAGTTAAATCCAGTACCTGCTGGGGCTGAGCCCGATGAGTGGATAAAAGAAGCAATTAACCAAGTTAATTACAAGGTTACTAGCGGTCTACAACTATCGGATCAGGTGGATTTTAGTTTATGTTCTAAAGATTTTAATCGAGGTGAAGGATGGATAGGTTTTAAACCGGCAGAAGAAATTAGTTACGAGGATGTTTGGGATGTTATTAGCAATGTTTACCAGTCCAACTCAACAGGACTTAATACAGACACTTTTTGTCTTAAAGTAACAATTGTACGCTTACCGACGGGTCGGGGAAGAAGAGGTAAATACAATAGCTTTGAAGAGGAATGTGGTATGCGACGAGGAATAATAAGTATTACGAATAAAGACAACTTATGCCTACCTCGCTCCTTGGTGGTTGCGATAGCCAACTTGGACAAAGACCATGAACTTAACAAAGTAAGGAAGGATACGGGGAAGATACAGATTACAAGGACCAGAAAGTTATTAGAAGAAGCTGGTGTTGTAATTCCCGAAGAAGGGGCTGGTATTGTCGAGCTTCAACAATTTCAAGAACACCTCAAGGATTACAAAATTGTGGTATACAGTTACGGGTCAAAGGGCAGAGATACCATTTTTGAAGGAACTACAGAAAGCAATAAAAGACTTGACTTGTTACATCATGATGGACATTTTAATGTAATTACTTCTACTACGGCCGCCTTTTGCTGCAGCTATTACTGCGAAGAATGCCACTCGCCGTTTGATCACAAAGATGAGCACCGGTGCGGTGGAGTGTGTGCTGGTTGCCTTCAGTCTCCGAAATGTCCGAGTCAACAACTTAAAATTAATTGTACCAATTGCCGTCGGTACTTTAAAAGCCAGGCTTGTTACGAGAATCACCTACAAGATGGGTCTTGGGAGAAAAGCACAGTGTGTGCAGAAATTAGAAGTTGTAACAACTGTTTTAAAACAGTGGAGTGTGTGCTGGTTGCCTTCAGTCTCCGAAATGTCCGAGTCAACAACTTAAAATTAATTGTACCAATTGCCGTCGGTACTTTAAAAGCCAGGCTTGTTACGAGAATCACCTACAAGATGGGTCTTGGGAGAAAAGCACAGTGTGTGCAGAAATTAGAAGTTGTAACAACTGTTTTAAAACAGTGAGGGGTAAAAGACAACATGTATGTGGAGAAGTATTTTGTAAAATATGTAGAACATATGCTCCTGAAAATCATCTATGTTTCATTCAAAGAGACACAGAAAAACGGAAAACGAAAGATGTACTTTTCGTGTTTTACGACTTTGAGACCCGACAAGAAGAGGTGTTGACTAATGGTTCGCTTCTTCACCAAGTAAATCTCTGTGTTTTTAAACAATGTTGTGACGTGTGCATCAATACAGAAGACAAAATATGTAGAAAATGTGGTGTTAGACTGCAAATACTTAAAAATTTTGACCCTGTTTTACTATTTACGCAACATTTGCTACAATTAAGAAAAACCTTTAAAAATGTTGTTGTAATAGCACACAACGGTCAAGCCTTTGACCATCAATTTATTTTGAATTATTTACTCACAAACACCACTCTAACACCAGAACTAATTATGAGGGGTACAAAAATAATCATGATGAAGGTTGGAAATGTGAAATTTATTGACTCTCTTAACTATTTCCCAATGGCCTTGTCGAAATTACCAAAAGCATTTGGTTTGGGCGATGACTTCAAAAAGGGATATTTTCCTCATTTATTCAACACAAAAGCAAACGAACATTACGTTGGTACCCTCCCTGCTTTAGAATACTACTCTCCAGACACCATGAAGGAAGATGATCGAAAGAAGTTTTTACAGTGGTACGAGGAACACAAAAATGATCGATTCGAAATGCAAAAGGACTTGGTTGAATACTGTGTATCAGATGTAGAAATTCTAACACGAGCCTGTTTGAAATTTAGAGATCAACTGTTGTCAACCACTAATGTCTGTCCCTTTACCGAAGCCACAACAATTGCTTCCGCATGCAACAAAGTATTCCGCAGAAACTTTTTAAAACCCAACACCATTGGAGTTATTCCTAAAAACGGATACAGGTGGAAAGATCAACAAAGTAAAATTGCAATAGAGTGGTTAATTTGGGAGGAAAAACAAAGACAAATCAATATTTTACATGCTGCTAAAGGAAGAGAAATGGTTCTGCATGGTGTAAAAGTTGATGGTTACTGTCTTGAAACCAATGAAATTTTCGAGTTTCAGGGCTGTTATTACCATGGATGCCCAAAATGTTATAAATTTGGAAGAGATGATCCTGTTGGTGACGATCCTTCCACAACACCAAATTTAAGGTATGAATCATCTCAAGCAAAAATTACAAAGTTAAAAGAAATGGGTTTTGTTGTTAATGAAATATGGGAGTGTGACTTTAGAAAGCAATTAAAAGATAATTTGGAAATTAAGGCCTACACCGAGACACATCCTCTTTTAACACTTTTGCCTTTAAACCCGAGAGATGCTTTCTACGGAGGGCGTACGGGTAATAATCATACTTATTACAAGGCTAAAGAAGCAGAAAAGATTAAATACATGGATGTTTGTTCCCTGTACCCCTGGGTGTGTAAGTACGGAAAATTTCCAGTTGCACATCCTAAAGTTTTCGTAGGGGAGGAATGTCACAGTTTGGATTTGAACAATATCAGCGGCTTAATTAAATGTAAAATTTTACCTCCTCAAGATCTCTACCACCCAGTTCTCCCCGTTAAAATGAATAGTAAATTGATGTTTGTTCTTAGTCGAACCTGCGGTGAAGACATGATTACAAACGAGTGTAATCATACTGATGAAGAAAGAACGTTAGAGGGGACATGGGTTCTAGACGAGGTACTTAAAGCTGTTGTGAAGGGATACAATACAACCGAAATACAAGAAATATGGAAATATGATGTTCTGACATTTAATAAGGAGACTGGTGAAGATGGCTTGTTCACAGGAATGATGAACAAATTTATTAAAATAAAGCAGGAAGCTTCCGGCTGGCCCAAAGAGTGTACGACCGAGGAAATGAAAAACAAATATATTGAAGAATTCTTTGCAAGGGAAGATGTCAAATTAGAATATTCTCGGATTCTTGAAAACCCTGGCCTAAGATCTCTAGCTAAACTTATTTTAAACTCTTTTTGGGGCAAATTTGGACAACGGGAAAATCAACCAAAGACAAAGATTGTAAATAAGCCTGTTGAATTATTTGCAATGCTAACAAATCCATCAATTTATGTTAATGGTGTTCTCCCTGTCAATGACAACACTCTAATTGTTGGATATGAACATAGAGAAGAATCCTTTGACCCGTTAGCTACTGTTAATGTGGTTATTGCTGCTTTCGTTACTGCCCAAGCGCGCCTGAAACTTTATTCGTTTCTCGAACAATTAGGTGACAGAGTCCTTTATTACGATACTGACTCCGTTATTTACGTTACCAGACCAGGTGCGACTGATTTAACTACTGGACAATTCATTGGTGATCTAACCGATGAATTAGAAATGTATGGTGATGACAGCTACATTACAGAGTTTGTTTCTGGAGGCCCCAAAAATTATTCTTATAAAGTAAATGCTACCAAGACAACAAACTGCCGGCAATTTGGACATTCAGTATACGATTTACGAGTTATAATTTTTATAGGCTTGCCATTTAAAAATGAATTACAATAATAAATAAATACTAAAATACTAAAACAATGTTTCTTTTTTGAAGACTTTTAAACGAAGAGGCCACACGGCATAGGTTTGCATCCAAAATTTTGGACCTCAACTCGCTAGCGTAACCCCCCAAGGGGGTTGAAAGAGTCACATTACGTAAAAAAGTAGATTTACTAACCAATTAGGTACAACTAAAATTTGGTGTTGCTATCTTTATTAATAGTAAAGATATCTGCCCATGCTAAGACTTTTCAGACACCCTGTATGATATTTTCGTATCTCGCACTTTCAAATAACACAATGTGGGTAAATAAATATTTGTATTTTATTTTCAAATCGAATCCTAATTTTATTTCCAACTAGGTTAGAAGCCGTCTCTGGAATTACCCCCATTTGTTAAACTCTAGTCATTACAAACCCAAAAAAAAAATATTTTGAAGAAAATTACTAGGATAATTTAGCTACAAAAAATGTTTACTTTTCGGTATAATTTATTACAATTTAAAAAGCAGCCATTTGTCGTTAGTGAAAAGTGACGTCAGGAGATCAGCAAAAATCTATAGGTTAACGTAAAGCTTAACTTAAAGTCGAACAGGTTTGATTTTCTCGGAAACAGAAGGAGAGAAATCGAATTTTTTGGGTTGATAGAGGAATAGTTCAACTAGCTTCGGTAAAAAATTCAGTTATACAGGATGTTTCGTTTCGGCGCTATTAAACGTCAAAGTCGAAATTTCCGCGATTTCCGTTGAAATCGGGTATAGGTCGCAAATGTGAATTAAATCGACGTAAATTTTCGGAGATTGCAGGGGACCCGGAGCTTCAGAACTCCACTGAAACTGGCGAGGATCAGAAAATGGCAAGTAATTCTTTTGAATTTTTTAGGTCGAAAAATGCCATTTCCAGACCCCTCTTTGATACCTAATAACTCGAAAACAAAACGTCAGATCGAAAAACGGACTCATAAGTGAAACTTTAAAATCTCAAATTCTTTTTTGTAATACATTTACCTAAACCTAAAATCACTGGAAAATTTAAATATTTGGAAAAAACTGGAAATTTAGATTTTTGACCCAAATATGTCATGGTTTTTAATTTTTTGTGGGGTCAAAATGGTTCAAATTAAAATCCCATATACGTCATCGGAAAGAGCTCGTCGAAGTATATGTTATCCATATTTTTTAGTTTCTTCATTCTCTACAGGAAGGGAGCAATCGCTGAGTCAATTTCGATTTTTTAACTTTTTTGCCCTCGACATCGGAACATTTCAATCACTCTGTATTTTTTCGTATTTAGTGATTATATTTGGGTTTATTTTATCCGTTAATTATCTAGGAATACCTCCCACTAATTTAAATCGCTTATTTTTCCGGTAAAGTTATAAATAAATAGGCTTATTTGCATCGAGGACATCTAAAATTTGAAAATTTTTGGATTTTCGAAGATTGCCATGAAAATAAAGAATTGCAGTTTATTTACTCGAAATTAATAAGATGATCTGTCAAAATTTCGCAGATATGCCAATTTTTGTCGCAAAATTGAAAGGTTCCTGGACCAATTTCGGCTTGAAGTATACATGAATACGATTTTAGGAACCTTCTACTTTAAGTGCAGGGATATTTCATTGGACGAGTTACGCATTAAATACCATTTTTATTGAGTTGTCGATGGCTCTCCAACACTGGAATTCGCCATATACTCACGATGAGTCATAAGTTCAGTTTTGACGACACAGCCAATGGAATCACGTTTTACAAGTTTCGAAATTCGAGCGAAAATTTGCTGTTTTAAATCCTTTCTTTTGTTAATAAAGACCAAAATAAATTAATAACAGCAACCGCCATAAACATTTAATTTATGTAGAGAATATAAAAAAAATATATTTCAGATTTATTTGGGTTATATGCATATTCCCTATTATAAAAACTATTATGTTTTGTACCATTTGACCATCTTCCCGACCTTGAAGAGGGTTGCAAAATAAGTTTTATCATTTTCAGTACTCCTTCAATCATCCACCCAAAATTGTCTTTTCTAATTGTTATATATTTAGTAATTTTTGCGTAAAAACCAAAAAATATGTTCTAACTGAGATTATTTGCAAAAAATAAAATTTAAGCTTAAGCAAAATTGAAGACTTTCGGAATTATTAAATTTTAGCTTTTGAATGTTTCCACCGCTTGGCCTATAGAGCACATGTGGCATCAATTGAAATCAAAAGTTAGGTAAAAAAAAACGTGTCCAAGTTTAAATTCTAGTGTTGTAGAATTAATAAGAAAAAGTGTTGATAATTTTCCCCTAGATAGTTGGAAAAATTCAGTACAATATAATTCGACCATTGTAATTAATTAAGATGAGGATAGCGACAGCGAAACAGCTGGATGTGGAGTAGTATTTCAAGATACAAATGTTTATTTATAGTTATCATTCATATATTTATATTATAATTTTTGAATTTGAATAAATTACATTTTTAAAACCCACCTAAAATCATTTTGTTTATTATCAATAAAAGATATGAAAATATTGTCAACACACCCTCGCTTTAAGCCTAGAATTACGAGGTAAAAATGAAATTGAATATATGTATAAATAATAGATTATTAACTATTCCGAAACCTGTTAGACATTATCCTAAGATATTCAGGGCAAATTTATTTATATTATAATCGTTGAAGTTGAATAAATTTATATAAAAATATTATTGCCCATATTCAACATTCTCTTTTAAACCATTTTTAAACTAAAACGTCTTTAACTCTGTGCATTTAAATATTAATAATATAATAAATAATCGCACTTCTAAGGCAGCCCTACCCTGTACCGCAAGTTTGCAGTAGTGTTTACGCATTTGGCAACGGGGCCGACCAGGTAGTTTTATAGGCCAAGCAACAGAGCAAAATATTAGCGATTTTTTGACATTAATCTTATTAGAAAACCGCCTGTGCCATCATCTGAAAGACGATCCGTAGATGATTCCTGTTATAAATCCAACTCTGAAATTTTTTCCTTTAATTTGTTAAAAACATTTTTAAGCAAAAAAAACGCGATTTTTTTAGGTTTTTGCTTATAAAATGGAAAGTAATGAAACAATCTTAATGGTGTTAATGAACGATTTGTAGAGAATAACAATACGAATAAAATGAGAGGTCGAACGTCCCGATAGGATAAGTAGCAACGGAGAAAATCCGGAAAAACCGGAAAATTAAGAGTTTTTTTAAAAATTCATAAATCGGCCATTTTTAAACGTAAAGGGCTCAAACTTTGGGAAAAAGTAGTAACTTATAGCTACTTTATGGGTGCAAAACCCCGACGCTGTCCGACGATTAGTGTTGCCACAATCGTCATTTTAATTTTTCAACACACTATTTTCCAACAGGTCTGGATGCTCTATGGATCGTCCGATTTTAATTAATGAAACGGATTTGAAAAGTACAAGTTTAATTGAACAATATGTATATTTTAATTTTTCCATAAAATGCTACGAAACCGGTTGAAAATGCACGTAAAGATGCGTGAAAATGGCCGAGCGCGCGAATATTGGCTCACCTCCGCTCCGCTTCTCTCCCGCTACTCGACCGATTTCGCGCGCTCAGCCATTTTCACGCATCTTTACGTGCATTTTCAACCGGTTTCGTAGCATTTATGGAAAAATTAAAATATACATATTGTTCAATTAAACTTGTACTTTTCAAATCCGTTTCAATAATTAAAATCGGACGATCCATAGAGCATCCAGACCTGTTGCAAAATAGTGTGTTGAAAAATTAAAATGGCGATTGTGGCAAAACTAATCGTCGGACAGCGTCGGGGTCTTGCACACATAAGGTAGCTATAAATTTCTACTTTTTCCCAAAGTTTGCGCCCCCTATGTTTAAAAATGGCCGATTTATGAATTTATCAAAAAACTCTTAATTTTCCGGTTTTTCCGGATTTTCTCCGTTGCTACTTATCCTATCGGAACGTTCGACCTCTCATTTTGTTCGTATTTTTATTCTCTACAAATCGCCTATCACACTATTAAGATTGCTTCATTACTTTCCATTTTATAAGCAATAAACTAAAGAAATCGCGTTTATAATGTTTATAACAAATTAAAGGGAAAATTTTCAGAGTTGGATTTATAACAGGAATCATCTACGGATCGTCTTTCAGATGATGGCACAGGCGGTTTTCTAATAAGATTAATGTCACGACAAATCGCTCTATTGCTTGGCCTATTAATGCAGTTAATAAGTCATAGCCAACTATCCTAAAAAATACTTTACCAAATCGTTTGCTTTTCACCAAACAAGTGGCGTATTTTTCGTTTTCGGTCACAGATCGATAACCTTGCCCGAGTACAGTGCGCGGTATCACCTCTCCTCTCTTAACTAAGGAACATTATAAAAAAAAAATTATTCTTGGCATCACATGTCAAAAGCTTTTAAACCGGGGTATAATGAAAAGGATGAAGCTGCCCGTCGTGCAAAATTGTAAGCGCAGTCCAACGATTCGAGCTACCATTTCGACTACGAGGGTGAAAGCTACCCGTTTCCCGTAATTGTTGAGATAATCTTGAAAACAACTTTCAATCCGGTTGTCGTCGTTTGTGATATGTTTCAGCATAACTTCTTGAATTTTTTTTGGGCATAAACTGCAACCATATCCGTCATTTCAATTCGAATTTTTTAAGTAAAAAAGGTAGGAAAATTACAATTTCTATTCAGACAATGTCTACACTGAAGCATAAAAAAGTTGGGAGCATTTAAGGCCGTATGTGGAGGCCCCTACAAAATTCTTCTCTTATTACCATCTCAAATAACCACCGCCTACCCAATTTTGTGAATTTATTTAGTATCTTTAAAAACATATAGATAAAAATGTAAAATAAAATTTTAACTTTAACACCCTGTGCATCAGGCGGTCCATAAGATCAGGCGGTCCATAAGATCAGGCAGGTCCATAAGATCAGGCGGTCCATAAGGCAGGTCCATAAGATCATTTGGTCAATGACCCACCTAGATTTATTTTCAATGATCCACCAAATAATTTATTTAAAAAAAAACTTTTCTTTCAAAAAAGAGCAAGTTCCATGAGAAAACTCCCCAAGAAAGAATCAAGTCAAGCCATCGTCGAAAGATATCCAAGCTTGCTTCGGGCTGGGTGGTATTTTAAATAGGCTTATATGGACGATATAAATTCATTAAAGCTAAGAGAGAAACAGACATCAAACACATCAAACCCAAGCACTACGTGAAATATATTCTTTCAAAACATTTGGATTGAACAAAGAAAAACTAATTAGGTACCTAATATTCGCATTGTATTTGCGTTGTATTATTATATTATTAATTAGCGGCTAAAAATATAAATAATACGGGCTCACGCCACGCCTATGATAGTCATCAAATATCCGCATCGGCACGGGTTTTGTCACATTAGCAATGTGGTCCAGAGGTAGAGTCTCAGCTAGTGAACCAAGAAGTCGTGGATTCGGGGCTGTGTTCGTGTAGACTTTTTTTTAAATTTTTGTTATTTAAAAAATTAGATCGGCCCTAAAAGGTGTATTGGCAACAAGTTTAGCACTTGTTCCTCGATAAAATATTTTCAAAATTATTGGTAATCTCATATCTACTACAGCTGGCAGCCTGTATCATACTTTTAGAACAAGGCGCGACCTCTATTGAGGAGACGCAGACGTATCAAAACGGGAAGACGCTAACAATCTTAGACTAAAATACGACTTAGAAAAGTAATACTAAAAGTCATAACCATCTAGAGTAGCAATGTTCAATATACTACAGATCATATTTTATGATTTTTGCTTATGTTTATTTGTAGGTAAATAACTGAACAAATAACAATCACGTGTTTTAGCGTTTTACTAAAAAAATAACGCATCAAAGAAATATGAGTTACATGCGGGCCTTCTGAACCACCCTGTATAATATGAACTTGCCAAAACCGAATCGATTCACTAGAAGACTTAAATTTAAACCAGTACTAAATCATAAACATTTTTACTAACTTTCGGTACTTATAATGTTTCACGCTCATTAGGACACGGGTTATTTTATTAAAAACGAAAAACAATTTCTGTCTTATAGTGGTGGTTCATTCCCGAAATAGGAAATATAATATGGGAGTGTAACTGTGTTCCCACCGAGGCCACCACAGTAAATTGTTCTAGAAGAATCACTTTTTCCAACATAATAAAAACAATCTACATTCGAGTTTATTTGGTCAAGTAGTAATTTTTTTGGCGGCCCAGTTCATGAAGTACAATACATGTTTTACAAGATTCATAATTTTATCATTGCATTTGTAACTTACCTCGAGACATAAAGAATTGTTTGGGGTATAGTAATTTAAACCCAAATAATGTAAAAATACATTCCACGGAAAAGGAACCCCGATCAACAAAATCACCATTGAATAAATATGGATTTGTTTCAGAAGGTAGTCCATTTAGCTCAAAAATGTTCATAAGATCGTAGAACTGTCCATGGACATCACCACAGACTGTAAATTTCTGGCCATCTTCTATAGTAACATCTATAAGCGAAGGTTGTGCCATAAAATATGCCTTTATATCTAACAAAATCTAAAAAAAAAGTTTATATCAATTAATAATTGCAATAAAATCACAACATATCATACGGCCCAGGTTACTATGAACATAGATACCGCTTAGGTGGAAAATCTCACGTCGCGTCGTGTCAACCGCTATGGTGCCAATGTACCGTCGTGGACAAAAAAATCGTACATCCCAAGCATAGTCTATTTAAATTTTCTTTATAAGTTTAGTTGACTTATTAATCATTGTCAAATTTATACCGCCGCATTAAAAGTAACTGGTTGCACTTGGCAGCATAGCATTTAATCTTAGATCATTATTAATCAGATAATTAGTCTTGTTTTATCTGGGACAGCCCATGTAGACTTTAAGCCAAAGTACTAACCGACCGTGGACGTCTGAAGAGAAGGGAAATGTAATCCACTGATGTGGAATTTAAAGGACTGTAGGTTAGGAAGAGAAAGGAAACCTCTGCAGGCAATTTGTTCCGTAATCTGGAGAGGTATGAAAGAGCGAGAAAAGTGGGATCTTTTAAGATTTTATAGCTAGGCAATAAAGGGATAAATATGTGACGCGCTTCTTATTGTTCTCTTAGGAACAGCCAAGGGAGGAATGATAGCAGTTAGTTGAACATGTGGCACTAAAAACGACAAATCTGACAAATCGGTATAATTAAAAAGAATTATAAACACCATTTACGTGTCTTTCCTGAGTTGCGAAATATTAATAATAAATATGTTAATATGGTGATTAATTGGCTAAAAATTGGGGCAAAATATGCAAGCATGGCTTTGCAAAAGCGGATAGTAAAATTTGCTCAGAATTGTTGTTCTAATGGTGGCAATTAATTAACTAGATATTTAATTAAAAACGCCTTGCAGTTTCTTGTCATATTATTATGTACTTTTAAACTTCATCTATCAATGTTGAGGTTAGGTACACCCAATTTATAATAACAAACGATACCTGTTTTTTTATGAAAACTAAATACCTATTCCTTTAATTTACATGTCTGCAAGGCAATCATACGGCAATGACGCTATAGGTTAAGTTCAATTGAAGAGAGAGCAGAAAGTATGCACCGTTAACGGTAAAATATGCCCTGAGCATAAAGTACGCTCTAAATCATATTCAGCTACCGGGTTGTAGATGAAAAAAGGAAAGCATTAACTGGGCCTCCGGTACCGCAGGCATCTTCTGCGGGGGTTGAGTTACCTGCGGACGCTTCCCCGGGTGGCGGATAGGGGAACGGCCATGTGTTTTGCGACGTGTGGTTAGTAGCAGCCATAATAGAGGCTAATGAGATTAACACCTCCAACATGCCTCTCAAAGCCTCTGCCACGGACCAACTCAAAAACCCAAGCTAAGGTAAAAGGTAAGGTGCCGACAGTTGACTGGCCACAGAGGCTAATATCTGGTCTTGAACTTTCCCCTGGGGGCACCGGGCGAAACCCCCTTGTATCTTGCCTTACCCGGTCGCATATTTACAGATGCTAGCGTGTGTTGACACCAGGGTGTTGAAATCAGTGAGGGTTTGGAAAAACAGTGCATTTACAAATGCTAACAGATTTGGACATCAGAGGCGATCAGAGTGTTGAAATCAGTGAGCGTTAGATAACCTGAGCAGTAGATAACCTTTTTCCACGATTGTACATGTACGGAAAATAACAATAAATCGTTGTTGGAATATTGAAAAAAATATATTTATTAAAGCAAACGAACAAAATAAAAATAAAATATAAGGTTAATGAGCAGATCCATGCCCTTTAGCATTAGGCTGGTTTTGTGAGATGTTAAGATGAATAAGAAATAAAAGCTAACCCAAATCGACCCTACAAGGTGCAGAAATTAAAATTGCATAATAAAGTCAGTTGTGAAATACGCTCTCGGGCAGGTTTGCTCAGTTTTAGGTTTCATCAGTATCTTTTTTAATAAAATGTCAGGTGTATGCGGTGCTGCCAAAATTTTATACCCATACGAATCGCGCAGTCGCAGTAAAAAAGCTCGGCAAAGATAAAAAATTAAAAAAAGATACTGAAGAAACCTAAAACTGAACAAACCTGTCCGAGAACGTATTTTACAACTCTATGGCCACAAGAAGTAATTATATTATTTCTAAGAACAGCTTTAATGCCAAAATTTCACAAAAAATAATTAAATAGTAACAAAGCCCTAACCCGTTGCCAATACACCTTTTAAAGCTGATATAAAAATTTGTGGGAAAAACTACTTGTAAATTTGGCAACACGGTGTCTCCATCAAAACACTCACAAACTCACATCAAAAACATTAAAACTGCGGGACATGAAGTAATCTTAATTTGGAATTGATTTTAATAATAACAAAATCCTCCCAATAGTTTTAAAAGTTGAATCTCTGATTGCGGAATTCCATATTATTATAGTGTCAATTTAACACCGGTGTCAACATCAGTTAGCATCTACAAATGTATGCCCACTACAAACGCTCACTGGTTTCAACACTCTGATCGCCTCTGGTGTCCAAATCTGTTAGCATTTGTAAATGTACTGTTTTTCCAAACCCTCACTGATTTCAACACCCTGGTGTCAACACACGCTAGAATTTGTAAATATGCTACCCGGTCATGCGGGGCTCTGACAGGGCGGACTGGACACCTCCCTAGGTACTCGTGGGAACAGGCTGGAGAAAAAAGAAGAAAATCAGGAAAAAGGTCAGGAGACTTCCGAAGCAAAACAGCTAGGAAGTCCCAAAAGAACCAGTGAAAAGATTCCTAAGGCTCAAGGCCAAGGGACCACGATAGCTCAGGAACATTCCAAGGCGCATAGGATTGGGTTTACTTGGGTTTGATAGAGTCAACTCCACAGAGGATGAAGGCAGAATGTCGGACGACGAGATTCGGAAGGCAAAGATGTCAGGAATATCGAAAACCAAAGTACAAGACCTGGTGAAGCCAGGCCAGGATTACATACAAGCCAAAAGGGCTGTAATCAAGGAAAACTTCACAAGGCATTCACAAAAAGGTCAAGATAAACCTGAAAAGGCACCACAGGACACAAAGGGTGCAACAACCAAAAGACAAAAAAGTCTCTTCAAAAAGGTCAGATGCAAATACGCCACCCGACTGTCATTGCGTAAGCAAAAAGACAAGAAGAGAAGGGATAACCTTCACAGATGTCGTAACTTCGACGAAGATCGCAGTGGCGTGCGTGGACTTTCCACGAACACAAATCGGACAGGGCAAGCTCAAGGCAGTTCAGAGCTCCATAATGAGAGCCTACGAAGAAATACCGAAACAAGGACCACAAGTCCGCTTCGTTAAATGTACCCATAGGCCAGGCTACCTAATGATAACTTGTGCTGACGGTACAATGGCTACTCTGAAGCCATGGAGAGGGGCAACCCTTTGGGTACTGGATGGAGGGAGACTAAAAGGATCCTTAACAGACTCAGAGTGGGAAACTGTGGCCTTAACACGCACCTCTGAACGATATGGAGTTCATCTCCGGACACCAAGGATGGCATTGGACCTTCTCTACAGACAATGATTCAAAAAAGGAGATCAAAAGACTGGACATGTGCCCTTTCTTTGGTTATGGAAAGATACGTTTCAGAGTCAAAGAGGTGTACAAGCCAACAGGGCAAAAACGAGAAAAGAGCCAAGCTCAAGTAGCCAAAGGCAAAAGCAGCTATGCCACTAGGCAGCACCAAGGCCAAAAGCATAGCTAAAGAAGCGCCCAAGGATCCCTCGAAAAAAGACCAGCTCTCAGGAAGTGGCATAAATCCGCTCAAAAGGCTCAAAGCTAAAGAGCGGACAGAACCAATGAAGGAAGGCATGGTCGAAGAGGAAAAGGACCCTTCTTCAATAGCTTGAAGAGGGAAATAAAAGTCTTGCAGGTGAACCTTCAGCACGCAAAAGCCGCTTCGGCCGCGCTGTGCAGGAAGTTCGACAATGAAGGCCTAGATATGTCCATCCTGGAAGAACCCTGGATATATCGCGAAAAAGTTGCAGCCATAACGCCACAAAAAGGTACGGTAATATATAGTTCAAAGGCCGAAAGGCCAAGAGCTTGCCTAATTCACAGGAACAGAGTTAAATGTACACTAATACCGGTGCTCTTCACCGGCGATTTTGTTATCCTAACGGCAACAACGGAAGAGTGGAAAAAAGCTGGGCGATATGCTCTGGCCTATTTCCCGGGGGATGAAAAGACATGTCCACCGCACATCTTAAGCAACATCGTTGCATATTGTGCGGATGCCTACAGCTCATCATCGGATTTGATACCAACGCACACCCACGGTATGGGGAAGCTCAGACATCAACCAAAGAGGTGAGTTCTTGTTAAACTTTTTAGCATCTGAAGGGTTAATAACAGCTAATATAGGCAGCAAACCTACTTTCGTCACAAAAAAACGGTAAAAAGTTTTAGAACTGACAATTTGCACTACCAAGGTTGGGGACAAAATCGTAAATTGGCACGTGTCAGAAGAGCCTTCGTGCTCAGATCATCGGCAAATGCAATTTGACTCAAACACATTCCTTACGGTGAATAGGTACAGAAACCCAAGAGAGACAAGCTGGAAAGGATATAGAGTCCCCCAGAGAGGCACTCAAAGGAGGTACAGCACTAGCAAGGTAGGACTAGCTGTGGAACAGATAAACGATGCAACTAAGGCAGCGTATTTAGAAAACTGTCCGGAAAAGATAACGCAGCAAAATAGCTGTAAAACAGTCTGGTGGAATAATAAACCTCGAAAAACTGAGAGGTCCGCAGGCTATTTAACAAGGTCAAGGAAAACCAAGGTTGGGAAGTATACATAAACAAGCTTACGCAGTATAATAAGGAAATCCCAAAAGCCAAAAGAGACTCGTGGAAGAAGTTTTGTGAGGAAATAAACGACACTCCGGTTTGCTCAAGAATCCACAAGGTCCTGAAAAAAGATGGAACCTATACAGAAACTAAAGAGGAAAGCCTAAAGGAACTTTTAAAGGTGCACTTTCCAGCGTCATCGATTTTGGAAGACTTGGAAGGGCCCGACCATCCTGATCAAAAGTACAGGTGACCAGATCAAACGGATTGGAAACGGGCCACAGAAGTCACCCGCCCAGGCAGGATAAGATGGGCTATAAACACGTACCAACCATTCAAATCTCCTGGAGTGGATGGCATTTATACCGTCTTACTGCAGATGGGTATGGAGGAACTACTACTGCATTTCTGCAAGATTTTCAAAGCCTGTTTGGCACGGGGAAACATACGGTCTGCATGGCAAATGGTAAAAGTCATTTACCTGCCCAAGGTGGGCAAAGTAGCGGATCTGACACCAAAGTCATACAGACTCATCAGTCTATCATCATTCCTCCTAAGAACGCTGGAGAGACTGGTGGACAGATACATAAGAGACGAAATATTGGAAAGACAGCCTCTTAGCTGCAGTCAATATGCCTATCAACCGGGAAAGTCAACAGACTCGACTCTGGATGATCTAAATAGGCTAATATCAAAGTCACTAAAGGACGCAGAGATACCTAGGGCCACATTTCTAGATATAGAAGAGGAATTCAAAAATGCCACAATAGAATCCCTATAGGAGCGCAGATATGAAGGGAAGTCCCACCAAGCATCTGCAGGTGGATGCAATCCAGTCTGGAGAAAACTATAATTACATTCTCTCTAGGAGGGAACACCATCGATGCGGAGACAGGAGGAGGATGTCCCCAGGTCCTGTCACCCTTACTATGGGCAACGTTGGCAGACGACCTTTTACAAAAACTGGCAGAAAAAGTCATTAAAGGCCGATTCGCCGGAGTAATCTCAGAATGGACACAAACAGCCCTAAACGTGGTAGACAACTGGTTCAAACAGGAGCGACTGTCAGTCAATGGCCAAAAAACTCAGGTTGTCGTTTTCACAGAAAAAAACTGACACTGCAAGGCATAAAACCACCTGTGCTTGGGGGCAAGGAAATACCGTTGGTCAAAAAAAATACCTAGGGGTAAGTTTCGATCAAAAACTCACATAGAACACCCACATTGTAAATACCACAAAAAAGGTGTCAATTGCCCTAGGCAGATGCAGAAGGTTGTGTGGAAAAAACTGGGGACTCAATCCCGAAATGTCTATGGTTATATACAAGGGTCATAAGACCCATGATAACCTATGGGGTAGGTAATTTCGTGGCCAAAGACTCAGCAGCAAGGTGCGATAAGGCTATTGAGTGGCATACAAAGACTATGTCTCAGTGTCACAGGGGCCATGAAAACCACGCCAACAGCTGAAATGGAAGTCCTACTAAACCTACCACCATTACATATATTTATACAGGCAGATGCGAGGTCAGCAACGTACAACGTATGCAAGGAGATCCACCCATAAGCCTAGCGCATGGGGCGGACTACAAGAAGTTGGAGAAGGAGCTCAGAGCAGACCCAATAACAGGAATGCCAAGTGACCTCATACCCAGCAAGTACAACTTTAACAAAAAAAATACCACATAAGTATAGCACAGCGGAAAGACTGGGAGAAGCGCCTATCCTGCAAGGCGGAATTAGTATGGTATACAGATGGCTCAAAGACGGAAGAGGGGGTCGGAGCAGGTATCTACGGACAAAGACCTACGGTAACAATCTCGGTAAGTCTAACTAAAGACTCAACAGTCTTCCTGAAGACTCAACAGTCTTCCAAGCCGAAGTGGCAGCAATACACCACTGCGTGGGAAAAATGTTTGGACAAAGCAGTAGCAGTCTGTCCAACGTTATTTTCTCAGATGGCCAAACAGTATTGAAAGCTTTGGATTCCACACAGGAGTAGAATAATAGTAGGGAAATTACTCTACTCCTCAAAATTAGCATAAATTTGCATATTAAAAGTAATGAGTTTTACTCCATATATTAAAATTAATTAGTTTTACTCCATATTTTAAAATAATAATTTTTTTTTACCTCCGCCTCTGAACTGAGAGACCCAATTAGCATATCATAATTAGTTTAACTCCCTATAATTAGTTTACCTCATAATTTTACTCCGCCTAAAATTTTCCTCCGCCTCTACCGTATATGATACAAATATTTTATTTATTTACTCATTCCCAACTAACACTAGTGGCTCATTACAGGGAATGTTGAAATAATAAATTGTCAAAAGTTTTAACTCTAAACAAAAAAGTAAATGAAATATATGAAAAAATACATATATTAATAAAAAATAATATTATTTTACTATAAATAAAAAAATAAAAATTAACAAATCGAAACTGTAATATACTATATACATATAGAGATATGCATACGTATACATACATTATACAACATATACATATAAAATTTGAAGTTTCTTAGTTATATTCATTTTAATAAAAATTTCTTTACTGCTTTTTTAAATTTAGGTATTGAGGTAATTTTTTTGATGGAATTTGGTAAATCGTTGTACATTATAATTCCTTCATGAAGGAGAGATTTTTTTTCCAAAATTACTTCTTACTAATGCAATCTGTAAATTTTCGCAATGCCTCGTATTATGGGAATGAAAGGTATTAACTTTTATTAATGTCATGTTAGATTTTTTTGAGAAATATTGATTGAGTGTATTAATATAATTACTTTTAATTTATAAAGGTGTTGAAGATCAAAAAGTTGTTTAGGTTTATACAATTTTGCTGTGGGTTCCAAATGTGGTAATTTATAAATACATTTTATTATTTTATTTTGTAATTTTTTAAGTGGTTTTAGTATACTTGAACACGCAGATCCCCAAATCAAAATCAAATACTGAAATTTTGAGTAAATTAAAGCATAATAAATATTCATCAATATTTTTCTGTTAACAAAATGTCTAATTTTATATAATACTCCTACTACTGGTGATATATTATTTCTTAAATTATTAATATGGGCTTTCCAACTCAAATTTTCATCCAAGATTAACCCCAGAAATTTGATAGTTGATGAATATTTTATGATGTTACCATTAAAAACTAAATTATGTATGTTATTTCCTACAGTTTTATTTTTAGTAATGAATATGAAAGATGATTTTTGGAAATTTAATGATAATTTGTATGCATTTAACCAATTAAAAATCAAAGCTAAATCGCTTTTAATGTCACTATAAATTTCTGAAATGTTATCTGCAAAATAAATAAGGGTGGTATCATCAGCAAATAATTTTATTTTACCTTTTAAATTTAAATTTGAGATCGAATTTATGTAAATTAGAAATAAAGTAGGTCCAAAAAACGGACCCTTGAGAAACCCCACACAAAATATTTTTGTAAGAGCTTTTGATGTCTTCTATTTGAACATACTGTTGTCGGTTATACAAATAATTTTGAAACCAGTTATAAAGTGAGCCCTTAATACCGTATATATGACGAGATTAAAAGCGAAGTTAAGAGTGAAAGTTAAATTTTACTGAATTTGTGACCCCAATTAGCATATCATAATTAGTTTAACTCCCTATTTACTCCGCCTAAAATTTTCCTCCGCCTCTACCGTATATGACGAGATTAAAAGCGAAGTTAAGAGTGAAAGTTAGATTTTACTGAATTTGTGACCCCAATTAGCATATCATAATTAGTTTAACTCCCTATTTACTCCGCCTAAAATTTTCCTCCGCCTCTACCGTATATGACGAGATTAAAAGCGAAGTTAAGAGTGAAAGTTAAATTTTACTGAATTTGTGACCCCAATTAGCATATCATAATTAGTTTAACTCCCTATTTACTAATTAAAAATTTGAAATGGAAGAAGAATTAGAAATCATGTGTTGATGTAGAAGAAATTATTCCACAGTTCGACTACAAGGACGCTCCAGAACTAGATCCAGATCCCTTTGTAAAAAGTTTTTAAAAATAAATCACGAAGATGGTAACAACTTCGCCAGTTATTTTTGCTTCTACATTCATCAATATTTTTTTTTGACATGCGATCCTACAATAACGTAAACACGCACATAAAAAGAAAACTAAGACACTCGAAAAATGGGCTTACATTGCTATATTTGTAGGCGATCACTATATCTAATAATTTTGTCAAAAACTTGTCGGATTTGTAATAGTGGAAATGAAATAATTACCATCGATAGGGATACAAGTATCCCAATTATACCATATTAAATTTATTTTCTACAAAACATTGCACATTAGCACCATATGTAAAGTGTAATCAAAAATAATACATTTAATTACTATACAATTAAACATAATATTTACCAAAATAAAATAATAGCGGTAAAAAGTTTTAAAGAATTATGTCATAAAGCATGTTTAAAACTTATTAACTTTAAACTACTTATCTAAACACCATTGAACTAAAATTGTCCCCAAAATGATCTCTAAACACTATGCCTAGTCTCAGTATATCCCAACGAATCCAATCAAACTTAAAAATAATAAAATGTTTTTATTTTCTACAAAACACTGCACTGCACCATAAAGTTTAACTAAAAATAATACATTACTACACTTTATTTGGCAGAATAAAATGGTTAGACAGTTTGTTTTCATAGTTACAAAATCTTAAAAAAAAATGAAATGTATGCATAGAGCATGTTTAAAATATTTTTAATGAAACAAAAATGGAAAAACAATATCCCTAAAAGTGTCTCTAAGCACTTTTCACCTCGATACCCAGCCAATCAATCAAAAAAAGAAATTATTTTAGGGGTTAGAAGATTTATGCATAAAGCACATAAAAAATATTTTTAACTAAGCAAAATTGGAAAAACTTACTTCTTAACTTAACGCTATATTTAAAATTTTCTCTGAATATTTAACTAACACTGTTACTAAAATTGTCTCTAAGCACTTTACACATCTAGTCCCGATATATCCCATCCAATCCATCTGGATGTTGTGCTAGTCACCTTGTTGACTAGGAAGGAGAGTCCCTTTCCAAATTATCAGGGTTCCCTGGTATGTGATGTTGTGAAACCAACGGACGTCCAGCTAGAATTGTTGCCTTATAATCGGAGGACACACCCATCCAATATCAGGGTTGATGTTCTTATCTCTGATCACATTATAAATAGGACTAATATGTTAAAAAAACAGTTTAAAAAATAACTTAAATTTTTTTAGGCTTCAAAGAATATTTTTAAAATGTTTTATACGAATGGACTTGACTAAATGGTTAACAGATAGCTTATGTATACTTGAAAATATACGGAGAGACCTTAAAAATCAGATTTCACTTTTGCAGAGCGGAGTATGACCTCAACATTTCGACCAGCGCAGCGGCGTCTCCAGATAAGACATTAATCATTACATTACTTGTAGTTAATATTGTTGATTTGGGGTCATATGAATATCATTTTTGCGCCAGTCAACTTGAACATCCCAATTATTTATTTACTTTATTTATTTTTTTCAATTCGCCTCTTTAATGCGAATAAATTAAAATGATCCTGCAGGATTTAATTCTAAAATTTTAGAGCGAACTTTTCACTTTTAATCGTCAACTTTACACCTTTTTTTAATTTACGTGGCCTAAAATAAATTAAAGCTCTGTCATGATGCAGTTAAGACGCCACAGCTCACACAAAGTAAAAAATATACTTTTAAAATGGGCACCTCAACGAGGGTGCAAGGGGGTGCACTGAATCCCCGGCTATTTAAATATTAGACGAGCGGGAGATAAATATTTTTTAAATAAATATTTATTACCCCGGCAAATAAAGAGCACTGAACCGTTATTTCAGCGAGGGACTACACTTCCTTACTATATTTGTAACAATATAAATATATTTCCCAAATATTTTATTCGTGAATAAATTTTTAAAGTAGGTAGCTAACAACAAACTTGCTATATATTTTAAGATAACTTTGATTATGTTAACTCTGAGTATGTACATACATTACTATACGTAATGGTATTAAAAATCCGATTAGAACGCGACGCTCTAATTATTATTTTATAGTTCATAACAAAAACATGTTTTAACATCGCTACTATTGGGTTTGTTTCTGCAGCAGTTTCAAATCAATTAGAGCCAATGAGATTGTCCGGTTTCGATTAGCAAACTGTTTTCCTAGAAGATTGTCTCTGACTAGTTTCAAACTGCTGCAGAAACAAACCTATTAACTACCAATAGCATTTTTAATACACTGCCACAGACAGTCACGAGCAATCCTTATCGAAAGCTTAAAAAAATACGAGCGGCGACGAGTATTAAAGCTAACTATTCAATACTTTTTTTAAATATGAAATACAGAATACAATAAAAATAAATTTCATACCCACTTCGACCCTGACTTATACATTGCTCTTGATCGACCGGCCTATGCTTTTTAATATTTATTATAGAATATAAATTAGTCTTGCTTCAATTGAATTACTTGAATAATTGTAAAAAATATTTTATTTATTGTAATTATTAAAATACACCCCTTGTGGACGCCCATGACCAGAGTTTTCTCTTTTGTAAATAACGCAGTGTGTCCTACAAATTGCAATGTGTCGAATAAGAAAGACTAAACCGTTACTATATTATCCCGATCATAGCCCCAGGCGACGAAGCCGATATTTATTAGATGCTAGTCTCCTTTGTTTCACGAAGAAGAATTTAAATTATGCAACATAATTGTCAGATATATTTTTAACCTTAGGTTTAAAGCACTAAAGTGGCTTAAAGTGCAGAATACTTTTAAATATGACTTCTATATCAATGTTCACAAAATAGTAAGTTCATTACGCGTAATGCTAGGAACAGTGATATGCTTCGGCACTCATTACAGTATTTTCACTATAACTCTCTTGATAACGAATGGAAAAATGGTTTGTTCTTCTGGACTAGCAGCTTTGCCATAGTCACAACAATTTCGCTGCTTATCTTATTTCCCTTTTAAAGATTTCATACCTGTTTTTTGGTATACCACGCTTTTTTCATTCGAGATTATAAAATATCGTGAGCGTTGCCGTCAGTGATTTACCGTAAGATATTTCAAATAAAATGTAGACCAAATATGAGGTGTTTTCATACTTTTAACACTTTCTCTATAATTCTATAACCACAAAATAGGCTAAAAAATTTAATACAATATGGATTTATTTTTGTAAACAATAGTGTGCTGATTTATTATTAAAATTAAATGTAATTATGACAAAAATTGTTTCCGGGGCACAACAACGTAAATTCGTTTCCTACGCTATGAGAAATATGTCAGAATGCCAAACAATTAGACAAGTTCTACAAAACAAGAGCCTCACCCTCCGTGGGTTCCATATCTACACTAAATAATTTAATAATATCGGTAAATTATTTAATCTTGTAATAGAACCAGTAAAAATATACCTGTGGGTAAATAAAGCATTCGGTAGGCAAATACCAACCTTATTCAGATGTTATCTTATTCCACCCACCCGTGTGACTTTTTTCAAAGATTTCTTTGTGCACGGATTAAGAAAATATTAATATTGTCAACAAAATCTCAATAAAATTATTGCAAGAAGTTACATAAAGGGTTTAAAAAATATGTAAGTAAGACTGGTAGAAAATAAGGAAAGTTTAGCAAGAAAGTCACTATATTTTTTCTTAGTGATCTTTACATTAGACCGCGAAGCGGTCTATATACCCCTTGCTTGGTGAAAAAAATGTCCGTTGGTTGTCGCAGACTTGGACATTTTCACATTTTCATTTTTTTTTCTCGAAGACGATTAGTGTGGGAGCGACTAAGTTTTCTGGGTTAATAGAGGGATAGTGCGTCTAGTTTCGATAAAAAATTCAGTTATACAGGGTGTTTCGTTTCGGAGTTATTAAACGTCAAAATCGAAATTTCCGCGAATTCGTATTGGATCGATTACAGGTAGCAAAACTTAATTAAATCGATTTAAATTTTCGGAGTTTGTAGAGGACTGGGAGCTTCAGAACCCTATTGAAACTGGCGGTATTCGGAAAAATGGGAAGTCACACTTTAGAATTTTTTTTAGATCGAAAAAGTCACTTGCAGACCCATATTGAGATCTACATTGCTCGAAAACGAAACGTCGGACAGAAAATCGGTATGACACGTCAAACTTTAGAATCTCAAATACTTTCTTCTTGCAATACATTTACCTATATCTAAAACCAGTGGAAATTTGGGAAAAACTGAAAATTACGATTTTTGATGAATATTTTTGACGGAATTTTTTTCGTGGTCAAAATGGATCCAAATCAAAATCTGATATACCTGGTCGGAAAGAGGTCGCCGAAATACGTAATTGCCATATTTTTAGGTTTCTTCGTTTTTTATAGGAAGGGAGCAATCGACGATTAAATTTTAATTTTTAACCCATTTTTTGATGATTGACATTCGAATCACTCAATATCTTTTCCTATCCTATTTTTCTGTGTAGGTGTTTGTATGTGTATAGCGACACGGTTACGAAGAGCGGTCTATTCTGCAACCGAAGGAGTGTGATATCTTCCTTAGGCGATTAGGCGGTCTACCCAAACTACTTTTTGTACCACTGGTGGATAGCCATAAGGGACCACGGAACTATGGCACTACCACAGTAAATAAGTCACTTAAGATATTTTCATTTTTTAAATTAATTTATTTTTACTCTATTAGCACATATTAGCACAGACAGAGGTTCGTATACGTTTGATCGCAGTTTGAAAGTCGTCCGAAAATTAGGATATAGTGAACTGAGTTAAAGGCAAAATAAATAATTAATGTAATAAAATGATTTCGATTGTGTTCATGTATTGTGCAGAATAAAAATATTGGCAAGTATTTTGTTAAAAGGGTGAATGCGCTGGAAAACTCTATACATAGTTTTAAAATGATTTTTCTTAAGATTCTCTAAACTGCATAAAATTACAAATAAGAATATATTTTATGAAAATCTGATTCTTATTTACACGCTAAAAGAAAAAATTTTGCTATTTCTACTTATATATTATTCTAGAAGTGACGTATTTAAGGGAAGCAATCCTGATGTGTAGATGTTAGTAAAGCATTAGAAATTAGTCATTTTTACCGCCTTCAAAAGAAGAGATTCTCAAGCGACCAATATTTTCTATTTTTTTTATGTATGTTCGCGCATAATTCTTGAACGGATTAAGCAATTTCCATAATTTTTTGTAGAATATTTCTCCTGGATGGTTCCGCTGTACCAGTTTTTAGTGTTCCGTGAAACTTATGGAATCACTCCGGTGTCCGTCCGTCCGTCTGTCACAGACGATTTTCTCTCAAACCATTCGACGTAAAAAAAAAATGAAATTTAGCACATAGATAGAGTGACCCAGTTACAGACTTGAGTATAAAAAGTTTTGATTCTGGGAGTTAATTTAGGGGAAATGGAAAAAAAAATTGCATCCTGTAGGTTGTCAAATGAAAGCTTATTGAAGCATGAATTCAACAATATATATTATATATTTTTTATGCATCTTTTTTTAAACATTTTTGGAGAAAAACGCTTAAAAATTGTTGTCACCACCCGTATCACCAAAAGGATCGCTCAGAAAAATGTGAAAAAAATCATTAACATTAAAAATTAGCTGTAGATTAAACCAAAATTATCAGGATTGAAAAATTCTATCGCGATCAATTGTTATAAATAATTCGATTGTTTATTCCCTTGTAACTGCTGAACCATTGGTTTAAGAGAAAAAGTTTTTCGACAAAAAAATATTTCTCACGATGTAAGAATCAACTTTTGACCTTGCACGATTTTCAATGCTCCGCGCATAAGCGATGTGATACGCGGTGTGGTTTGCTCAGGTGGAGGCTTGTGGCACGGAACACTAATTGTGCAAGTATAGCTTCCACTTGACCGATTTTTTATTTTCTAGCAAAAATGAGACAAAGCTGTAAACAATTATATATAATTAAAAAAAATCATGAAAATGGACAATTTTTTCGTTTACTGTGGTCTTATTTGTATCTTGGTTATACAAAATAATATAGGGAGGTTTAAGAAGGGACAAGGGCAGGGATTTTTTTCCAAAATATTAACTATAAGATATTGAGTTATTGAGGTCAGATAATTATTTAATTTTGTCTAACAGATGTTAAAGAATATTACAGGGGTGTGGTGAGAGGCAAACAAGTGAATTAAAAAGATGCTGTATAGTATATTATTTTTTAGATAATTTAACATAAACATTTTATTAATTATTTAATTAATTTTAAAATATAAATTTTGATGGATAAAAAAAATCGCTATCGCCATTCTTTTTTCTTGAATGTCCATTTTTTTTATGAAGAGCATTAAAGAAAATGGGTGTTGCAAATATTGATAGTAACGCTGTTGTGACTATTTATTTGAGATAAAAAGTAATAGAATGCATTTTTTTATCGAGGGCGCATTCATAGGGGAATGGGGAAGCGTCCTCTCCCCCTAGGCGCTCGAAATAGAAAATTAAAATATACATTGGCTATTGGAAACCTGAACCACAAAAATATTATCAGTGAAGATGGAAAACACTCGCAATAAAATTCTAAATCTAATTAAATTACTAAAAAGTACGGCGGAGAATGGAGTAGTACGAAGATTTACAAGCACGATAGCAGCATTTATTTATTTTTAATGGATTTAAATAAAACCTAATTTTACATTTTCGCAGATATACGGATAATTAAATAAAAAAATGATTACCAAATATTTCTGCTATTAAACAGTTTCTTTAGTTCTATTAAGGGTTCAAATAGCAATATTTCCGCATAAAGAATCTTTTGAAATTGAAAATCCCTATTGGAGATTGTAATTATTTAAAAAAAACAACGCTGTGGAATTAACTTGCTTATTTTTATTACGAAGCTTATTGGCGAGATATTGGCTTTTATGTATAAGTAGAATAGGTCTTATTGATATTAAGTATACTATTTCAAAACCCACGCTTACTGGTGTTGTAGTTTAAGAAAAAATAGTTTTAATTAATTAAATTGTTTTTATTGAGTATATTTTCGCTTGTATAAGCCACTTATGCGCCCCTTTTTTGTTTTTCTGCGCAGAAGATCAAAATGTGTACCACGCGCATACCGAGCAAGCTAGACATGCGCACGGACTTTCAGGGGATGTACTTTGGTGTCTACATTCGAATCCACCCACTTTTAAGAATACCTCTGCAATAGTAAAGCTACACTCAAAATACTTTCTCTTTGGTTGGGGTATTTCTACCGCCTTCTTCTACATATGGGAGGAGCTTGCTTCAAACCATATTTAACCGCGTACTGTTTTCCTTCAGTAGTACAACAGTCGCCTTTTAACCATACTTTCCTTTGAGTATCACGCTATAGTACGATGAAATTATCAATTAATGAAGCTTTGCGCCACAAAGTGTCAAAAATGAATTTTACAGAGTTCAGTGCGTTTTGCGACACGTTTCATTCAGATGCAGAAGCGCTATTATTGGATTTGTGGATTTGTGATATTCCCACAACGCCAAATTCGCCCAGTGGACATCCAGAATCCATCCCCTGCCCAACACCACCACCAATGTCAAACAACGCCACCGACACAGCAACCCTGCTTCCGACAGTCAAAGGGTCTCACATCAAAAAGTGCCCCAGCAGTGACAGTGTTCCTAATTTCAATTACAATTCTCAACCGTGTGCTATTCCGATGCACTCTTTGGAATGTTCACCAGTGCACCGGAAACAACCAAAAAGGTTATGTAAACGCATGTTTAATTATAAGTACAATTTTTAGTTTGTACTTCCTATTTATCAATATATATTCTCACCAACATTTCTCTTTTATTGATTCTTTTTCTTCATAATTATACTAAATCATACTGCACAACGTGCTTTTTAAAAAGCGAATTTTTTTATTAGCAATACCTCACTTGCTCGCACACCATGGAAGAGTGTACCGGACACATTTTTATTGACATTCAAGAGTATAATTGTTCCTTTGGTTACATTCCTAAAGAAATGGCACTCTACGATGGATTTCGTCTTTCTAATTTTTTATTTAAACCTCCATTTAAAAGAACCATTCTGTCTCCTGAAGATACTAAAATTATTACATGGTGTGAAAGATATGGCTTAGACTGGGAATCTGGATACATTGACTTAAACGAGATCTATACAATTCTTACAAATATATATTTTTTATATAATAAACCAAAAGTATATGTAAAAGGAGTTGAAAAGACAAAATTTTTACAAAAAGTTTTAGACAGTGCAAGCATTATTAGCATTCCGACTTCTAATGCACCAAAATTAAGTAAATATAAGAAGGTTCCTGGGTGTTATTTTCATAAACCGGTAGAAGTTTGGCATTGTGCATTGGAGAATGTAAAACTATTATACAATTATAAGAATTGTTACTAATAAAATTTTACTTTTCATTTCCTTTTTATCGCCAAAATAAAAATTATGTTAGTAAAAATATAGCTTGTATGTGAAGGGTTGATATCCTATCATCGACATCATAATTGTAGCGGTCAACATCCACCAGAGTATTGAATCTATCCGCAGTTAGACAATTTGTAGTTTTTGAAAATAAATTTTTTCTTCCTTTCTTCATTTGTTAGTTCAAATATTGTAACCAAATATATTTAAACTCTTGTTAAACTATGTAACTGTCAGTCCTTAGAATTATTTTGTCTTGTGAAGGTCTTTTCTTGTTTAATATATTTTTTAAACTATATTGGATTTTTAATTATGACCCTTAATCCATATATCCTTTTATATTACATTGCTAATAATATATTGTATGTGCATAATCCAAATAGAGTAACACATGCTATGGCGTGTTTTGGAAATAAAACAGATTCTGCTTTAAGTAAGCATTGTCACTATATGAAATACAAACTAATTAATAATAATTTTACTTCAGCTTTTTCTCACTTAATGCAAAACGATGAAAAAAATAGTAAATATTTTAAAATATTATATTATTATCCTAATAATACTATTTTGGACACTAATTGGATTCAGAATTTGCAGACGGAAGAATGTTCAAATAATACAGAATATGAAAGTATTAAGAAATCTTTAAAAAATGAATCTTGTAAAATAATCGGAATTTTAAACTTATCATTATCAATATTTATACTTTGTGTCTGGTCGATTATGTCAATAATGTTTTATAAATTTAATTATTAAGTTTACTCTTCATGTTAAATAATGTAAAAAATATTAACCTTGCGTTTTCATTATGGAAGGGATGTTAATATAAGAATAAATGTGACATAAAATGATAGCAGTCTACTTGGGTCTCTCAAAATGACCTATTATTCGAAAAATCAGTATTTTTCTAACGACCCAAAATCAAATTATTATAGTAGTGACATAAAAAAAGTAAATGAAGAAAAACTTTTAAACAACAAAGTGTTTTGCTTGAATAAGTCCTTATCAAAATTAATACATGTTGGAATAAGTTTCTAAGATTTCTCGGCTAAAATAAAAATTAGAAGCCAAAATGGATTCAGTATTACTTTAAGTGAAGAAGAGTGGAATAGTCTTTTGAAATATCAGGGAGTAGTGGTAAATTATTTCTATTCATGTAACAACGAACCCTTTCCAATCAAGATTAATGATCTTACTTTGTCATTTGAAAAAATTAATCAAAATCCTATTATAAAACTTCATAGATGTGATGGTGATTATTTGTATTTCGCTAGAGACACTACTGATAAATTGTGGGAAATACAAGAATTAATTAATTATAGAATTCAAATTATAAAAAAGCAAGAATTTGAAAAATATTTTAATGTGTTCCAAACTACACTCGTCAATAATTCAGTGGACTTGTTAACAAGTGTTTATAATGTTTTAAATCCCAGTCAAAATGCTAACAGTGAAAATGTTAGTACCATGTTGGAGATGTTATTGATGTATCCGAACGTGTTGGAAAATTGAGAAGAATTACTCAAAAAAGAAAATATTATGAAGAAATCAGTGAATATTAATGAAGACAAAAACAAATTTCACTTATTAGTTGTTTGGAATTATGCCTCAAGACAATCACGCAAAAGTGATTATCATCAGTACTACCTGGATCGACTTCGTTTTGAAAAAAGAATACAAAATTGTAAAAAAATGTTTTCTAAAATATTAGATGTAAATCATAGAAATGTAATTTATAATGAAAGATTCAATAAAGAAATTTAGTTTAAAATAATGTTGTTTTAATAAAAAACTGATTCTTGGTAATATTTATATATATTAAAAATTATATTACAATAAAGATATCTAGAAATCGTATTACAATACATCCTTTTTTAATATCCATGAATTATGCGATTTATCCAATCCTAACCATTTAACATATACCTTATTTCCTTTTTTTCTTAGTATTTTTTCAACCAAATATACATCAGGATGTTTTACCTTCTGTAACTCTTCTTCATAAAATCCACCTTCAATATTTTCGTTTTTAATATCTTTTAAGAGATAAGTGGTTGGATTTGTTAACTGCACTTTCCTAATTTGAAAAATTTCAGTAGACCAGTTTGGTGTATATCCTTTATAGAATGCTTCTCTATGTTTAGAAATTCGAACAAAATCATTTAATATAAATTTATTTTGTTTGGGATCAATCGTTTTCTTATGTGTAAATGATTTTTTCATAATTATATTTGAGTTCTTCTCATTAACATTAGCAGGTTTGAACCCTGTTGTTTGATGTTTTTTATTATTATACTTTTTTAAAATTTCTGGTAAAATATTCAACCACTTGTAATTACCTTGATTGCTAAAATGCTTCCACATCATACCTTTCAAGGTACGATTTACTCTTTCAACAATACTTGCTTTTAAATTTGAAAAAGTACTGTAATGATTTATATTGTAATTTTTCATAAGTTTTTGAAAATGTTGATTATAAAATTCTTTACCCAAATCCGTTTGCAAGTTTTTTGGTCTTGTAGTACTTTTTAAAATTTTGTCCATAGCTTCCACAACATCCTTTCCTTGTTTAGTCTTAATAGGTTCAGCCCAAGCATATTTGGAAAATGCGTTGACCACCACTAAAATATATCGATATCCTCTATTAAATTTTGCGTATGGTAGCATTTCAACCAGATCTGCTTGCCATAAATCGTTTAACTCTTTAACTATAACCCGTCTTCTTTTGTAATTTCTTCTAGCGGGTTTATGAAGCTCGTTCACTACAGTTTCTTTAATATTTTCACTCATTTTTTAGTTTTTTATATTTTGTTTAAGTTTTAGTTGTGACTGTCTGAAATATGTTGCTGGCTTTGTGTCAATTTTGACTCTATGTCTGAAATCTTAACTTCAGCTGCTATTATATTTTTTCGATTAAAAAATGCAGTATGATGAGCCTCCTTAGCAAAAGTTTTAAAATCATTTAAATCTTCTACAATTTTTTCCAAAGAAAAGGCTTTTGTGTATTTTTTAAAATCCTATAGATCTTGGATGCTTTTGTCAACATTTTGTTGTAGTTTAGCAAATCGTTTTTCAAAATCCTCCACTGTTGTTTTCAAACCCGCCTGTAATAATTGAAATACTTTTTCTATATTTTCAATTGCTTGAACATTCTTTTCTAGTTTTTCTCTAAATTCCTCGTATTTTGTGTTATATATACTTCTGAAATGATCATTCTGAATTTTTTCAGGGCGAATTTGGCGTTGTGGGAATATCACAAATCCACAAATCCAATAATAGCGCTTCTGCATCTGAATGAAACGTGTCGCAAAACGCACTGAACTCTGTAAAATTCATTTTTGACACTTTGTGGCGCAAAGCTTCATTAATTGATAATTTCATCGTACTATAGCGTGATACTCAAAGGAAAGTATGGTTAAAAGGCGACTGTTGTACTACTGAAGGAAAACAGTACGCGGTTAAATATGGTTTGAAGCAAGCTCCTCCCATATGTAGAAGAAGGCGGTAGAAATACCCCAACCAAAGAGAAAGTATTTTGAGTGTAGCTTTACTATTGCAGAGATATTCTTAAAAGTGGGTGGATTCGAATGTAGACACCAAAGTACATCCCCTGAAAGTCCGTGCGCATGTCTAGCCTGCTCGGTATGCGCGTGGTACACATTTTGATCTTCTGCGCAGAAAAACAAAAAAGGGGCGCATAAGTGGCTTATACAAGAGAAAATATACTCAATAAAAACAATTTAATTAATTAAAACTATTTTTTCTTAAACTACAACACCAGTAAGCGTGGGTTTTGAAATAGTATACTTAATATCAATAAGACCTATTCTACTTATACATAAAAGCCAATATCTCGCCAATAAGCTTCGTAATAAAAATAAGCAAGTTAATTCCACAGCGTTGTTTTTTTTAAATAATTACAATCTCCAATAGGGATTTTCAATTTCAAAAGATTCTTTATGCGGAAATATTGCTATTTGAACCCTTAATAGAACTAAAGAAACTGTTTAATAGCAGAAATATTTGGTAATCATTTTTTTATTTAATTATCCGTATATCTGCGAAAATTTAAAATTATGTTTTATTTAAATCCATTAAAAATAAATAAATACTGCTATCGTGCTTGTAAATCTTCGTACTACTCCATTCTCCGCCGTACTTTTTAGTAATTTAATTAGATTTAGAATTTTATTGCGAGTGTTTTCCAATCTTCACTGATAATATTTTTGTGGTTCAGGTTTCCAATAGCCAATGTATATTTTAATTTTCTATTTCGAGCGCCTAAGGGGAGAGGACGCTTCCCCATTCCCCTATGAATGCGCCCTCGATAAAAAAATGCATTCTATTACTTTTTATCTCAAATAAATAGCCACAATAGCGTTACTATCAATATTTGCAACACCCATTTTCTTTAATGCTCTTCATAAAAAAAATGGACATTCAAGAAAAAAGAATGGCGATAGCGATTTTTTTATCCATCAAAATTTATATTTTAAAATTAATTAAATAATTAATAAAATGTTTATGTTAAATTATCTAAAAAATAATATACTATACAGCATTTTTTTAATTCACTTGTTTGCCTCTCACCACACCCCTGTAATATTCTTTAACATCTGTTAGACAAAATTAAATAATTATCTGACCTCAATAACTCAATATCTTATAGTTAATATTTTGGAAAAAAATCCCTGCCCTTGTCCCTTCTTAAACCTCCCTATATTATTTTGTATAACCAAGATACAAATAAGACCACAGTAAACGAAAAAATTGTCCATTTTCATGATTTTTTTTAATTATATATAATTGTTTACAGCTTTGTCTCATTTTTGCTAGAAAATAAAAAATCGGTCAAGTGGAAGCTATACTTGCACAATTAGTGTTCCGTGCCACAAGCCCCCACCTGAGCAAACCACACCGCGTATCACATCGCTTATGCGCGGAGCATTGAAAATCGTGCAAGGTCAAAAGTTGATTCTTACATCGTGAGAAATATTTTTTTGTCGAAAAACTTTTTCTCTTAAACCAATGGTTCAGCAGTTACCAGGGAATAAACAATCGAATTATTTATAACAATTGATCGCGATACAATTTTTCAATCCTGATAATTTTGGTTTAATCTACAGCTAATTTTTAATGTTAATGATTTTTTTCACATTTTTCTGAGCGATCCTTTTGGTGATACGGGTGGTGACAACAATTTTTAAGCGTTTTTCCCCAAAAATGTTTAAAAAAAAGGCATAAAAAATATATAATATATATTGTTGAATTCATGCTTCAATAAGCTTTCATTTGACAACCTACAGGATGCAATTTTTTTTTCCATTTCCCCTAAATTAACTCCCAGAATCAAAACTTTTTATACTCAAGTCTGTAACTGGGTCACTCTATCTATGTGCTAAATTTCATTTTTTTTTTACGTCGAATGGTTTGAGAGAAAATCGTCTGTGACAGACGGACGGACGGACACCGAAGTGATTCCATAAGTTTCACGGAACACTAAAAACTGGTACAGCGGAACCATCCAGGAGAAATATTCTACAAAAAATTATGGAAATTGCTTAATCCGTTCAAGAATTATGCGCGAACATACATAAAAAAAATAGACAATATTGGTCGCTTGAGAATCTCTTCTTTTGAAGGCGGTAAAAATGACTAATTTCTAATGCTTTACTAACATCTACACATCAGGATTGCTTCCCTTAAATACGTCACTTCTAGAATAATATATAAGTAGAAATAGCAAAATTTTTTCTTTTAGCGTGTAAATAAGAATCAGATTTTCATAAAATATATTCTTATTTGTAATTTTATGCAGTTTAGAGAATCTTAAGAAAAATCATTTTAAAACTATGTATAGAGTTTTCCAGCGCATTCACCCTTTTAACAAAATACTTGCCAATATTTTTATTCTGCACAATACATGAACACAATCGAAATCATTTTATTACATTAATTATTTATTTTACCTTTAACTCAGTTCACTATATCCTAATTTTCGGACGACTTTCAAACTGCGATCAAACGTATACGAACCTCTGTCTGTGCTAATATGTGCTAATAGAGTAAATATAAATTAATTTAAAAAATGAAAATATCTTAAGTGACTTATTTACTGTGGTAGTGCCATAGTTCCGTGGTCCCTTATGGCTATCCACCAGTGGTACAAAAAGTAGCTTGGGTAGACCGCCTAATCGCCTAAGGAAGATATCACACTCCTTCGGTTGCAGAATAGACCGCTCTTCGTAACCGTGTCGCTATACACATACAAACACCTACACAGAAAAATAGGATAGGAAAAGATATTGAGTGATTCGAATGTCAATCATCAAAAAATGGGTTAAAAATCAAAATTTAATCGTCGATTGCTCCCTTCCTATAAAAAACGAAGAAACCTAAAAATATGGCAATTACGTATTTCGGCGACCTCTTTCCGACCAGGTGTATCAGATTTTGATTTGGATCCATTTTGACCACGAAAAAAATTCCGTCAAAAATATTCATCAAAAATCGTAATTTTCAGTTTTTCCCAAATTTCCACTGGTTTTAGGTATAGGTAAATGTATTGCAAGAAGAAAGTATTTGAGATTCTAAAGTTTGACGTGTCATACCGATTTTCTGTCCGACGTTTCGTTTTCGAGCAATGTAGAACTCAATATGGGTCTGCAAGTGACTTTTTCGATCTAAAAAAATTCTAAAGTGTGACTTCCCATTTTTCCGAATATCGCCAGTTTCAATAGGGTTCTGAAGCTCCCAGTCCTCTACAAACTCCGAAAATTTAAATCGATTTAATTAAGTTTCGCGACCTGTAATCGATCCAATACGAATTCGCGGAAATTTCGATTTTGACGTTTAATAACTCCGAAACGAAACACCCTGTATAACTGAATTTTTTATCGAAACTAGACGCACTATCCCTCTATTAACCCAGAAAATTTAGTCGCTCCCGCACTAACCGTTTTCGAGAAAAAAAAATGAAAATGTGAAAATGTCCAAGTCTGCGACAACCAACGGACATTTTTTTCACCAAGCAAGGGGTATATAGACCGCTTCGCGGTCTAATGTAAAGATCACTAAGAAAAAATATAGTGACTTTCTTGCTAAACTTTCCTTATTTTCTATCAGTCTTACTTACATATTTTTTAAACCCTTTATGTAACTTCTTGCAATAATTTTATTGAGATTTTGTTGACAATATTAATATTTTCTTAATCCGTGCACAAAGAAATCTTTGAAAAAAGTCACACGGGTGGGTGGAATAAGATAACATCTGAATAAGGTTGGTATTTGCCTACCGAATGCTTTATTTACCCACAGGTATATTTTTACTGGTTCTATTACAAGATTAAATAATTTACCGATATTATTAAATTATTTAGTGTAGATATGGAACCCACGGAGGGTGAGGCTCTTGTTTTGTAGAACTTGTCTAATTGTTTGGCATTCTGACATATTTCTCATAGCGTAGGAAACGAATTTACGTTGTTGTGTCCCGGAAACAATTTTTGTCATAATTACATTTAATTTTAATAATAAATCAGCACACTATTGTTTACAAAAATAAATCCATATTGTATTAAATTTTTTAGCCTATTTTGTGGTTATAGAATTATAGAGAAAGTGTTAAAAGTATGAAAACACCTCGTATTTGGTCTACATTTTATTTGAAATATCTTACGGTAAATCACTGACGGCAACGCTCACGATATTTTATAATCTCGAATGAAAAAAGCGTGGTATACCAAAAAACAGGTATGAAATCTTTAAAAGGGAAATAAGATAAGCAGCGAAATTGTTGTGACTATGGCAAAGCTGCTAGTCCAGAAGAACAAACCATTTTTCCATTCGTTATCAAGAGAGTTATAGTGAAAATACTGTAATGAGTGCCGAAGCATGTCACTGTTCCTAGCATTACGCGTAATGAACTTACTATTTTGTGAACATTGATATAGAAGTCATATTTAAAAGTATTCTGCACTTTAAGCCACTTTAGTGCTTTAAACCTAAGGTTAAAAATATATCTGACAATTATGTTGCATAATTTAAATTCTTCTTCGTGAAACAAAGGAGACAAGCATATAATAAATATCGGCTTCGTCGCCTGGGGCTATGATCGGGATAATATAGTAACGGTTTAATCTTTCTTATTCGATACATTGCAATTTGTAGGACACACTGCGTTATTTACAAAAGAGAAAACTCTGGTCATGGGCGTCCACAAGGGGTGTATTTTAATAATTACAATAAATAAAATATTTTTTACAATTATTCAAGTAATTCAATTGAAGCAAGACTAATTTATATTCTATAATAAATATTAAAAAGCATAGGCCGGTCGATCAAGAGCAATGTATAAGTCAGGGTCGAAGTGGGTATGAAATTTATTTTTATTGTATTCTGTATTTCATATTTAAAAAAAGTATTGAATAGTTAGCTTTAATACTCGTCGCCGCTCGTATTTTTTTAAGCTTTCGATAAGGATTGCTCGTGACTGTCTGTGGCAGGGTATTAAAAATGCTATTGGTAGTTAATAGGTTTGTTTCTGCAGCAGTTTGAAACTAGTCAGAGACAATCTTCTAGGAAAACAGTTTGCTAATCGAAACCGGACAATCTCATTGGCTCTAATTGATTTGAAACTGCTGCAGAAACAAACCCAATAGTAGCGATGTTAAAACATGTTTTTGTTATGAACTATAAAATAATAATTAGAGCGTCGCGTTCTAATCGGATTTTTAATACCATTACGTATAGTAATGTATGTACATACTCAGAGTTAACATAATCAAAGTTATCTTAAAATATATAGCAAGTTTGTTGTTAGCTACCTACTTTAAAAATTTATTCACGAATAAAATATTTGGGAAATATATTTATATTGTTACAAATACAGTAAAGAAGTGTAGTCCCTCGCTGAAATAACGGTTCAGTGCTCTTTATTTGCCGGGGTAATAAATATTTATTTAAAAAATATTTATCTCCCGCTCGTCTAATATTTAAATAGCCGGGGAACCCTGATAATTTGGAAAGGGACTCTCCTTCCTAGTCAACAAGGTGACTAGCACAACATCCAGATGGATTGGATGGGATATATCGGGACTAGATGTGTAAAGTGCTTAGAGACAATTTTAGTAACAGTGTTAGTTAAATATTCAGAGAAAATTTTAAATATAGCGTTAAGTTAAGAAGTAAGTTTTTCCAATTTTGCTTAGTTAAAAATATTTTTTATGTGCTTTATGCATAAATCTTCTAACCCCTAAAATAATTTCTTTTTTTGATTGATTGGCTGGGTATCGAGGTGAAAAGTGCTTAGAGACACTTTTAGGGATATTGTTTTTCCATTTTTGTTTCATTAAAAATATTTTAAAAAAGCTTTTTTTTAAGATTTTGTAACTATGAAAACAAACTGTCTAACCATTTTATTCTGCCAAATAAAGTGTAGTAATGTATTATTTTTAGTTAAACTTTATGGTGCAGTGCAGTGTTTTGTAGAAAATAAAAACATTTTATTATTTTTAAGTTTGATTGGATTCGTTGGGATATACTGAGACTAGGCATAGTGTTTAGAGATAATTTTGGGGACAATTTTAGTTCAATGGTGTTTAGATAAGTAGTTTAAAGTTAATAAGTTTTAAACATGCTTTATGACATAATTCTTTAAAACTTTTTACCGCTATTATTTTATTTTGGTAAATATTATGTTTAATTGTATAGTAATTAAATGTATTATTTTTGATTACACTTTACATATGGTGCTAATGAGCAATGTTTTGTAGAAAATAAATTTAATATGGTATAATTGGGATACTTGTATCCCTATCGATGGTAATTATTTCATTTCCACTATTACAAATCCGACAAGTTTTTGACAAAATTATTAGATATAGTGATCGCCTACAAATATAGCAATGTAAGCCCATTTTTCGAGTGTCTTAGTTTTCTTTTTATGTGCGTGTTTACGTTATTGTAGGATCGCATGTCAAAAAAAAATATTGATGAATGTAGAAGCAAAAATAACAGGCGAAGTTGTTACCATCTTCGTGATTTATTTTTAAAAACTTTTTACAAAGGGATCTGGATCTAGTTCTGGAGAGTCCTTGTAGTCGAACTGTGGAATAATTTCTTCTACATCAACACATGATTTCTAATTCTTCTTCCATTTCAAATTTTTAATTAGTAAATAGGGAGTTAAACTAATTATGATATGCTAATTGGGGTCACAAATTCAGTAAAATTTAACTTTCACTCTTAACTTCGCTTTTAATCTCGTCATATACGGTAGAGGCGGAGGAAAATTTTAGGCGGAGTAAATAGGGAGTTAAACTAATTATGATATGCTAATTGGGGTCACAAATTCAGTAAAATTTAACTTTCACTCTTAACTTCGCTTTTAATCTCGTCATATACGGTAGAGGCGGAGGAAAATTTTAGGCGGAGTAAATAGGGAGTTAAACTAATTATGATATGCTAATTGGGGTCACAAATTCAGTAAAATTTAACTTTCACTCTTAACGTCGCTTTTAATCTCGTCATATACGGTAGAGGCGGAGGAAAATTTTAGGCGGAGTAAAATTATGAGGTAAACTAATTATAGGGAGTTAAACTAATTATGATATGCTAATTGGGTCTCTCAGTTCAGAGGCGGAGGTAAAAAAAATTATTATTTTAAAATATGGAGTAAAACTAATTAATTTTAATATATGGAGTAAAACTCATTACTTTTAATATGCAAATTTATGCTAATTTTGAGGAGTAGAGTAATTTCCCTACTATTATTCTACTCACAGGTAAACTCTAGACTAGTGTGGGACTATGCATCGGCCCTAAATGAGCTCGGTATACACAAGAAAGTAACACTCTCATGGGTTCCAGGACAGAAGTGACACCAAGGTAACGAAAAGGCTAACGAACTGGCCAGACAAGGCGCATCGATGGCATTCGTAGGCCCAGAACCCTTCTGCAGAATTGCAAAATCAGCAGTCTAACAAGCCCCAAACAAATGGATGGAATAGAAATCTCAAAGCTGGTGGAAGAATATCCCGGGGCAGAGACAGGCAAGGCAGTTTATCAAAAAACAAGCATCTAAAGTCATGGCAGACCTAAGCAAGGAAAGAAAGTCAGTCAAAGCGATAGTAGGGCTGTTAACAGGACATTGCAGACTCAACAAGCACATGAGCACCATAAGAAGAAGCGCTCTGCAGAATCTGTCGGATAGAAGAAGAAACCTCGATCCACATCTTATGCCAATGTGAAGGCCTGGCAAGGATAAGGTGGGCCTTGAATACCCAAGTGCAGAAAGCTATACAAAAAGGCCACTGGCAGGGCTTTTGGGGCTAATTAAAAAGGCAAAGCTGGAGCGAGCCATATAAATAAAGTGAATCACAATAGATCTGTAAAGGCCGCAGTGAATACGGACTTAATTGCCATCCCAAGAAGTATCTATCTAACAACTGGGCAGTGCCACGACGGTGCCGCCTCTGAAAAGGGTTGCAAGCATGCTGCCGCTTTTTTGATGTGGTTGCATCACCGAATTAAGAAGCCATCTAGCATTTTTGTGCAGTGCTATTGGAGAAAAGCCAATTTAGCTAAGGTGAGATCGAGAATAAAATTTATAACCGGTAAACAAATGGTAAAAGGAAATTAACAAGAGAGTAACATTAAAAAACATTTTTCTAAATGAACTCCTGAAAGAAGCCACAAACAAAAATATTACAACATGCCCAATCTTAAAACATGGACCTGTCTATGATGTGGGAAAACTAAAGACACTTCCGTTACATTATTTAATGACAAAAATTAATACTTGTTTTTTCCAAAATGGCACTAGTATATCAAGTAATTGTGTATCGTAATCATTATCGAACTGAATCTTTTTATATTTACATTGTAACTATCTTTAAAGTCGATATCTGCAGCACAAAAAAATAAGTTTTAATTTTTGTCATTAAATAATGAAACGGAAGTGTCTTTACTTTTCCCACATCATAGACAGGTCCATGTTTTAAGATTAGGCATGTTGTAATATTTTTGTTTGTGCCTTCTTTCAGGAGTTCATTTAGAAAAATGTTTTTTTAATGTTACTCTCTTGTTAATTTCCTTTTACCATTAGTTTACCGGTTATAAATTTTATTCTCGATCTCACCTTAGCTAAATTGGCTTTTCTCCAATAGCACTGCACAAAAGTGCAAGATGGCTTCTTAATCCGGTGATGCAATCACATCAAAAAAGTGCAGCATGCTTGCAACCCTTTTCAGAGGCGGCACCGTCGTGGCACTGAACAGTTGATAGATAGATAGATACTTCTTGGGATGGCAATTAAGTCCGTATTCACTGCGACCTTTATAGATCTATTGTGATTCACTTTATTTATATGGCTCCAGCTTTGCCTTTTTGATTAGCCCCAAAAGCCCTGCCAGTGGCCTTTTTGTATAGCTTTCTGCACTTGGGTATTCAAGGCCCACCTTATCCTTGCCAGGCCTAAGACGTGGATCGAGGTTTCTTCTTCTGTCCGACAGATTCTGCAGAGCGCTTCTTCTTATGGTGCTCATGTGTTTGTTGAGTCTGTAATGTCCTGTTAACGGCCCTACTATTGCTTTGACTGACTTTCTTTCCTTGCTTAGGTCTGCCGTTACTTTAGGTGCTTGTTGATAAACTGCCTTGTCTGTCTCTGCCCCGGGATATTCTTCCACCAGCTTTGAGATTTCTATTCCATCCATTTGTTTGGGGCTTGTGAGACTGCTGATTTTGCAATTCTGCAGAAGGGTTCTGGGCCTACGAATGCAATCGATGCGCCTTGTCTGGCCAGTTCGTCAGCTTTTTCGTTACCTTGGTGCCACTTCTGTCCTGGAACCCATGAGAGAGTTACTTTCTTGTGTATACCGAGCTCATTTAGGGCCGATGCATAGTCCCACACTAGTCTAGAGTTTACCTGTGTGGAATCCAAAGCTTTCAATACTGTTTGGCCATCTGAGAAAATAACGATGGACAGGCTGCTACTGCTTTATCCAAACATTTTTCCCACGCAGTGGTGTATTGCTGCCACTTCGGCTTGGAAGACTGTTGAGTCTTTAGGAAGACTGTTGAGTCTTTAGTTAGACTTACCGAGATTGTTACCGTAGGTCTTTGTAAGTAGATACCTGCTCCGACCCCTCTTCCGTCTTTGAGCCATCTGTATACCATACTAATTCCGCCTTGCAGGATGGACGCTTCTCCCAGTCTTTCCGCTGTGCTATACTTATGTGGTATTTTTTTTGTGAAAGTTGTACTTGCTGGGTATGAGGTCACTTGGCATTCCTGTTAGTTGGGTCTGCTCTGAGCTCCTTCTCCAACTTCTTGTAGTCCGCCCCATGCGCTTGGCTTGCATAAGCCTGTACGTTTCCGACCTCGTCTCTGCCTGTATAAATATATGTAATGGTGGTAGGTTTAGTAGGACTTCCATTGCAGCTGTTGGCGTGGTTTTCATGGCCCCTGTGACACTGAGACATGCTAGTCTTTGTATGCCACTCAATAGCCTTATCGCACCTTGCTGCTGAGTCTTTGGCCACGAAACTACCTACCCCATAGGTTATCATGGGTCTTATGACCCTTGTATATTACCATAGACATTTCGGGATTGAGTCCCCAGTTTTTTCCATACATCCTTCTGTATCTGCCTAGGACAATTCACGCCTTTTTTTGTGGTATTTACAATGTGGGTGTTCCATGTGAGCTTTTGATCAAAACTTACCCCTACGTATTTTTTTTTGACCAAAGGTATTTATTTCCTTGCTCCCAAGCACAGGTGGTTTTATGCCTCGCAGTGCCAGGTTTTTTTTTGTGAAAATGACAACCTGAGTATTTTGGGCATTGACTGACAGTCGCTCCTGTTTGAACCAGTTGTCTACCACGTTTAGGGCTGTTTGTGTCCATTCTGAGATTACTCCCGTGAATCGGCCTTTGATGACTTTTTATACCAGTTTTGTAAACGGTCGTCTGCCAACGTTGCCCATAGTAAGGATGACAGGACCCCTCCCTGGGGGCATCCTCCTCCTGTCCCCGTCTCGATGGTGTTCCCGCCTAGAGAGAACGTAAATCATCTAGAGCCGAGTCAGTTGACTTTCCCGGTTGGTAGGCATATTGACGGCAGCTAAGAGGCTGTCTTTCCAATATTTCGTCTCTTATGTATCTGTCCACCAGTCTCTCCAGCGTTTTTAGGAGGAACGATGATAGACTGATGAGTCTGTATGACTTTGGTGTCAGATACTTTGTCCACCTTGGGCAGGTAAATGACTTTTACCATTTGCCATGCAGACGGTATGTATCCCCATGCCAAACAGGCTTTGAAGATTTTGCAGAAATGTGGTAGTAATTCCACTCTAGGAGATTTGATTGGTTGGTACTTGTTTATAGCCCATCTCATCCTGCCTGGGCGGGTGACTCCTGTGGCCCGTTTCCAATCCGTTTGATCTGGGTCACCTGTACTTTTGATCAGGATGGTCGGGCTCTTCCGAGTTTTGCAAAATCGATGACGCTGGAAAGTGCACCTTTAAAAGTTCCTTGAGGCTTTCCTCTTTAGTTTCTGTAGAGGTTCCATCTGATTTTTTGAGGAAACTTTCGGTCTTTTGCCATACTTCAAATTTCATACAACATATTTACCCAATTTTATGCCAAAGTACAAGTGATAAAAAATTTTATAAACCTCATGTTGTAATTGTTATTAAAATGATTTACCAGAGTGCTAAACGATCTACGAAATTTTTTTGAAAACAATATTTTCGAAAACACATTTTTCAAAAGTACAATTTTGGAAAAGTATCTTTTTTGAATCGTAGAATTTTTCGATCTTCTTTTGAAAAACATTTATACCAAAATATTTTTATTGAAAAGGTATTTTTAAAAAATTGTCTAACGGTATTTTATATTAAATTTTCAAAAAAGCGCTTTTGAAAAAATGGATTTTACTCAAAAAAATTTACTTTCAAAAAAGATGTTTTTCGAAAATATATATGTCCGAAAAATTGGCTTTGAAAAAAGTAGAATTTCGAAAAATTCTGCAGTCAACAAAAATATTTTTGAAAAATTGTACTTTCGAAAACATGTACGGTCAGATTCTCCAACGCTAGATCGGTCTAATTTGACAACTAAAAGTTTTAAATTGGCAAGTGTAAAAGTAAGACAACTAAGTTTTATACTATTAATTTTTTTCTAAGATTTTTCTCAAAGTTATAAAGAAAAGGGCAATTTTAGTACGTACTTTCCACAATAATAGAACTAAATTCATTCTAGCAACACGTTCCAAGATGAAAATCATTTGGAAACCAAGCAAATCGCTGAAATATTAGAAGTTTTTAATGATGACTTATTAATAGTAACAGGACAATAACCTGTGAAAACCTAACTGATCAACTAGAAGATCTTAACTTAAACCAGTTGTAATATATTCGGTAGTATTTAAATAAAACTCCGATATTTACTACGAACTATCTATTTACTAAAATCAGGTTGTCAATATAAACAAACGCCTTGAGTACCGAAAACATACTGATCCTTTAGTCTGTATAGTACCAAAATGGGTGCTGAAGTGAGCAGTTCTTTTATTTTCTTGAATGCTTTGTCACAATCTGGTGACCAGTACCATTTAACTTCCTTTTTTAATAAATTGTAAAATGGATACAAAATTGTTGATAAATTAGGGACAAATTGTCCATAGTAATTTATTAATCCAATAAAAGATTTAAGCTGGGTAACATTGCTGGGTCTTGGTGCATTTTGGACTGCCGTTATTTTGTCACTTGCGGTATGCAATCCCTCCTTATTTATAACAAAGCCTAGATATGATATTTCGGGAACAAAAAATTTGCATTTATCTAAAGACAATTTAAGGTTCGCGTCTTGTAAAACCCCTAGAACTTTACCTAACCTCTGAAGGTGTTTTTCGCGGTTTTCTGCCGTGATCAATATGTCGTCTAAAAAGACAATAACCCCTTCAATACCTAACAACAGGGACTCCATGAGCTTTTGAAATTTGGCTGGAATCCTAGCAATTCCAAAAGGTGCCCTATTATACTGATACAAACCCTTGTGGGTGGTAATGGTACACAACACCTTAGATTGGGAATCTAAACAAATCTGTTGATAGGCATTAGAAAGATCTAGTTTTGTAAAATGTACACCCCCGTGTAACGTTGCAAATAACTCGTTTATTCGGGGTAGTGGGTATTGAACCACCTCTATAAATGGGTTTAAGGTGATCTTAAAATCCCCGCAAAGCCTTACGGAACCATCTTTCTTTAACACGGGAACAACTGGCGTCCCCCAAGGGCTGTAATTCACTGGTTCAATCACTCCCAACTCCTGAAGACGATCTAACTTATTTTCTACTTTTTGTTTCATCGCAAATGGTAACGGCCTTGCCCGGAAAAACTTGGGAGTTATGTCATTAGCTTTTAGTTTTATCGATATACAACCCTTGTTAAATTTACCCAGACCCTGGGCGAAAACAGAACTATATTTTTTAATAACTAAATTTAGGTCCTTTGAAGATTCCAAAAAATTTAAGTTAGTAATATTAAGATTGAACTGATTAAAAAAATCGCGTCCTAACAACGGGGGTCCAGATGCATTTTTAATAACATAAAAGTTTAAATTTTGTTCCGTATTTTCAAAATCTACTTTGCATGTGATGAAGCCTATTGGCACAATTTGTTCACCATTATATAAAGTAAAACATTTATTTGTTTCGTTTAACATTTCGTTTTTAAAATATGTCCAATAAAAACGTTCTGAAATAACACAAAAACTTGAACCGGTATCAAGTGTAAAGGTAAATGCAATATCTTCAATTTTTAAATTTATTAAAATGGAGTTATTATTAAATTCTAAGTTGTAAAGAGGATATTCGTCGGCTTCTAAATAATTATGTGTGTTCACAAGTGTATTACACTTTGTATTAAGTTTTTTTGGACATACTGGCGCCAAGTGGCCTTTCTTTTGACAAATATGACAAAAACAGTCTCTAAATGAACACTTATCTGCTGTGTGGTTCCCTCTACCACAAACGTAGCATGCCTGATTGATACGCGATGGGCCTGGCGCTGATTGCCTGCCCTCGCTGGTTCCACCCTGCTGCCATCCACGAGATGCCGTTCCTGCAGCTTGATATAGTGCGCCCTTATTTTTGTGAGAGGCCTGTGCAAAATTAATTTCCTGCTCCATCTTTACCAACCCAACTAACATATTATCAATATGGGATGCAGATTTAGCTACTGCAATTCCCACTGCATCTTCCAACTTAACTTCTCTTTTTTCCTCTAATAAATGATCATGTACCGGGCCTTTATCATAACCGACGATGAACACATCACGAAGGACGTTTTGTAAAAATTGAGTAGACTCAAAATCACAGATAGATTTCTAAGTCTAGCAGCCCAGTCTCTGGCGGATTCACTCGCGACTTTACGAGCATTATAGAACTTATAGCGAAACCGCGAGGACGGGCTTAAAATGACCCGAAATTATAGCCACTAAATTAGCGTAAGTTTTGTCCTCCGGTTCTGTAAGCAGATATAAATCGCGCACTAACTGGTACGCGTCTTCGCTTAATAAATTTAGCAAATTTGCTCTTTTCCGACCATCATCGGTAATCTCATTTGCGGTAAAGTAATTGTCAAGCCGTCTTTTGTAAATGGCCCAATCCGAGTTGACTGGGTCAAATTCACGAAGGTGTCCGACATTTTCGGCTGCCATTTTATAAAAAAAATTGTGTTTAATTAATTAATGTGGGTTTTCACTTTTAGTACCGAAAGTTTAATTTGAAACTCCGCACAATTCACTGAAAGAGCAAACTCCTCGTCGCCACTGTAATATATTCGGTAGTATTTAAATAAAACTCCGATATTTACTACGAACTATCTATTTACTAAAATCAGGTTGTCAATATAAACAAATGCCTTGAGTACCGAGAGAGAGCGAGAGAGCGAGAGAGCGAGAGAGCGAGAGAGAGAGCGAGAGAGAGAGCGAGAGAGAGCGAGAGAGAGAGCGAGAGAGAGAGCGAGAGAGAGAGCGAGAGAGAGAGCGAGAGAGAGAGCGAGAGAGAGCGAGAGAGAGAGCGAGAGCGAGAGCGAGAGCGAGAGCGAGAGCGAGAGCGAGAGCGAGAGCGAGAGCGAGAGCGAGAGCGAGAGCGAGAGCGAGAGCGAGAGCGAGAGCGAGAGCGAGAGCGAGAGCGAGAGCGAGAGCGAGAGCGAGAGAGAGAGAGAGAGAGAGAGAGAGAGAGAGAACTCTCAGCATTGCAAATTCACGAACTTGACGTATCACTCTCTCAACGTGAATCCTTAGACCAGCAATTTGTTCGGTTTGTCGAGCTTCTTTTTTCGTTAATCTGGAAACACTAGTGACACTTGGAGGCCTCAGTAATGTAAATCTTCTTTCTAATATCACTTTCTCTATGTGCTTAAACCCGCTGTCAGCCAAAATACAAGCGCCATGTTCCAGATTTTCTAAAAATGTAAATTTTCAACCAGCTACACATCACTCATCCTGCCTCCATAACCAGAAGAGATATAGCTATCCAGGCCATCGGGGTGCAGGTTGTGAGATATTTAATTATATTTGCTTTTTTATATTTTGACCAGGTAGAGGAATTCCTCCTCGACCGAGGGTACGACCCCACACAGCCTCCCAAAGGGCCGGTAAAATCCCTACGGATATTTCCAGCTCTGGATGTGTGAGCCGGGCTTCCCCAGTACACCCATGGTACTTAGACTTCGGTCTTCGTTGGCTGTCAGAAAAAAAAGAAGGTCAGTGATTGATGGATAGGTTTTATTAGTATCTGTTTTTCTATTTCTAAGAAATCTGGGAATGGGCAGATTCTTTTTAATTGATGTATTATTTTTTTTTCAAAAATATTTTACTAGATAATGAAATTCCAACATCATCAGCATGTTGTGAAAATATCGTGTTTAACCCTATTTTTGTTAAGCACAATAAAATATGTTCTTCAGATATCTTAGTATGTTTCTATATATTACTAATAATAAAATACTTTTCTTTTGAAATACCAACCCAGATTTTTCCTTGATTTCCAAGAAAGTATTTTGAAGACATAATTTTTGACCTATTTTTCAATCCTCATGTGAACTACCGTCACAAGTAGTCGTATATTCACTGGAATGTTTAGATTGTGAGAAGTCGACATCTGTCGAGCTCGTCACAGTTGGCGTACAGGATACTTCACTAGTAGAATTTTGTTACCGCACACAGCATACTTTTCTTTTTGTAGTATTAATGATACCTGATGTTGACGGATTATCCCTTGATGCATAACACAGCCCCACAAAAAAAAAGAAAGTTTTGGAACTCCTATCGAGACAACTATATCCCTATGTAAGTTTCGACGCTTAATCCGAATCCGAGGTCAAAAAAAATCGTACACCCCCAAAATCAACCTCTAGCGCTAAAAAACACCTCCTCAGCGGGGTAAAAATGACCTAACGCTCCACGAATTGTCCTAAATCTCAGTAAATCGAATTAAATATATTCAAGTATATAACGCATAAATACAGAGTTAATACTGCTTTCCATTGAAAATCACCCCCATGAGTGGGTGAAAACTACCCCTCATACAACAGGAAACTTAAAAAAATGCAGCGATTGCAAAAAAAGCTTATGATGCCCAGTTTTTTTTTGCAAAGAGTGATAACTGCATTAGTTCCGATGCGATGCTCAAAATCTACCCCATAGAGTGGCGGAAACCACCCCTAGATTAAAATTGCAAGGAAAATCGGGGAAAAAATTTTGTCGTCGTGATTTCTATTTTAATCGATGCTAAAATATGCTAAAGATATGCAGCACTACAGTTTGGAGGTGAATATTTGCATTGCACCAAAGTCCACATCCCCATGAGAGGGTGAAAATTACCCCTCACGTGACAAGAAATTCAAAAAATAGTTGCAGTACCTTTTAGAAAAGCTCAAAAACATCTGCATTTTCTTATTTAAGAAGAATGTTCGACAACGTACTTGAAAAGTATCCATATTATGAAGTAGCAAAAATTTACCCGTAGTCTTAATTCAAATAAATGTATTCTTTCTTTTTGTAATATCTTTTGGATTTGTTTTCGAATGATCTTCTGACCGACTGCCGTTTATGCTTTTCAGACGTCTCTCTTTTTAAGGATCAACAGTAATCTGTCATCATGTGTTCGTCCCATCTTCCTTGGTACCTTTTTTCCATTTCTGATATATCTTGGTGAAAGCGTTCACCCTGCGCTTCACTGTAGTCGCCTAAATTTTCTGGGAAATAATCAAGATGGGAATCGAGAAAATGAAGTTTCAAGCTCATATTGCACCCTAAAGATTTGAAATTTTTAATCATTTCTGCAACAACTTTTTTTATAATTTTTATCTCTTTTAGTTCCCAGAAAATCATGTGCTAGTTTTTTGAAACTTAGCAATAAAAAAATTAAATTAAATTTAGGGGTGGTTTCTGCCACTTTATGGGGGTCGTTTTTGAGCATCGCATCGAGACTAATGCAGTTACATACTGTTTCTAAAATAACTGAGCATCGTAAGCTTTTTTGCAATCACTGCAGTTTTTTTAAATTTCCTGTTGTCTGAGGGGTAGCTTTCACCCACTATGGGGATGATTTTCAATGGAAAGTGGTTTTAACTCTGTATTTATGCGTTATATACTTGAGTGTTTATATTTAATTCGATTTATTGAGATTTAAGACTATTTGTGGAGCGTAAGTCGTTTTTACCCTGTTTAGGGAGTGTTTTTTCGCGCTAGGGGTTGATTTTGGGGGTTAACGATTATTTTTGGCCTCGGATTCGGATTCAGCGTCGAAAATTACATAGGGATACAGTTGTCTCGATAGCACGATGACAAAATTTTTCCCCGATTTTCCTTGCAATTTTAATCTAGGGGTGGTTTCCGCCACTCTATGGGGGTAGATTTTGAGCATCGCATCGAAACTAATGCAGTTACTCACTCTTTGCAAAAAAAAAACTGGGCATCATAAGCTTTTTTTGCAATCACTGTATTTTTTTAAGTTTCCTGTTGTATGAGGGGTAGTTTTCACCCATTCATGGGGGTGATTTTCAATGGAAAGTAGTGGTAACTCTGTATTTATGCGTGTTTATATTTAATTCGATTTACTGAGATTTAGGACTATTCGTGGAGAGTTAAGTCATTTTTACCCCGCTGAGGAGGTGTTTTTTAGCGCTAGGGGTTGATTTTGGGGGTGTACGTTTTTTTTGACCTCGGATTCGGATTCAGCGTCGAAAATTACATAGGGATATAGTTGTCTCGATAGGAGTTCCAAAACTTTTTGTTTTTTTGTGGGGCTGTGTAATCGCTAAGAAGTCCAACTTGATGGGTGATGTTGCAATATCTTGCATTGTTATATTTGTTTGTATATACTTATTTCTGTAGCGTGCGGTTTTATGTACTTGGATCGATTTATTTTCATTATTTTGCCTTTCCTTATTGTTTGGTAAACCTGGAAATAGTAACTATAATATCAAAAATGTATTACACAGGAATTTACTAAATTTGATGATTTAAACATAACAACAGATAAAGTCAAATACTGCAAAGAAAAACCACAAATTCCTGGACGTAAACACATGGCTTGTTGGCTCACTGTATACTTGCCGAGTGTATTGTGCAAACTCGCACACAAATCTTACTTATTTACTTAAGTAAGGCAAGATTAAACTTAAATCACTTTAAACCACGTACAACGAAAATTATATGCGAAGAAAAAAGTTTTATGTGGTACAAAATTACCTGACTTATCGTTTTGTTGTGTTGATGATATGGCTATACTTTCCTCAACTTCCAGAGCACTTTCTGCTTCTTGGATTAATGTCACTCTTTACTTTTTAATGAATGCATATCAGGGATCATTTGCTGTTGACTTGCGCCTTCGATTTGGTTGAGAGTCAAATTTGGATGGGAAAGCAGTTTGGTTTCATACGGATTCTCTTAACTAAACCCATTAATTTATACAGTATATAATAATTATCCATATTGTTTTTTATTGGTTTTATCAGAAAACATTAGCTCTGACCAAGTGCTCCAAACGGGCCTCCGAGACAGCCACATGAATCTATATAATGTCTGACAGTCACGCAGCATTGCCCACAAATGGGAAAAGGATCCAGCCCAAAGGCAAGCAAATAGGTTCATCGACCCTTTGCCTTAAAAACCAAAGAGCTTCTTGAAATAAGTAGAAATGGCTTAAGACCTGTTACAGGTCTTCTTACTGGACATTACCATCTGAGGTACGATCTCAAGAAAATATGTAAAACAGAGGACGACAATTGCCGGTACTGCGGTGATGCTGCAGAAACAGCAAAACACATTCTGTGCGGCTGCATAGCACAACTATGTAAAAGATTAAAATATCAAGGAGGGGTCACTTTAACGCCCCAAAAATTGGAAAATATAGCTCCCTGGAATATAATAAACTTAGCGAAAATTTTAGGAAATCTGGGAAACTTTTAGATTAGTCACACGCAAAAAATCTGCATAGGTCGAAGTGTTGAGAGGCCTCGGGCCTAAACGGTTCCCACTACAATCTAGCTGTGACAAAATTTTGGTAACATTAAAAAAATAAAGTAAATGCCAAACACTAACGTCCATAAAACTAAGTATTTGGTCTATTAAAAAATGTAGAAAAAATAAAGGTAATTTATAATGTGCATTTTACCAAAAAATATACCTTTCATCTTCAATAATATACCAAAATTACTCTCTATAACATTGTACTCAATCAGAACCTTTTGTTGTTAGACTTGTGCAAAAATAATATTATATTACTGGAATTCTTGTTGGCTATAACTATTCTTTATAACATTGTAATTAAAATTTATTATAGTCTATAGGGCAGAATGTCTATAAAAATAAAAATATTCGGCCCACTGTCCTGTGGTTACTTTTCTTCAAACATTTTTCTTCAACACTTCCTAATGAAAAAGTAATTTTTCCTTGCCCCTCTTCGTTTAAAAACAACAGAACCGTTTTGCCATAACGAAGTTAAAAAAAAAATATGACCGTATTTACAACAAAATTAAAAACATTGAAGTAGTGTTAAAATGGGATGATCCATTGTCCCCCTGACCTTGAGCTTGGCCTATTCTAGTGACTTTGAAAGGTTCAATGTAATAATACTTCTAACCTTGACCACGTGAAATGACCTTGAAATGTTCCCTATAATAATGAGTAGTGATGTTGTAGGCACACCAAATCATTCCAAATCCATTAGTCCATGGATCGGGATCCCTACAGTGATCCCCTAACGAATCCCCTACCAAATCCACTCTTACCACTCTTCACCCTACCAAATCCACCCACTCTTCTACCTAGTTATTCCTCCTACCTCTGCTCTCTCTTTTACTACTTCTCGCACACAAGCTATCCATCTACCACTCCGCTCTCCTGCTGATTCACAAGCTATCCTCCTAAATCTCCTCTCTCTTTTGCTACCTCGCGCACACAATCTATCCTCCTACCTCTCCTCTCTCTTTTACTACCTCTTGTCTCTCGTTGCTCTCTTTTACTACCTCTCGTACAAGCTATTCTCCTACCTCTCCTCTCTCTTTTACTACCTCTCGCACACAGCTATCCTCCAACCACTCCTCTTTCTTGCTAAATCACAAGCTATCCTCCTACATTTTCTCTCTTTTGCTCTTTCCCATACTACCTATCGCACACAAGCTATCCTCCTACCATATTCACATTCCACATGCACAGAAGAGAGCAGCACCCACTCCTCTCCCCGCTACTACCTCCTATTTCTAAATCCCTCCACGCCATATTTAAAGATATATCGAATGCTTTTGTTGTTATTTTTCAAGTGGTTTCGAATTACTACATACAACTTTAGTGTTTTATCAAGGTGTCGTTGTTCAGCTTGCAAAAAACGAATAGTAAATAAATCAAGTGCTTGTATTTAATATTGCGCAAATTGTTGTCAACTGAGACCAGTTAAAATATCGGACGAATATGTTGACTTTTAAAAAGAAGAAAATGCTAAAACATGAAGTAAAAATAAAAGTGTTAGAACTCCAATATCATCTTATTAAAGTAAAATACAGACTTTTTCAGAAAAAATTATGGTAGTGAAATACTGACATTGTATGCTGAAGCACCGTATACAGACAAAAGACAAGTAGAATCACTCTCGCTCAAGGTCTAATCCGACCTGCCGTCGTTCGGCCCGCATCCCGCCTTGCTTCTAGCAGGTTGTTGGCTGGTTTTGTATCTCGTATTTCGATGCACTACCCCGACCAGCCGGTGCGTCGGCACATCGCTTTAGATCTCGAATCATCAAACGCCCGACGTCGAGTGCTTCTACTTGTCTTTGTCTGTATACGGTGGCTGAAGCTATTATTTTATGTGATAATCTACTTAAAGAATGTGTAAAAGTTAAACATTTTAATTATCATTTGAAGATAATAAATTTGGGATTAGATTCACATGAATACTATAATGTAATGAGAGGATTGATTGCTGAAGAATAAATCAATTACATTAAAATTAAATCCATGAAAAAGATAAAATAGAAGGCAGACCTCTAGTATATAAAATTACTTTATTACGACGTAAAGATTGTGATACTTGGTACGTAAAAAAATAAACTTACTGCGGCCAACCCTACATAACAGTGGACTTAAAAGTGTTGATAATGTGAAAATTTTAACTTCTGCGTTTAATCGAAAAAATATGTAGACATTCAAGAATTTTTTGATGAAGTACAACAAAAGTTTGTAAGTTTACTTCTCGAACAGTTAGTTAAGCATAAAAGTGTTAAGATTAATGTAGAACTATTTAGACAATATCTTTTACAAACAAAAGAGACGATAAAAACTAAATCATTTAATACAAAGAATAAGATCATAAGCTCAACAACAGATTTAACTCGTGTTTATAAGGAGTTTTTATCAGAAATTAAGGAGAAGGCGTCAATATTTGCAGAAAATGGATCAGGTTGGGCATTGGAAAAAGATTACATTTGGAGCTTAACATAAACAAATTTAATCCAATTAGAGCATTAAGTTATATTCCCCTACCAAAGTAAATTGTAAATAAAAAAGCTGTAATTAACGTTAAAAATAATGATATATGATAAACACTATACAGGGTGGTGCAACCAAGATGGGTTGGACGATTGTGCGTAAACGGTGAGGAATTTCGAAATTTTTTTTTTCGATATTATCGATAGTCAAATACGCTATGTTTTAAAATTGTAGCCATAATACAGGGTGGTCCGAAAAACTCGTGGCGAACCAAACTTGTATTTTTTTAAATGGGACACCCTGTATATAATTGTTCCAATTGATTCACCTGTTCGTTACGATCATTTTGATATAGGGTTTATTGGGTCTAAAACTTATAGTAAGGGAATGGGACGCGGTTAAAGTTGAAAAAATGCTCACAGTTCGGCCATTTTTTTTTAAATTGAAACAGGTATGGAAAAACCAAATATTCCATAAAACGTTACATATCCTTGAATACATTAATCGCTTGCAATTTGTTTAAAATTGTTTACTGTTATACAGGGTGGTCAAGTTTTGCAAATACGCCCTGGACTCATTTTTTTTAATGGAACACCCTATATATTTTATTTTCATGTTAAAAATAACATTACTAGCTTTCAAAAAATACCATACATGATGCCTTTCTGACCAACAGTTCTTTAGTAAACTAGCCATGAAAGCAAAGTTTCTTCATTCTAATACGATTATACTGAATTTACGTTGTTTATTATTAAATATCTAATATTAGGAGGCTATGACACTATCATAAATGAAACAAAAGATTACGAACTTGTCACGGCCACTGCCGTATAATCCCTTATTTACAAGTTAAGTGTAGGTGGCCCAATAATTATGAGGTAAGAAAACTGAGACCCCAAAACTTTTACATGTTTATTAGAGATATTTCAAAAAACAGAAAATATTGTTTTTAGGAAATATAAAGTAATTAATAAACCAGTTATAAACAAAGATAATCAGTTATCAGTATTATTAATAGTGTAAGAAAATTAATTAAGCAAAAACAGAACATCTTTTAAAATTATTTAGGTATGTACAGGGTCTTCCAACGAGGACTGAACAGGGGCTCATTTTTGAGATTCCTTGTATTTAAAGAAAAATCTAAAATAGCCAATCGATGTACTTTTTCCAGCAGAATTCAAAAATGAAACCAAAAATTTATTTGAACCAGAAACAAAAGAGTTACGCTATGGATAAGGTGTTTTTTAAATGGAACATAGCTTTTTTTATACGATTTTCGGAACGAGTGATTTTTTTTATGTCCGTTCTGATTAAAATATTTAATATTGTGACAGCTATTTTTATTAAATTTTAATGTTTTATCCAGTATAATTTAACTTCAACCTGTTTGAAACATACACTAGGTAATAAAGGCAAAATCACCTTGAAATCCTTCAAAGTCAAAAAATTTGACAAATTTACTATAATATTGCCGAAATGAAATATTAATTAGATGAGAGATTGCAATAAATCTTCTCCTTGCTTCTCTTGCATTTTCTTGGCATTTGTAGAACAAGATAACAATCTGCAATCTCTCATCTAATGAATATTTCATTTCGGCAATATTATAGTTTTGTCAAATTTTTTGACTTTGAAGGATTTCAAGGTGATTTTACCTTTATTACCTAGTGTATGTTTGAAACAGGTTGAAGTTAAGTTATAATGGATAAAACATTAAAATTTAATAAAAATAGCTGTCACAATATTAAATATTTTAATCAGAGCGGACATAAAAAAATCACTCGTTCCGAAAATCGTATAAAAAAAGCTATGTTCCATTTAAAAAACACCTTATCCATAGCGTAACTCTTTTGTTTCTGGTTCAAATAAATTTTTGGTTTCATTTTTGAATTCTGCAGGAAAAAGTACATCGATTGGCTATTTTAGATTTTTCTTTAAATACAAGGAAGCTCAAAAATGAGCTCCTGTTCAGTCCTCGTTGGAAGACCCTGTACTTACTTGTAAACCTAATTTAATATAAACAATTAACAACGCTCATCTAAGGTGTTCAACTAAACGACCATTTTGCTGAAAGCACATTTCGAATCTATCCATAAATGAAAGTTTCACTTTTCTCAAAGTCTGTTCTGAAATGTTGCGAAAACTGTTTCTTATTCTCGTCTTCATATCTTTCACTGTGGTTGGAACCTCTTTATAGACTTCTTCTTTAACATGCCCCCATAGAAAAAAATCTAGTGGTGTTAAGACGGGTGATCTGGCTGGCCACTTAACTGGTCCACCTCGCCCAATCCAACAATCTGTCTTCAAATTATCGACAAAATATCTTACATTCCTATGGTGATGCGGGGGAGCTCCATCATGTTGAAACCATAAGGATCCCCTTGCCATTAAAGGTAAATCTTCAAGCAATACTGGCAACTCGTTTCTCAAAAAAATTTGTTTATAACTGGTTTATTACTTTATATTTCCTAAGAACAATATTTTCTGTTTTTTGAAATATCTCTAATAAACATGTACAAGTTTCGGGTCTCAGTTTTCTTACCTCATAATTATTGGGCCACCTACACTTAACTTGTAAATAATGGATTATGCGGCAGTGGTTTTGACAAGTTCGTCAATCTTTTGTTTCATTTATGATAGTGTCATGGCCTCCTAATATTAGATATTTAATAATAAACAACGTAAATTCAGTATAACCGTATTAGAATGAAGAAACTTTGCTTTCACAGCTAGTTTACTAAAAAACTGTTGGTCAGAAAGGCATCATGTATGGTATTTTTTGAAAGCTAGTAATGTTATCTTTAACATGAAAATAAAATATACAGGGTGTTCCAACGTGGCAATGTTGTAAGAAGGTGTTCGTCATATTTGGGCAGCGCGGAAAACGTGATTTTCATGAGGTTTTTAGAGTGAAAAATAAACAAAATAAAGTGCAAACACATTAAATAAGTGCTTATATAAGAAAGAGAGTGAAAATAAAAGAGTTTCCAAAGAAATCAGTGAAGATTTTGTTTTAAAACACGTGTAAGTCTCAAGCGGCGTTGCCACGACTAATTTGCAATGGTTGACGTGAAATGCACAAAATGCAAAACAACAACTGAAAATACCTATGCAATACAGTGCCAAAAATGCAAGAAATGGACACATATAAAATGCGTGATTATGACCAAAGCAGAGCTACTAGAATACGAGAAGGAACTCAAAAAACAACATGGGAAAAGATGGATTTGCCAACAGTGTGATAATGCAGAAAATAAAAGACCGCCCATAGGACATTTAACCACTCCCAAAAAAGCCGAATACACAATAAATGATGTGATGGAAAAATCACGAGAAATGACATCAGAAATTGGAAAAATGGAATCAAACTATAACAATTTGTTTCAAAAATTTAATGAACAAATTGGTATCAATGAAAGTTTAAAATCACAGATAGAACAGCTGGAAATAAAAATTAATAGGCTTGAAGGGCAGGATGTTCAGGTTAGGACACCGCAAAAAACTACGGCAGAAACCATCCAAGAAATGAATGAAAGAGAGAACAGGAAAAAGAACCTAATAGTATTTGGGGTTCCAGAAATGGATTCAGACGAAGCTGAGGATAGAAAGCAACACGATATAAAATATACCAAAGATATGATAAAGGGGGTCTGTCCAGAAGTCTTAAAAGACAGCTTAAAGGTCTTCAGAATTGGTGAAAGAGCTCAAGGGAAAATCAGGCCAATGAAGATAGTAATGGAGTCAGAAAAGGATGTTAGAAATGTTTTTATAAAAGCCAAAGATATTAAAAAAACGCAAAGGTTTGCAAAATTGGTCTTTAGTAATGATAAAACGAAACAACAATTGACTCAATACAAGATAAAGAGAGAGGAACTACGAAGACGAACCGAGGAAGGGGAAGAAAATTTAAAAATAAGGTTTTTTAAAGGTGAACCCAGAATAATTCAACTAAAAAACTAACATCTTCTGACAATACTGCAGCCTTGCAGAGAAAAATAGAAATTCTAAACAATGACTCGTTAAATTGCAACACAATTACAATAATGCATCAAAATATGCAGTGCCTGAGCAATAAAACAGGGGAACTGGAAGCTTTTATTGACAGCCGTACTGAAGAACTTGACATTGTGTGCGTAACCGAACATTGGATGAGAAGTGAGGAAATTCAGTTCATCAAAATTAATGGATATGACATGAAGTCATACTACTGTAGGAAGAACATGCAGCATGGTGGGGCATGTATATTGGTATCCGAAAAGATTGCTTTTGAACCAGTGGATGACATTATGAATAAGTCAATTGAAGGTCATATTGAGTGTGCCTGTATTGTAAATAGAGTTTTAAAAATTATTGTTATATGTATATATCGGACTGGACTTGGAGATTTTAATGTTTTCTTAGAGCGGCTGGAGGAAATTCTCTCACAGATTCGGGTAAGCTTTGGGTTTTATAAAATGATTTTATGTGGAGATTTTAATGTGGATTTGCTTGAGACAAGTAATAGTAAGGGCCTTTTTGAGGATTTACTGTCTTCTTTTAATTTAGTGCAAACCATCCATGAGCCTACTAGAGTGACCAAAACATCAGCTACTCTTATTGATAATATCTTTGCAAATTTTGAATATCTTGAAGGCCATGTTTTGATAACAGCAATATAGGATCATTATGCACAGATTTTAAAGTTTAAAAGTGAATTGAAAACAAATAAAAAACAAAAGGAACCTACACCAAAAAGATTTTTCTCGGGAGTTAAGATAGAGCAGTATAGAGATGAATTGGTGTGTGAGTCATGGGAGAATGTTATGGGGGTGAATGAAGTTGACAGAACATATGATAATTTTATTTACAAGATAAGAACAGTAATGGATAGAGTTGTCACGGTGCGTAGACCTAAACCTCAAAACCATAAAACTAAGTTTTGGCTAACAGCAGGTATAAGAAAATCGTGTGCCAGCAAAAGGCAGCTATATATCCAAAAATTAAATAATGAGGTTAGTGAACTGTATTATACAACATATGTTAGAATACTAAAAAAGGTCATTAAACAAGCTAAATTTTTACACAATAGCAGCTATATACTCAGAGCTGAAAATAAAAGTAAGGCAACTTGGTCTCTGATTAACAAAATAACTAAAAAAGAATCTAGCAATTGCACTGTTTTTGACAACATGGGGGTCCCGTAATATCGGACAAAGAATTATTAAATTCAATTAATAATACATTTGTAAATGCATGTCCAGACATTACAGGGGTACAGTCTCCAGACCTTTCAAGGGAAACGCAAACGGTAGATCTATTTTTTTGGAAGGAACTACGCCTCTGGAAGTCTGTAAGTGTATTGAAGGATTAAAAAATAAGAAGCCTGTGGGGGAGGATGAGATTCCTATTTCCTTACTAAAGAGAGTATCCGATTTAATTTCGGAACCAATATCACACATTATTAATCGTTGCTTTCAAACTGGTGTATTTCCTTCTAAATTAAAACTGGCAAATGTGAAACCTATCTATAAAAATAAAGGAGATGCTAGCAATATAGGGAACTACAGACCAATTTTCCTCTTATCTAATATAAGCAAAGTTTTTGAAAAAATAATCTATGAAAGACTAATAAAATTCTTGGATGGGTGTAATGTGATCAACAATTGTCAATTTGGATTCAGAAAGGGTTATTCGACCATTAAAGGAATATATTCAGCATTGGTAAAAATATTGGAATCAGTAAACCAAAACAGGCATACTATTGCAGTTTGTCTAGATCTTTCGAAAGCGTTTGACAGTGTTGATCATAGTATACTCATTGGAAAGCTTGAAAAATATGGAATTAGGGGAGTGGCACAAGATTTAATACGTTCTTATATGACTGATAGAGTGCAGTGTGTGGTTGAGAAGAATGACAGGGGGGAGACAGTCAAATCGGACATGTGTTTTATAAAGAAAGGGGTACCCCAGGGGTCAATATTGGGCCCACTTCTGTACATTCTGTATACAAATGAAGCTCCTTCAATGGTGAGGGACCATGTGGTGATGTACGCGGACGACACTTCCATTATTATTAGTGAGAGGATGCAGAATGACATGGAGAGGCATCTTGAGGATTCGCTTGGCAGCTTGCAGGCATGGTTTTCAAGTAATAACTTACTGTTGAATGTTGAGAAGACTCAGATCATACAGTTTGCAGCTAGGGCAAGTAACACCCAAACATATAAGGTGAATAATACTGAGTTGGAGACATCAGCAAAAGTAACATTTTTGGGCATCACAATGGAACAAAGGCTTGACTGGAGACCACATGTAGAGAGACTGTCTGGTGAACTCTCGAGGTATTGTTATGCACTGAGGGTGATTGGGAGTGAGGTGGGAGTGGAAGCTGCTCTGTGCCTCTATCATGCGTATGTAATGTCCAGAATTCGATATGGTATTATCTTCTGGGGAAATTCTGTGGATGCCGGGAGAGTGCAGATTGTGCAGAAGAGGCTTATAAGAACAATGTTTAAAATACAACCAAGAGATAGTTGTAAACCGGTATTTAGGAACAGTGGGTTGCTTACCGTGACCAACGTATACATATTTGAGTCAGTAAAGTTCCTGACTCAAAATAAATCACTGTTTGAGGGGAGCACTAAAACACATACATACAACATACGAACAAGAAATTACCTTATGCTAGATAAGACAAAATATACCTTTATACAAAAGAATGTACACTTCAACCTTATTAAAATCTGGAACAAAATCCCAGATAAACTTAGATCTATGCCACATGACATGATGTTGAAGAAAATTAAAGTTTTTTTAATTGAGAGCCCGTTTTATTCTGTGAGAGAGTTCTTCAATGCCGAAATAAGGTTTTAGTTGTGATTGATAACATGTTCAAATATTGTATTTTTTTATTGTCATTTATTTACATATAGTGTGAGTTGTTGCATAAAGTAAAAGTAGAGATTTTAAACCATTGTAAATAGTCTATAAATGACTTAATATTATTTTATTAAATTTAATTATTATTGTGTGACACGTTCTACACCTCTAACTGAGGTATATATTGTAAAATTTATTTACAGATGGAACAAATAAAGTATTATTATTATTATTATTATTACTATTTAGAAAAAATGAGTCCAGGGCGTATTTGCAAAACTAGACCACCCTGTATAACAGTGAATAATTTTAAACAAATTGCAAGCGATTAATATACTCAAGGATATGTAACGTTTTATGGAATGTTTGGTTTTTCCATACCTGTTTCAATTTTTTTTAAATGGCCGAACTGTGAGCATTTTTTCAACTTTAACCGCGTCCCATTCCCTTACTATAAGTTTTAGACCCAATAAACCCTATATCAAAATGATTGTAACGAACAGGAGAATCAATTGGAACAATTATATACAGGATGTCCCATTTAAAAAAATACAAGTTTGGTTCGCCAAGAGTTTTTCGGACCACCCTGTATTATGGCTATAATTTTAAAACATAGCGTGTTTGACTATCGATAATACCAAAAAAAATTTCGAAATTCCTCACCGTTCACTCACAATCGTCCACCCCATCTTGGTTGCACCACCCTGTATAATTCCAGATTCTTTTATAACTTTAGCTTGGGCACACAAACATATAAGAAAAAAAATTGGAACGTGCACAGCACTGATTTTTATATGTGTAGACAGACGACACACAACACAACACCAAAAATATGTTATAATCATCGCTAAGGATATGTATCACTTATACAAAGATTGAGAATTCACCGAAACTTAAATTCTTTTTAATTTTTACAGTGATATATGTATTCTGTGGTTTGTACGCAACGACATTTGACACATCGACTAGTTGAAAGATATTCTATCACTACCTAGAGCGCATACCCGCGGCTTTAAATCGATAGACGGGTCGAATCCTGCGTTGCCAAGTTATTGTCAAAGTCGTAATTACTGTAGGTTTTAATGTTATATAGACACAGTTACAATTATTATTATTGGTAATTACCTAAATATCTTAAAATAAAATTAGGTAAGCTCATATTAAATGTGTAAATGTAACGCGAATATTGTTCTTAATAAATAAATAATTGGAGATTTAAATTAGTGAGCCAGAATTTCCGACAACCGGCGTGGCGGCGTTGACGGCCACGCGCGCCCCGAAAGCGATATTATTGGAGGGCCGTCGACAAATTTTGTCTCTTTTTAACTTCCTAAAGCGCCTATGTTTGTTTCTCTCTTAGCTTTGATGCATTTTATACAGTCCATATTCACATATGAGGTCATTTTAAAATACGGCTAGTCTCGAGCAAACTTGATTCTTTCTTGGGGAGTTTTCGAATAGAACTTGCACTTTTTTGAAAGAAAAATAAAAGATATATTATTTTTTGGTTTTAAAAAATAAATTATTAGGTAGATCATTGGAAATAAATTTAGGTGGGTTATTGACCAAATGACCTTATGGACGAGCCGCACCTGATCAACATGTAAAAGAATGAATATAAATAATGGTTTATTCACCTACAAAATAGATGATAGTATTATAAATAATTCTACTGTTGTGTAGTATAAGTTAAGATTATATTATTTCAATAAAACCTCAATAGTAACAAAAAATTGAATAAATTATATAGGAAATCTCATGTAGAAGAGTGCAATTTAAATGTGTGTATAGTATTATTGGGTATATTTCTATTACTGTTTATATGTTCAGTAGGATATATATTATTCAAAGCATATTTGTATTATAAATAAAATATTGGAAACAATAAAAAACATATTTATAAAAAAGGTTTTTATTCATAACAATGTCTATAATTACATAACAATTTTATGTTTGCTAATGCACAATGCCATGGATTAACATTCTTATGAAGATAGCATTCTGGAATTTCCTTAAATCTACTTAATTTTGGTTCTCGACCAATGGGAATAGCGTAAATGCAATCTTCATCCAAAAACTTTTTTAAGAAGTTTATTTTTTCATTCCCTTTCACGTAAATTTTGGGCGACTGGTAAACTTCTAACACGTGCTTTAAAACATCATCAATTTCATCAAGTTCTATATTTCCAAATCCCCATTCTAGTCCATGATACCCTTCCGCCCATTTAACCATTTTTATGTCAGGAGCAGATAGCATATTTTTTGAAATGGAAATTTAAACAGATAATTTGAGCAACGAATTCCGTCATAAATTGCTAATTCTTTTGGAATGTATCCAAAGGAACAATGATATCCTTGAGTGCCGATAAAAAGTGCTGTCTTACACTAGTAGTATAAGTAGATGCTTAGTGAGTTTCCGCATGCGCAGTAGGGTCGACCTTGAACGCGCAGGTGTGCTATTGTTATTTGGCCTTGATATGCGCAGGTGTTATTCCAAGATCAAAGGTCAATAACTTGGCCTTGAACGCGAGCAGATGTTTCTTTGTTTGGTGATGGCCAGGTGGACGACGCTTATTTCAAGGTTACATTTGCGGTGTATATTTTCAATGAATGCGAGCAGCTGTTTCTTTGTTTGGTGATGACCAGGTGGACGACGCTTATTTCAAGGTTACATTTGCGGTGTATATTTTCAATAAATGCGAGCAGCTGCTTCTTTGTTTGGTGATCACCAGGTGGACGACGCTTATTTCAAGGTTACATTTGTTTTGTATTTTTCGAGGTCGTCGGATGTATTCCTCCCACCATAAATAAATACTTGACCTTGGATTACTTCCTAATAAATATGGCTCATTTCGAAAATAGCTTTCATTGTCACTCATACATCGTATGCGTTAACTGTTGCTTTGGCATATAAAGTATTGTGTTTGTGGTGTGTTCTACAAGTGTTTATTCAAGGTACTTGACAGTAATTGTTTTTATTGTATTTTAAATCATGAGCATTTCAAAGCAGACCATAGCCGAAATTAATAATATGATAAACCAAGATATTCAATTTCTGGAACGTAGAAAATTCTCTACATTAACGGTGGGCAAAATTTATATGATAAAAAAAATTAATTCTTTGACTTCACGTTTTGGAAAAGCCATTATCGTCACATTGTTTGATCCAACACATCAAGCAACATTTGAAACATTTTTACCATCACGCGTAGCTGAAATTCTGACAGAGGATACTATTGAAATGATGAATAACTCCGGTGATCAGTACACCTTAACTTATTTGGGACAAAGCTCACATGTATTCTCTGGAGGTAATACTAGAGCGTTGTTAAATTTTGGTTGTTTGTAATATATTGTTGATTAGGCTATTTTAATGTTGATTTAAAATGTAATAAAATAGTTCTTGTTAAGTAAATATCGAAAAACACACAGTCACACACAATCACATGTCCAGTATTTTCTATTTAAGATGTGTGACTGCCCTACTGTCATTGAAAATCGAGATATGTACATTAATTGGTTATCATGTAAATTAAGAGAGCTGGCTGAAGAAATACTACACTTTGCAAATTATGGTAAATCCGATGTGGGTTTTAGTGAAAGTCAGTATAGGAAGTATATGAAAGACGCCGTAAATTTCACGGCTGGAGCACACACGTGCGAGAAATACCTATATGGAACCATTGATCTGGACGAATTTTGCGCTGGAATGATAAATGAAGAATTGGGAAGCTACCTATTCGAAGTGCCTCATTTACCCGATGAATTAGCTACAAAATATGGTTTGGCTCCCGCAGATGATACCACTATTCTTGATGACCTTGGAAATAAAGCAGTCACCAATGAAGTTGATAGTAAAGCATTGGGTACTGTTAGCGATGATGAAATGGAGTGTGTTCAAGAAGATGAAGAAAATCTTTAATTCATTGTATAATATAATAACATGAGATGATAAATAAATGATTATGTACCTAAATTATTGTTTAATTTTTTTATAAATAGGCAACCTTCACAAAAATCACATCAGTTTAAGCTAAAAATGGGTCGTGTTAACAACACAATTGATAAATTTGGGCGCCAAAAATTTAATGACCAAAATCACATTGTTCTTGTTGGACAACCAGGAGTTGGATTTAGATTGACCGATGATGGTCAATATGATATACAAGGGAAATCTCTAACTAATGTAGCACCACCAAAGAATCCTGGGGATGCCGCTAATCAGGAATATGTTCTTGAACAAAGGCGTGAAATTATTAAACGACTTAGTGAATTAGTGAATAATGATGTTTTGGAATATGTTAGAAAAGAACTTAATGAAATGAATAAAAAGCTTGCTCAAGAGGCGAATGAAGATTTTTTGCAATCTGTTACAAAAAGACTTAAGGAAATCGATTCAAAATTGTTGAATCAAGAAAAAGCTATTCAGCGTATACGTATTACGCGCATGTAGATAAAGAAACAAGTCTATTCTGTGTATGGTGACCTCGATTTTACATGGGATATGAGAGTGGAGGGGTTTGAAGGTCACCTAACAGATACAAATAGAGGTACAAAACTTTCTTGTTTCAGTCTGCATTTCAGTACTTCCAGAATACTGCATAGTAATTTATTTCCTCAAAATGCAGTCACCAAAAACTGAACGTCAAATTGCAGTTGTTCGCCCATTCTCTGTAAATGGTCGTCAGATGTGTGCCAATTGCGAAAATTGGGAATTTATTAGCGGAATAATGGATTTCTGTGAATGGTGTCAAAATGAGTACCATAAGAAACATGGGATGAAATCACCGCAACAAATATCTCGTGAAAATTCTAGTGAATTTCTGCAAAGTCTCGCTGTCTCAGTGGGAGGTTCATCAGAACGTAATAATCACGATACGCCGGAATTCAGTCAAGAAGGGCAGCGCTGGACTTCTTCAAGCAATTTTGAAGATCTCGAAATAATTAACGAATCACCGCAAAGTCCTGCTTTCTTAGAAGGAGGGGGGGGAGGAGGTTCATCAGAACGTAATAATAGAGAGACCATGGAATTCGACCAAGAAGGGCAGCGCTGGTAATTCCGAAAAATAGAGACAATTTAGATATAGTGTAAAAGTTTGTTATGACAGTCATGTAATTTTAAATTTATGTGAATAAGTGCGTTTTTCTAATGATAGTGTGGATGTATTATTTAAATCTTAATAAAAATCTTTTTGTACTAAATATGTTTATTATTCACCATACATTTGAATTAACAAATCGCTCTTGATATATATTATTTCTGTGGTTCCGTTCTAAAATCCTCGCTAGCATTACATCCATTTTTCCAATTCTCCTTTGAGAAGGATATCTATCAAGTATTAGTTGCTGAAAATTACTTTGTCTGGCTTGTCTATATGTATCAAATTCACTCACATGCTGCACGGTATACTACAACGAAGATAAAGGATCCAAAAAAACCAAAATGGAAACCAACCTAGATAAAGTTCTATTTAAAAACATAATTATACTGTTAAATTGAAAATAAAACGCATAATTATGAAAAGCAATATTTATTATTATTATTTATAATGCATACATACGTAACGTAAAACCTATTTGATAATATTTATACAATATCTGATTTGTCTATCCAAGAATTAAATTGATTTGGAAAACCTAACCATTTTACAAACAATTGATCGTTTTGATTGTTCTTGCGTTTTCTAAGAATTTTCTCAACTAAATAAACACCTAGCTGTCTTTTGCAGTTCTGCTTCGTAAAAACATCCTTTAATAGGTTGACCTTCCAATGATTGTAGCAAGTAGGTAGGTGGATTTGTAATATTAACTTTTGCTATTTCAAACAGTTCCGTGGACCATGAAGGCGTATATCCTTTGTCAAATACACCTTTGTACTTGCTAATGCGAACAATGTCACCCAAATGAAATTTTTTTTTCTTCGGAGCAATTTTCAAATAGTCATATGCTTTAATAGGGGTATCCTCTTTTACACTGTTAGGCTTCATTCCAATGGTGCGGTGTTTAGTGTTATTATAGGTCTTCGTTATAGCTGGTAATATTTGTAACTATCTGTAAGAACCTCTAGTCGAGAATTGTTTATATAACTTATTTTTCAAAGTTCTTATAACACGCTCAACAATTGCCGCTTTTTTCGTGCTATATGTGGAATAATGGTTTATATTATATTTTTTCATGAGTGCTTGAAAGGTGGTATTATAAAATTCCTTTCCTTGATCACTCTGTAAATTGTTTGGTGCATAGGATGCTTCTTCAATGATGCTTTTCATGGCATTCGTAACTTCAACACCGGTCTTATTCTTAACTGCTTTGGTGTACACGAATTTGGAGTAACAGTTTATACATACAACAATGTAACGGTATCCATCATTGTCAGTAGCATATGGCTGCATTTCCGCCAAATCAATTTGCCACAAATCTCGATATCCTTTTATGACCGTACGTCTTCTAACAAAATTTTTTCTTGCTGTCCTATGTAATTCATTTACGACTTTAATTTTTTCTCGGCTAGGATCCATATTATAAGGTTGCACGTCTTATAAGACACTGAGGATGGCAACTACGTGCAAAACTTAATATATTATTCCTTCTTCTCGAAGCTCTTCCATAATTGACATAATCTCATTATCATGTCCGGTATGTCCAGCTACTTTTGACCCCCACAATAATCGTAATCTATCCACTAACTCCTTAGGTTTATTCCAATAAACATATTCAGATGATTTCGAAGATAGATGCTTTTTTGCTGGTAGTTGGATTTTGTTGTTGACTTTTTTTCTTCGGACACCACCACCACCACCCAGTTTAGTTTCCGTAATTAGCGGTTTTATGATTCGTAAATATTTTCTCCATCGGGTTTCCCTTAAACCACGTTTCTTGTCATAACCGTCATAGGCCGCATCCGTCAATTTCAAAATGGTTTGGTATTTTCGAAGTAGGTACATCTAGACTAATTTCGTCTTCATTATCTAGGGCTGGTGGATTTTTTAGAAAAATCAAATCGTAAAGCTCAGCCGTTCCATCGAATTCAGCAATGTTTGTTTTGTTCCTGTATAACACCATCTTTCCGTTTGTTAGAAAACGAACCACCAAGTTGCCAATATATTTTGTTGATTTATTGTCTTTTTTACCAAAGCGTACACCATACACGGTATCATAACGGGACGGTTCCAATTTTAATCCATTTAAATAATCTTGAATAGTTTTTGCGGCTGAACTGCTATCACTTGATGTGTGTGGTGATGTGTAAGATGATGTTATCGTTGATGGGGAAGGGGTTTCGAACAGTGACTCGCGATTTCCACGTTTTGGTGTAGGAATTTGTGTTTTTTGCGAAATCGGTGTAGATGTTTCAAAATCCGCTTCTGTTGGATGTTCTTCAAACATTTTCGCCATTCCCACCGAGCTGCTGCTGCTGCTACTCCGACTTTGTGGTTTAGTCGTAGTACTTGATTTTTTGGTTGCGTACTGTTGTTGCTGCTGCTTTACGGCTTTAGATATAGATTCTAGTGGTTTAGAAACTGGTTCATAAAACTTTTCCAAATCATGTTCATTCTGCACTTTAGCTGCTTTAATTTGTTTAAATTTTTTTCTAACTGCATTTGTAGTTTCCAGTAGCTTTCGTTTTAATTCGATTTCTTTATTCATGATGCTTTCAAAGCACCGTTCAACGATGAAATGATTATCCAAGTTATTATTATAGGAATATATAACTATCGAATCCCTTGCGGTATCTGCCCGAATTTACATCACTATCCTTGTCAATAACTAAAAAACCATATTTATTATCCCAACATTTAGCACACATCTCTTGAAATTGTGTAAACGTCAGGTCGGGTGAAACGTGATCGGAAAATATATGTTTCATATTCATCTCATCTTGTTTAAACATAATAATGAAGTTGGCATTATCCCGGACGAGCTGCTTAGGAACACGAGAATACGTTTGCGCTAAGTAAAAGGCATCCACATTTTTGTGACGTCCCATGCTAAAATACGATCTTATTACGTCCTGTTTCTCACACATAACGTCATCAAAAATAAATATTGAATTAGGCTTAGCATCCGACGGTTCCACAATGTTATTTGCGTCGCTAAAAGCGTAGTAGCCAAGACCTTTGATTGGTGATAAAATTTTCTTTAAATATTCATATTTCGGTTGATAGAGCGACTTTGAGTAGATATAAACATTTTCGAAACGCAGTCCCGAGGGGTGAGTAAGCAGCGAAATCATAACATTTGTTTTTCCACAGTTTGAAGGTCCTATTAATAATCCACGAATAGATGACGGTAGCAAAGGACCATGTCTTTTAAATAATTTTTGTTCTAGTCCAGATCCGACCTTTACATCGAAATTATCGACGGGAAGTTTTTGTTTAAGATTGACGATACGCATCTTAACAAAATCTATATTTTATACTGAACTTTCGCGTAAACTATCATTCAGATGTCGCTCGTCAGACGAAGTAGACGGTCTCGTTTATCAAGTAACAGCGGGTTGCACAAAACTTTTAATCAAGTAATAACTTTAATTGACGTTTAGAGTAATTTTTCTCAATGACATTAACATGAGTGCTGTCACATTATAAGTGTCTAATTAGTTTAATTCGTGACTAAATTGTTTGTGAAACCGGACGTAAGACTGGAAGCGGTATTGTTAATTCAGTAATTAATAGGCTACCGTTCGCGTTACACATTCCCGGCTATCAGTATTGCGGGCCCGGGACGAAAGTAGTAAAACGTGTGGCAAGAGGAGATCAAGGAATTAATTCCTTGGATGTCGCATGCAAAAAACACGATTTAGCCTATTTGCGTAATAGTGAAAATTTAAGTGCTCGCCACCAAGCAGATCAGGAACTCGAGCAAAGCGCGTGGAAAAGAGTAAAATCGAAAGACTCTAGCGCTAGTGAAAAAGCTGCAGCTTGGTTGGTAACCAACATTATGAAAGCGAAACAACGTTTTGGTATGGGTGTATCATCATCAAAATCGAGAAAAGCATCCATTCGAGGTAAACGTCGCTTCCAGCGCGCCGCCGCCACACTAAAGGTAATGGCGTCGGTAAACATAAGCGAGTACACAAAGTAGCTTTTGGATCATCTATTAGACGACCCGTTCGAACAGAATTGTTAAAAGCTGGTGGGAAAAAACTTATCGAGAAAAATGTCACGAAAGCATCGAAAATAGCTGCAGTAGCTGCACGTAAATCCCTAAGAATAGCCGGTGGCAAACGAAAAATTCGCACGCCTAGAATCATTCCAATTCCAAAGACCGGGGGGATATTACCGTTAATACCAATATTTGCAGGACTATCGGCCTTAGGTTCATTAGCAGGTGGTGTAGCAGGCATCGTGCGTGCCGTAAAAGCAGTAAAAAAGTCGACTGCAGAAAAAATAGGTACCGGCTTACATCTAAGTTCAAGAGGAAACGGATTATACTTGAAACCATATCGCGCAGGTTTGGGATTATTTATAAACAACGGCACAAATAAGAAATCAAAAAACTAATAGAATCCCTACCTCAAAGAGCACTATCCAATATTGATATAGAAAAATACGCCTTAAAAATGAAAATACCACACTTTCGAGGCGTATATATGAGAGATTCATTACCTGTACGCGGTCCCAAACGTCACGAGGCCGCCATTATAAATTTGGATAGTATGTCGGGTGTAGGGACTCATTGGGTAGCATATAGAAAAAGCAATTCTGAGGTAACATACTACGATAGTTTCGGTGATTTACCCCCACCCATGGAATTGGTACGATATCTGCAGATGGGTTCCGAAGCGACGAAGAAAATTTACTATACATACGACCGTCAACAAGAATTTGGAACAGTCTGGTGTGGACATTAGTAGATGGCTTTCAGGCATACCAGACCAATCCAAATCCAAATCCAATCCCCCCACTCTTCTTTCGTTCTGCAGTCGCATCTTCAGCTGGATATAATACAGTTGTGTCTTCTCCTTGTTACGTATATATCCTCAGCGGTTAGTTAGCGTTGATATTATATTAATTGTTTAGTTTGCAAAAACAGTATTGTGCAAAGTGTTGTGAGACCGGTGAAAATATCCCAAGAACTGTTGAATAAGTATCAGTCTTTTCTGCTTTTTTGTTCAGTTCTCAAGATGTATCAGTGCAGTGAATGCAACAAGAGTTTTACGCATCAATCTAACGTGCATAGACATAAAAGAGAATCGTGTGCCATGAGACCATCTTGTTCGCGAGAAAAAAGGAAGGCTAATACCCAGGTATGTGATGTATCCATGAAAAAAGCTAAAATAGAAGATATTAAAGAAGACAGACCTCCAATACCTAAACTTACTTTATCGCGATGTAAAGATTGTGATACTTGGTACGTGAAAAATAAACTTTCTGCCCATTTACGGTCAAACCTACATAAAAGTGCACTTAAAAGTGACGATGATGTGAAAATTTTAACTTCTGCTTTTAAAAATAGGATTGTGTCTTACATGTTGCTGCCATCGAAAAAGTATGTGGACATTGAAGAATTTTTTGATGAAGTACAACAAAAATTTGTAAGTTTACTTTCCGAACAGTTAGTTAAGCATAAAAGTGTTAAGATTAATGTAGAACTATTTGGACAATACATTTTACAAACCAAAGAGGCAATCGAAACTAAATCGTTTAACACAAAAAATAAGGTCATAACTTCAACAACAACAGATTTATCTGATATTTATAAACAATTTTTGTCTGAAATAAAAGAAAAGGTGTCAATATTCGCAGAGAACGGTTCAGGTTGGGCATTGGAAAAAATATTACATTTGGAGCTTAATATAAATAAATTTAATCCAATTAGAGCTTCCTCGTATATACCATTACCAAAACAAATTTCGAATAAAAAAGCTGTTGTTAATATCAAAAATAATGATTCATATTGTTTTGCATGGAGTGTGATAAGTGCACTGTTTCCAACTGAAAATCATGTTGACAGAACAAGTTCATATCCAAATCCTTTTGAGTATTTAAATTTTGAAGGAATAGATTTTCCTGTGAAATTAAAGGATATACATAAATTTGAAACGCTTAATCAAATATCTATAAATGTTTACGGTTTAGAGAGTGTTTATGAAGATAATAAATTAAAATATGAAGTAGTAGGTCCTCTTCATTACACCAGTAAAAAACTTCCAGAGCACATAAATTTGTTGTTGATAAGTGAAGGTGAAAACAACCATTATTGTTGGATTAAGAATATGTCACGGTTACTAGCATCTCAAATTAATAAAAGTCACTTTAAAAAATATTTCTGTGATGGTTGTTTAATTTATTTTACTTCGATGGAAAAATTAAAACAACATCAATCACATGATTGTAATCATTTGTTTACAAAAGTTCCTACCAACGATATTAAAATTAATAAGTACGGTCAGCATATACCTGAAAATATTTTACAGTTTGAAAATTTTCAAAAACAACTAAAAGTTCCATTTGTTATCTATGCAGACTTTGAATGCTTTTTAAAACCTTTGCAGCATCAAGAACCAGGAAACGAACAGAATTCTTATACTTTAAATACATTTAAACATGAACCGTATGCTTTTTGTTATTTCATTAAATGTTCATATGATGATTCTTTGTCGGTATTAGATTCATATTTTGGTTTAGATGCAGCTGATGAATTTTGTAAACGAATTGAAGGTCATGTACATAGAATTTATAATGAACATCTTAAACCTGTAGTGAAAATGCTTCCTTTATCCGATGAGGAAGAGCTGGCTTATAAAAATAGCACAATTTGTCATATTTGTAATAAAAAACTTGAAGAAAATGAAAAAGTAAGGGATCACGATCATTTAACTGGTAAATTTCGAAAGGCAGCTCACAGTATCTGCAACTTAAACTTTCAAATTCCAAATTTTATACCTATCTTTTTCCATAATTTAACTGGTTATGATAGTCATTTATTTGTTAAACAATTGTGCTGTGAAGAAGATAATATTGATGTACTTGCACAAACCAAAGAAAAATATATTTCATTTTCAAAATCCATATTGGTTGACAAAGTAAAAGACAAGGATAATAAAGAAAAAAATCTGTTTATTAAAATGAGATTTTTAGATTCATTCCGTTTCGTTGGTTCCTCTTTGGAAAAGCTTGGTGAAAGCTTGGAACCAAATCAGTGCATAGAGATTAAAAAATATTTTGAAGATCCTAACCAGTTTAATGAAATTCGTAAAAAAGGTGTTTATCCTTATTCTTACGTTGATTCTTTCGAAAAATTACATGAAAATCAACTCCCAGCTATTGAACATTTTTATGATAAACTTAAAGATGAACCTATGTGTCCATCGGATTACAATAGAGCAATTACTATTTGGAATTTATTTAATTGTCAAAATCTTATGGATTATACCAAAATTTGTGAGATGTTCTCATATTAACAGATTTCTTTGAAGCTTTTCGAAATATATCTTTAAATAACTTTAAGCTAGATCCTGCACAGTATTACACATTGCCAGGTTTAACATGGGATTCAATGTTAAAAATGACTGATGTTAAATTAGAATTATTAACGGATATAGATATGATACATTTTTTTAAAAATAGTATAAGAGGTGGTGTCTGTCATTGCAGCGTTCGAAAAGCTGAAGCTAATAATCAATTCTTGGAAAATTATGATACAAGCAAACCAAATTCATTTATAATGTATTTGGATGCCACTAACTTGTATGGACATAGTATGAGTTAATGTCTCCCCGTAAGTGATTTTTCTTGGTTGAACGATGAAGAAATTGAAGCCCTTGATGTGATGTCTATATCTGATGATGCTGAATTCGGGTATGTTTTGGAAGTAGATTTAAAGTATCCTCAAAATTTACATGTAAAACACAACGAATTACCTTTTTTGGCTGAAAATATTTGTGCACCAGGTTCAAAACAAAAGAAATTAATATGTAATTTAAACCATAAAGAAAAATATGTTATTCATTACCGAAATCTGAAACAGGTGCTTCAAAATTCATAGAGTTATTAAATTTAAGCAAGCTGCATTTCTTAAACCATACATCGATTTAAATACCGAAATGAGGAACAAATCTAAAAATAAGTTGGAAAAGGATACTTATAAATTATTTAATAATGCCATTTACGGTAAATCTTTAGAAAACATTGACAAGCGAGTTGACATTAGATTAATCACACACTGGGAGAATATTGGTAAAAAACAAGGAGCGCAGACATTGATTGCTAAACCAAATTTTAAAAATCGTTTGGTCTTTAATGAAAACTTGGTTGCGATACAAATGGAAAGAGTAAAAGTGACTTACAATAAACCTGTTTATGTTGGCTTCACAGTCTTGGAATTATCAAAAACCGTTTTATATGATTTTTATTATGCCTATATTAAAAGCAAGTATGGAGACGAAGCAATTTTGTTATACACGGATACAGACAGTTTGATCTTGCAAGTAGAGACTGAAAACTTTTATAAAGATATGCAAGACAATTTAGAGAAATTTGACACTTCTAATTACAATGAAAACAATATACATAATTTAACTATAAACAAATCAGTATTAGGGCGAATGAAAGATGAATTTGCAGGTAAACCAATTTCAAGTTTTTATGGGACGGCGGCTAAAGCTTACTGTGTAAATTTAGAAGAGAAATCTGAAAAAAAGGCAAAGGGAGTTAAAAAATATGTTATAGAAAATTCCATTACTAAACAAGATTATAAAGACGTAGTTGAAAATTCTGAGATCAAATTTAGAAAAATGAATATTTTTCATTCAATTTTACATGACATGTTTACACAATTAAAAAATAAAGTTGCTTTGTCTCCAAAAGATGACAAACGCTATATAATTCCAGATTCTTTTAGAACTTTAGCTTGGGGACACAAACATATAAGTATTTTGGAAGAGAAATCCAAGACTAATGATGGCCAAGTTAATAATGTAATTGACATTCTAAAAAATTTAGTTCATGACGAATATAAAACATAAGATCCCTGGGAAAATATTTTATTTTGAAAATGGCTCTGCTACCAGTAGGAGTTCTATTTATATCAGCATTCGTTAACAATACTTTGTTCATACAAGTTGATCCTAATGTTCGAGAAGCATTTATTTGTCTATCTGTTAATAATGTAAATAATGATAGTTGGCCTTCAACATGGAAAAGAATGAATATAAATAATGGTTTATTTACCCACAAAATAGATGATAATATTATAAATGATTCTACCATTGTACAGTATAAGTTAAGATTATATTATGTCAATAAAACTTCAATAGTGACACAGGAATGGAATCAGTTGTATAGAAAATCTTGTATAGAAGAAGAATGTACTTAAAATGTGTGTGTAGTATTATTAAGTATATTGTTAGAAGTGTTTATATGTTCAATAGGATATATATTATTCAAAGTATATTTGTACTATAAATAAAATTCAATAACAAAACATATTTATAATAAAGGTTTTTATTCATAACAATGTCTATAATTATATAACAATTTTACGTTTGCTAATGCACAATGCCATGGATTCACATTTTTGTGAAAATAACATTCTGGAATTTTCTTAAATCTACTTAATTTTGGTTCTTGACCAATGGGAATAGCGTATATGAAATCTTCATTCAAAAACTTTTTTAAGTAGTTTATTTTCTCATTCCCTTTCACGTAAATTTTGGGCGATTGGTAAACTTCTAACACATGCTTTAAAATATCATCAATTTCATTAAGTTCTATATTTCCAAATTCCCATTTTAGTCCATGATACTCTTCGGCCCATTTAACCAGTTTGATATCAGGGGTAGATAACATATTTTTTTGAAATGGTGATTTAAACAGATAATTTGAGCAACGAATCCCATCATAAATCGCTAATTCTTTTGGAATGTATCCAAAAGAACAATTGAATCCTTGAATGTCGATAAAAAGTTCTGTCTTACACTCATTCATGGTTAGTCGCTAAATGATGTTTAAATCTATAAGATTAGTGTTTAAATCCCCCCACCACTCTTACTATCCCCACCACTCTTACTATCCCCACCACTCTTGCTTTCCCCACTACCACGCTTGCTTATTTAAGCACTCACCCACAGTTCTACTCACAGTATTTCAAGCAAGCATCTGAAAATGTATCAACCAACAGGAAACCAACAAGAGTTTAGTAACAAGCGCAATGCAGCTCTCGTCAATGAAACAATTTACTACATTAACAAATCCAAATCCAAATGGGTCAGCATTGGATTTTCCTTAGAGAGAAAATATATTCCTGTTGTTAAACTCTCTGGATACAAATATAATCAAAATGTGATTTTTAATGAAGATCAATGGATTTCCTTACTAAATAATGAAGGAATTATGTTAAGTTTCATTTATTCCAACAACACCGGGTGGCAACCCATGAAGGGGAATGGTTATGAGATTCACTTTGTGTTTATTGGTGATGCAAGAATAATTAAGATTACACAAGATGGTGGTAATGAAGTATTCCTAGCTGGTGATACCATAAATGAATTAGTGAACTTGGCAAATTTAATCAAATATCGTTTTGATATCTTAAAAAACCAGGAATTTTCCAAATATTACAATATTTTAGTTAGTGGAATCTCTATGAAAAATGGTGATTTGTTAAAAAATGTATATGATGTTATTTCACCTATGGAAAATAGTTTAAATGTTTGCTGTGTTTTAGAATTATTAAACTTTTACTCAGATTGTGTTGTGGAGGATGTAGAAACATTTACATGTAATGAATTTGTAAAAAGATGTATTGAAAATAAAAACTTATAAATATATTTTTCTTTTTATTCCCCCCACCTCCTAAATTAATATTTAAAGCTCTGAACTTACTTTAAGTCTGAACATTCTCCAACAAGATGTGGTTAGCATATACATCTCAACCAGTAGCATATAACCTAACAAGTGCTATAGAGAATCTATCACAACCCTTCAGTAATTTAGAATTTGATGCTGCCTATGAAGCCGAGTATGGATTTGAAAGATTTTATACGTATGAAGAATGTATAGAAATGGGTAGAAAATATGAAAAAGCAGCAGAAGCCTGTAACATATATTTACATACTTCTGATTTAAAGTCTTTTCTGTACACGATGAAACAAATGGGATTTGAGGAGCATTTGGATGAAGTAAAGAAATTTTTGTCACCTGAAATTATTCAAGAATTCAACCTAATTTATAAGAAATAAAAAACTTTAATATATTTATTTGTTTTATTCAATCATTAAATAATTATTATATAAATTGTATACATTAGTAAGTGCACATATACATGGTGATTTAGAATGATAAAAACAATTAGCTTCTCCTTCTTGTAATTGTGGATTTTCGTCAAGTTCCATGACTGGTTTTAATGAATATTTTCGGATGTATTCGGATTTCTCTCTCCCTTTCACATAAACTTGATCCACCTTTTCTGTTAGATTCTTGATTATTTCAGAAAATTTGTGAATTGGTGTATATCCTTCATTCCAACGAATACAGTGATGATTTTTCATTAACCATATAGCTTGTTTATGTAAGTCAGGTGGTAGGTATTTTATATCAAATGGTGATTTAAAGATATAGTGGCATATTTTGTGTCCATCATAGGCAGCGAACTCTTTGGGAATAAACTTCTTATTTTCTATGTTAAATCCTTGCACATCGACAATTAATAACCTCATAATTTCAAAAGTGAGAATTGTTTAATCATAGATTTCTTGTCAGAATATTCTTGTAGTTGTTGTTTTAATTTTTTCAGCTCTTCTAAAAAGTAGGATACTCGAAGTTCTAGATCTTCACCCATAATGGTAGGAAAGAATAGTAGAGCATTGATTTTATATAGTCTAGCGCTTTAAAGTTGTCTAACATTTTTGGTTAATGGATTGTAGCTAAATACTTTGTCATGCATAATGAGACAATAGGCAGATATTTTGTCTTTAAGATCATCATGTAATTCAAACTCAACTCTCATAACAATAGGTCCGGATTCAATTGTTTCTTTCTGATGTGTACAATCGATATATACGATAGGAGCATAAGTATTAAATTCCTTTGGAGAAAAAATGGGTTCAGGTGTTATTCCATAGTAAGATTTTTGAAATTGTGAAAACATTTCATATAATGATGCAAATTTATTTTTAGCAAAGTCTAAAAATAGATCGTTGTAGGGATATCTCTCAGAGTTTAAAAATACTTTGATGTTTCGTAATTTAACGTTGGAAAATAGAGACATATGTTGTTGATTTATCCCTTAAGTCTTTTTGAAAAGCAATTGCTACATGACGTGGGGTATTAACTTTCGTAGATGTTTTGACAGGCCAGTTATGACGATTAGTTTTTAATAATTCTGGGTATTCGATGAGTTCCCAACTCCGGAAAGCAATTATTATATCAGTATTCTTATTAATTATTTTAGATAATGCTAATTCTTGAGGAATAGCTACTGAAATGTGAGGTATATTCGAAGTTAGCTTAGTAAGCTCAATTTTTGGATTTTCATCTGCTGTATTAATTGTGGCATTTTTGTCTGAATTATCTCGTACTAAAATAAGTTCTTGTTTGGCATTTGAAATAATTTTTTTGTAGTCTTCAAAAAACCCCGTTAAGAATTTAAGCGGAATGCAAACATTAAATAATCCTGTCGTTGCATCAACAACTTGTGAAGATTCCATAGGAAACCAACCTGCGTTTTTAAGTTTATTGCATTCATTTTTATTATACGACATGTATCCCTTTATTGTTGAAGTTAACCCAACATCTCTAACTGAATCTATTGTAACACCGTTTAGTTGATAACGCATTTCTTTAAAAAGGAATGCAATCCCATTGTTTATCAATTTTAATGTATTTGAGATAGTATTATTATCTTTTGTTAGTTTACCCTCTATGTAAAGAAAGCTTTCGGAAGGAAGAGTATACTTGTCTACTTCATGAACAGGTATTATAATTTCATCATTATTTCCCAATTTTGTAGGTAGGTATGGTTCATAACCATGAACTTCGGAATGCACAATTGAATTATCTATGAAAAGACCTTCTGCTACGTTAAGGATATCCATTATACTAAAACCTTTAAACCTAGAGATTTCAAAAAGCTTATATTTTCAGGTGTTATCCCTTGTGTGTTTCTCTTTCTACTAATCTTTGGTTTACGATGTTTAGTCTTCTTATAGTTTTTATTAATTTTTGTGGGTAAATTGAAGGTTTTTCTATTATAAAGGATAACCATTATACTTCTTTTATATGCAACCTTATAGTTACAGTTTCGTTTCGAAAATCAACAATATTTAAATCTTGGTCTATTACCTTTATTGTTATTTTATCTATTACTTTTACTGTAACAGGAAAATAAATAATATTTTGGGGACTTTCTATTATTTTAAATCCAGGGCTAACATTAGGGAAATACTGATGAATAATGTGTACTGGCTTTCCGTTCAGATAGGAACCTTCTGCGATACTGCAGTCTATGCATAAAGAATTAACTTTTATAATCTCTGCTGGATTTTGCGATGTTCTTGGAACTCCATGACCAGATATTATCCCATTATTAAAACCCAAAAGTTTTCCTATTGTTCCATCTTTAAAAATAATATCTGTAGTAGACTTTATTGTTGATTTTAATGTGTTGTTATTTGCATAGAGGTGAAATGAAATATTTCTTTTTTGGAATTCAGTCTGTAAATATTTATTAACATCGTCCATTTCATAACTTCCCGTAGGAATTGTTAAAAATTCATTATTTTTTCCAAAATATACTTTATTATTGCTTTTATCAATATTTGGTATTGCATTAAAAGTTTCAAAGTTGGTAAGTCCTACAACGTAGGAAGTGTTAGGATCTAAGTAAATAGGTGGATGGAAATCTGCTTGAAGTATAGCTGAATTTGCGGAAAGAGCTATAGTAAACGACATGATGGTCGAAATAAGAATAAAATGGAAACACAGTTACGTATTATTATAAATAAACTGTAATGATAACTGTCCACAAGTTGAGGTATTAAAAGATTGATATTTCTCATAGTTATATTTAATATTGTTGTTGCTACCATCGCTATAGAAATAAGTTATAACTTCATTTGGTGGTCGTAAATTTCCAAAACTATCAAAGTAAATTATGTTATTATTATTTTTAACATACGCTGTCCAGTGAGTGCCTTCCCCCATATCATCATCTAAATTTATAATACCGGTTTCATATTTTTTTATTTTTTTGGGTAACTTGTTTCTCATAAAGACACCTCTAAAATGTTGCAACTTTAATATTTTTGCATACTTTAATAAATCTATATTTGTCAAAGGTCGGCGAGGTAGCAAATTTAACAGTTTTTTGAATATGGTTTAAGATATAGACCACACCCTTGCTTATAAGGTTTTAAATAAAGCCCTTTCCCTATCGATATTTTTTCCATTTCTTTGTTGTGTCTTGTTTGTTCTTCTAACTTCTTCTGTGCATTTTTGGCAGAATTTACTGCTTGCGCAATGCCAGCAGCGCCTCCGCTTAGGGCTCCTAGAGCAGATAAACCAGCAAAAATAGGTATTAAAGGTAAAATTCCACCAGTTTTTGAAATTGGAATAATTCTTTGTTTAGGTTCTTTTATTTTTAATTTTTTAATGGATGATAAAGCTGTGCTGGCAGCATTTCTTATATTAGCAAACTTTTTTCCAACCAGCTCTTCACGTGCTTTTCTTACACCTTGGTTAAAGGATATTTGACCTCCTTTCTTGCGTTTATGACTTCTTTTTCTTATTCCCATACCGAGTTTTGTTTTTGCTTTCATGATTCCGGCCACAGCCAAGGATGACAGTTTTTCGGCTAGATTTGAATCTGAAGCTTTAACTCTATTAAATGCCTTTTTAGCTAATACTTTATCTGCCTCGTTTCTGTTTTTTAAATCGGAATATACCGAATATGCTATATCGTGCTCTTTGCAAGCTTCGTCTAATAAATTAATTCCCTTATCACCTCGGGCGAGCCTTTTATTTAACTTTGTACCAGGCCCACAAAAGTTATAAGAAGGAATATGGAGCTCTACTGGTAATTTATTAATAAGAGTATTTAATAAACCACTACCTGTTCTCTGTCCTTCCACGCACTGAATGACATTATTATTATGTCTAATCATTATATATAAATGATTTAAAAACGCAAATAACCTTACTTAAATAGCGATGTTCAAACAATGAAGATCAAAAAACAAGATTTTTCTTTACCGATAAAAAATTTTGATTTATGTCATGATAATTATCGAAAACATGGTCAATTATTTGGTGGAAACTGTAAAAGATGTTTAATAGTAGGACCATCGGGTTGTGGGAAGACAAATGTTATGATTTCTCTTATAACACACCCTAATGGATTAAGATTTGAAAACATATATGTGTACTCAAAATCCTTATATCAATCAAAATATGAATATCTAAAAAGGCTTTTTGCTCCACTAAAGTTTATTGGTTATTTTGAATCATCGAACGCTGAGGATATTGTTTCACCCACTGAAATAAAACCAAATTCATTGATTGTATTTGATGATATAGTATGCACTGATCAAAGTCTTATGAGGGATTATTTTTGTTTCGGACGTCATAAAAATACAGATTGTTTTTATTTGTGTCAAACATATTCATCAATCCCTAAACAACTTATACGTGATAATGCCAACCTCTTAGTAATTTTCCAACAGGATGCTACAAACTTGAAACATATATATGATGATCATTTAAATGGTGACATGAGCTTTCAAGAGTTTAAAAACTTGTGTTCAATGTGTTGGAAACATAAATATGACTTTGTCGTTATTGATAAAGACTGTGAATTTAATGGTGGCCGCTATAGAAAAGGATTTGATAATTTTATTTCCACTATATAACTCTCTGACAAAACGATAATTTTCTAGTATACAACCTACCTTTTGTAAAGATGGATGAAAAAACAGCGAAAGAGTTGGTAAAAACTAGACAAGCCGTTAGACAAAAGTATAAAGCTTTAAAATCAGATTTATCTGATAAAGAAATTCGTATGGAAAAAGAATTTAAACCAATAACTCAACCTTTGCATGAGTTAATTCAGACAATTAAAACAGAACCGTTCATTAAAAAAGAAGTATATTCACCACAATTAGTTTCGACCCCAAAATTTCAATTTCCTACGCCAGAGATCAATCAAAGGAAATCAAATGCATATAGTAAATATCTTCCAACACACATGCCCTCACTTTTAGGAGATGAAGAAGTATTTTTTGAAGATTCGCAACAGTTAGGAGAATCAAGCCCTGAAACAACAATTGAACCAACTATAGGTGAGTTGCGACAAGATGTTTTAGAATTAACAAGAACACCTGCTTATGAAGAATATTTGGAAGCATATCATTCACTTCTAAGACCTTTCGTGGATGGGCTAATAAAACACACGGAAGGCAAATTTGATAACAAATATGGTTTTAGACATGATGTTGATGCAGATAAATATAAGATTGCTAATTCTGTGGTGGATTTCATAGGAAAAGATTTTAAAGTTGAAGGAGTTAGGTATGAGGGAACACCTGGATTGTATGAGCTTCTTTTTAAAAAAGAACCTGTTGGTTATACATCAAATGATATGGAAAATTATATGGATGTTTTGAATAGGACAAATGCATATAGACGAAATTTTGATTCTGATAGTCAAATTCAAGGTTCAACCGACATTAAATACTTGACAATAGTTAAACCTTACTTATTACAAAAAGGTATATTAAAGCGTGGAAGCACAGTTATCGTGCAATACTACCAAGTACTTCGCGTTTGTTACCTCCACAAAGACCGCGTTCTACAAGAAATCTGTCTACAAAAAGTGGAAAGGGGGGAGCTATGTTAAATTTATCAAAAAAGAAATTAGATTACGTTTATTATGACGATCCAAACGAAATCATAGATAGATTGAAATTGTTGATGTCATCGCAAATGGCTGGACATACTGGTCATCAAAATGAAATAATATCGATTTTAGAAGAACTAAGAGAAGCAAAAATAATTAAATAAATACTAATTCTCACATGTTTATTCCTTATTCTACCGCTGGCAACAACCATGTCTATTGACAAGTTTGGTTCCCACATCTTTGGCAAGGATAATAAATTTTCATCTGAAGAACATAACATTATAAAAGTTGTTGACCTTAGTGCAGTTAAACTTTGGTATAATTTGGTGTTACCCTTCATGGGAATTTACTCTCTATCCGATAGAGTTTACCATTTATTACAAGACAAACGAATTACATATGTTTTTCCTATGGAATCTGCTACTATAATTTCTGGAGAATACCCGAAAAAATATGTTTTCTTAAAAATTAACGGAAAAAAGATCACCGACCCTGTAGGTATTCGGTTAAAGAAAGGGGATGTTCTTTCTTTTCATCGTCCTGAAGGTAGTCATTTAGAAGATTTTTATGGCGAATTGTTAATAAAATGTCCTGTAGAAGTAACAAACTAAACATTTAATTATCATGTCTGCACAACCTAACATCAAGGAAGATCTAGTCAACGAGTTACATAAACCTGCTAGAAAAAATTTTAGACGACGACGGGTTATTATTAAAAATTTAAACGATTTATGGCAAGCTGATTTGGTGGAAATGATACCTTATGCAAAACTAAATAAAGGATATAGATATATTTTAGTTGTTATAAACACATTTTCCAAATATGTTTGGGTTCAACCTGTTAAAAGAAAAACTGCTGAGGAAGTAACTTTAGCTATGGAAAAAATTTTAAAGCTTGCGAAAACTACTCCAACTAACATACATACAGATCAAGGAAGAGAATTTTTCAACAAAAACTTTAATAAATTAATGGAAAAATATAACATTAATCACTACAGTACATATTCCACTATCAAAGCGGGGATTGTTGAAAGGGTCAACAGAACATTAAAAACTCTCATGTGGAAACAGTTTAGCTTGCAAGGCAATTATAAATGGTTGGATATCCTAAACAATATTGTTTTTAAGTATAATACAACTAAACATAGAACAGGATTAAAACCTATAGATATAAATGAAGAAAATGAAAAAGATGTTCTAAAATCAACTTATAATAATATAAAAACAATTGACCCCAGAAAATCAAAATTTAAACAAGGGGATTATGTTAGGGTTAGTAAATACAGGGAGGCTTTTCAAAAGGGCTATACACCAAACTGGTCAAATGAAATTTTTCAAATTAAAGAAATTAAATTAACCAACCCAAGAACATATTTGCTGACAGATGACAAAAATGAAATAATTTTAGGTAGTTTTTATGAACCGGAGTTGCAGAAAGTCAAACATTCAAACGTGTATCTCGTGGAAAAGGTGCTAAGAAGAAAGGGAGATAAAGTTTATGTTAAATGGTTGGGAATGGATAAATCACACAATTCTTGGATATTAAAAAAAGATGTAATATAATAAAATAAAATAAAGAAACTTTATATTTAACAACATGGTTTTATTTACTTCTGATATATCTATATTAAATTCATGTCACTTATATACAACAATATCACTAGAGCTTGATCAGCACTGTCATTTTTCTTCACAAGAATCTTTTCCTTAGTCTCTTTTAAAACAATTGAGAAATAGAATCTTCTGCAAAGAGGACAATGTGCGTTTGTTTTCGTCCACTCTGTTAAACACTTTATACAAAATTTGTGTGTGCACGAATTGGGTGTGCAAATTTCTTCTCTTCTCATGGAATATAAACAAACAGGGCATCTGCTTCTGTCTTCTTGTTTAAGCTTTTTCACCGATTTTCTGCAACCAACCAGCTTTCGTTTTTGAATCATATTTCTAGCAACTAATGTTACAGAAACCGTGTGCGTATAAATTTATAGATATTCCCCCACTCAAGTCAAGCCCCATGGGTGAGGTGGGGGGATATGAGCTTGAATTGGTTGTAGTATCGTCGTAGCATAACCACTAATACAACAAAAATTATTTAAAACGTTCATTGTATATTTTATTTCTGTAATTTTCATCCAAAACATCCTTCAAAAGATTCTCAGCATACTGAAGTCTATTTTGAAAGCGGTAGCGATCCAACACATACTGCTCATAATCATTCTGGCGTGCTGCTTTGTAAGCAAACTTCCATGCAAACAATACATGGATTTTATTCATATTTTCGTTAAATGTAACCTTCTTCATAGTGTTTCTCTAAAATTACAAGCTTTATTCCCTCCTTTTATATCGCAGCATCGAAGTGTGTGCTCCAGCAATGTAAAACTATTATACAATTATAAGAATTGTTCTAAAGTTGTTTTTCAATTTTATGGTTTGTGATTTTCTGCACATCCGGTTTGTTACACATTACACAGACGTCTGATAAAATAATCATATGTAGACCTTGCTCACACACTTTACATTTAATTTCATCTTTACAACAATCCATGGCACGCTTATAATGGGTGTTCACATGTATGTGTTTACCACGTTGTTGTTCTATGGCTAATAAAAAGTAACACTCGTGATCTAGCAGCTTTGCTTATTGGTTATCTGGTTCTTCACAAAGAGGTTAATAAAATAACACATAAATACAAAGAATACAAACTTTTTATTTAATACATCTAGATACATTTGTATGGATAATTTTTCTAAGAGTTTTAAGTTTATCTGGAGCGTTGGAAAAGTAAAGGTGTGTTGTGTTTGTTCTCTGGAACTGATTAAAAATATCCAACATTACTGCTGTCTCCATATCTGTGCTTATACTAGGATCTTCTTTGTACACAAACTTCGTAAGGTCCACGGTTGGTATCATATGTTTTATAACTTTGACGGTGGGATCGTAAATTTCTCCTTTAAACACGTTCCAAAAATGAATGTTGACTCCTATTTCATCATAGAAAATCTTTCCACATTTTGGTTCTACATGTACATTATATTTTTTAGCAAGTTCCCAAACCATTAAACTTGCAGGTAAACAGGATCCATAATACTGGTTCCGACTGAATACTTCTTCAATGTTGTCAAGAATAATTTTTAATATTTCCGACATGTTAATTGACTGTCGGTCAACAGTTTACTAACCATTTCTTATAAGCTATTCTATTTAGATTACAAATTTCAGCTACACCACTACTTTTTTAGCACTCTTAGATAGATTGGGAGGTGGATTGATTATTATTAAATTGTTTTCTATGTACTCTTGTGGATTATAGCTTTCGCAATGTTCTGTGTCCCATGAATAATCAATAGGGACTGCTACAGACATCGTTGTGAATTGTGTTAAATACTGTAAATATTGAGAATTTATAGCAATAAAAGTGGTGTGGCGGGTAGGAGGAATGGATTTGATATAAGAGTGGTAGGATTTGGTAGTGTGAAGAGTGCGTGTTGTGGAATGGTTTTAAGCTCCTGAGAGGAGAGGGGAGAGGAGAGGGGAGAGGAGAGGGGAGAGGGGAGAGGGGAGCGGAGAGGGGAGCGGAGAGGGGAGCGGAGAGGGGAGCGGAGAGGGGAGCGGAGAGGGGAGCGGAGAGGGGAGCGGAGAGGGGAGCGGAGAGGGGAGAGGAGTGGTGTGAAGAGTGGGGGGATTTTGGTGGGGTGAAGAGTGGGGGATTTGGTGGGGTGAAGAGTGGGGGGATTTTGGTGGGGTGAAGAGTGGGGGGATTTTGGTGGGGTGAAGAGTGGGGGGATTTGGTGGGGTGAAGAGTGGGGGGATTTTGGTGGGGTGAAGAGTGGGGGGATTTGGTGGGGTGAAGAGTGGGGGGATTTGGTGGGGTGAAGAGTGGGGGGATTGGATTTGGATTTGGATTGGTCTGGTATGCCTGAAAGCCATCTACTGACATTTGTGTTTGAAGTTTCTTTTACAATCGTAAAAAGTATGTCTTTGACACCCCAAATGGAACGTGACAACTACACCAAAATGTTGTTATCACTTAAAGCATATCGTGAAGTCGGAGGATTACAAAAAATGACAGCCGAACAGTTAGAAAATACGCCCAAAGAAGTGTTGATCGCATTAGCTCCAAATGAAATAGCACTAGTTTGGGATAGGTTACCTAACCACCTAAAAAGTGACATCGATATATCGAAATATCAATACTGTTTCGAACATTATAATAGCAATTTTTCAGATTCGGACGAGGGCGATGGACCGACGCCAAAAAAAATATTTTGTTGTTATTGCAAAATTAACGATGTGAATATAAAGGCAGAAAATAGTTTAAAAACGTCCAAAGGAATAAAACAACGCTTCAGCTTAAATCCATTTAACTGTTGCAAACAGCAATAAAATAGCTACACAAATAGTTTCGTGGTCAGTCATGTCTTACACATTCACTCTAACAGGACATACAAGTGTCTTAAGTGCGGATTTTTACCCACCCATCGAGTTAAATACAACAGGCAAATATGGAGTTGCACTGCTGGGATTTTACACATATAATTAGATTTTTAATATCGACGAAAGCAATAATTCATTCAGCCATTTGAAAACAGCGATACCAATGTATGTAAGGATTCCACCAGGAGCTTACGAAATTAATGAAATAGCAAAAGCCATGAACACCGCTCTAAAAGAGTCATGCAATGAAGTTGGTACCGATTTATTTTCATTAACAGCCAATAATAATACGTTAAAATGTGAGCTAAAGTCAAAATATAGCATCGATTTTCGAGGTAGCAATAGTATCGGCAAAGTGCTCGGATTTGGCCCCGTGTTGCTGCGAGGTGGACAAAGACACGAATCAAGTACCATCGTGGACATAATGAAAGTGCGCATCGTACGTGTGGATTGTAATATAATTTCCGGAGCATACCTGAATTCTTTGGAAAGTCATACGTTATTTGAATTTGATATTGACGTCGAACCCGGTTACAAAATCTCCAAAGAACCGCAAAATAATATTTATATGCCGATAATGCCGGATGGTCGTCAGTTTATCGACAACATTACTCTACGCATCTTGGACGATAGCGGTGATATGATCGATTTTCGAGGTGAGAAAATTACAGTTAAACTAGAGTTGAAAAAAATCGTATAATGGGTTTTTGCTTTAACCGTCAACTGCATAAGCTGTCAACAATTCAAGATTCAGTTAAACGACATAAAAGTAAGCAGACAACACAGTCAAGGTTCATTCGCAAGTCAGACGGACGATCGAAAACACATCCGCACAGCAATCGGCAGCTCTCCGTGAAAGATTGCAACTTTCTACAATCGATCGGTTTGAAAGTGAGAAAAATTAGAAAATGATGGCCGCTAGCAGTGACAAAATCGAAGTTTTTACCGAACCAATTTTTGATAACTCCATTATTAGTTTTCAAGAACACACATATAAACCTTACGGTTCTCCAACATTCCGCAATTCCGATGAAATTCGCATACCTGTACACTTTCAAGATATCATTTTGGATATATCGGATAGTTACATTTACATCGAAGGAACATTCAAACCCAAAGACGTTACTAAAAAATGTTATCTATCAAATAATGCCATCGCCTTTCTATTCGACGAATGTCGTTATGAAATGGGAGGGGAGCAAGTTGCTGTCGTTCGGAAACCCGGAATTACTACAACGATGAAAACTATGGTGTCATTGGGTGCCGCACAAAATAGAGCTCTCATGGCATGCGGATGGGGTCTAGACGAAGCAAATCAAGGTATACTAGATTCCACAAGTAACGTGTTCTCCGGCAAGCTTCCTCTAAAATATCTCATGGGTTTCGCAGAGGATTATTCAAAGGGTATTTTTAACGTCAAGCAAGAGTTGATTTTAATTATCGCCCGCACTTTCAAAAATTGCTATATCGGCGAAGTAGATGCAGACATTTCAATTGAAAAAATTGAATGGAAAATTCGTCACATAATTCCAGACGATCGACAGAAGTTAAAGATATTATCACGCATGAATAAAGGTGGAAGTAACGCAAACGTTCCAATGGCTTACCGTAAATGGGATCTTTACGAGCTACCTTCTTTGAGAGAAACATCGTCAGACGTATGGGCCTTAAGAACTAGCACGAGTCTCGAAAAACCGAGATATTTGATTATCGGTTTTCAACCAACTAGCTCTTCCCACAACAGAGCAAAAGATAGCACACAATTTACAACGGCCGATATAAGTGATATTAGGCTCTATCTTAACTCTGCCGGATTTCCCTACGAAAGATGGAATTTAGATTTTTCCAAGAAACTGTATGCCGCAGCCTATTATAATTATGAGAATTTTCAAGCTAGCTACTACCAGCGAGAACTTAGCGATCCTATGATGAGTTTTGCCGACTATCTGCAAAATCCGTTATTCGTAATCGATTGCAGTCACCAACCAGAAGCCGTTAGGACGTCCACAGTGGACGTGAAATTGGAGTTCGAAACACGCAAAAGTAAATTTCCTAAAGACATTAAAGTGTACGCGTTAGTTATTCACGATGCATTTTTAGCTACAATATACTTAATGGTTCTGTTACTAACAAATCAATAAATTAGTTTTAAGTTATGTAATTCTCCAAATTAAGTATTTTATATATTGACAATAAACTTATAAAGGACATATTTGCGTTTTATTTTTACAATTGGCTTATTTTAATACTTGAAATGTGGGGCTTTGGTAAATAAGGTTATGAGGCGAAAAATAGAGAGAAATTTAGGAGAGGGGTGGGGAAAAGAAAGTATATAAGACGGGATGTCGAAAATGGAATTCACTCGAAGCCAAGATGTCGTCAAGTTCGGATAATGGTTATTCCAGTGACGACGAGCAGGCAGTGGCACATAATGCACAACATAGGGGTGTACGCACCACGCGTAGGTTGAGACCCAGATATTGCTTCTCGTTCAGCTACGTAAAATGTGGTCCCTTCAGCTTATGCATGTACTGCTACACCGGATTTAGGCGAGAGATTGGTGGGAGGTTCATATCGGGCCATTATACAGTTGGGGCACGAAGAGAATGGATGCGGAACCACTCGAGGTGTCGTCGGTGTCAGCAGAGACTGTTTACAGTCTCTCACCGGAACGCATGCCTTATTTGCAATAGGACTTAAATTCCTATTACAAATAAGGACCCTCAAATAACAACCCTGCCTGCCCCCTGACAAAATCAGTCCTTTTCAGGACTACAGAATATTTGATCGTAGTTTGTAGTTAAACACAATGTTTCCTAAGGAAGATATTTCTCTATGGAAAAATTGTGTTACTTTGGGTGAGAGAAGCATTATGTGTTTAAATCATACATAGATAGCGAGAGAAAGAGCATTTGGAAAATTTAGCTTGTAGTTTTTATGTATGATAAGAACGCATATGCCTCTAGTAATTCAAAGTAACATGACTTTCTATCACGAAACATATTTTAAAAAATAAAGTCACTCTGGGTTGATACGCTCAAAAAGATACATCAGAATTTTGTCGTTTCACATAGAACGTTGGCTAATATTAAACCTGCTCTTAAGTATGACAAAAACAGACGAATCCTTTCAGTGTAACAAAATATTTCAAACAAGAAATCTATTCTATAGGAAATATTTTGTTACTCTGAAAGGATATGTTAGAACTGTTTAGCCCCACTCTCACCTCCACCATCCTAAATGCTTTTAAAAGCGGGAGCAGCCATCACAATTTTCATTTCTCAACCAGCCATGAAGTGGGACAGGCTGATGTTAAGGACGACAAGGGAGTCCAAAATTAGCGACTATTGGGAGGCTTGGCGTTTAAAAAACGCGAATAAGCCAACGGCCATCGTACAGCCGATCCCAAGACCGCAACCACCACCGGAGCCGGCTCCAACAGAGCCGGTGGAAGTGGTGGAAGGACCCCAGATGCTGCTGGGTCCGGAAGAAAGGAAGGCTCTCTTACAAGAGCTCACGAAGCGCCGTCGGAGCCGTCGCAGCACGCGACTGGAGGCACGAAGACGGCGTGCCGCACCGCGATCGGTGCAGATCGCGAGAGGGGAACAACCACTCTAGGTTTCCCTCTCCAACCCAACCCACCGCGAAAACGGCCCTTTTCAGGGCCACAAAAGATTTGATCGTAGTTTAGATATTCTTAGTCACTTTGTGTTTGACACTGAATCAGTGAAAAAATGCAAAGATGACCAAGGATGACATTTTCTGGACGTTTAAAAATAGACGTTGACATTTTCGCATAACTGTTTTCGATAATTTACCTAGAAGTGTATAAAACTTATTTTAAGTTGAAGGTCCACGATCTGTTAAAACTGTTATATTTCTAACTTTAAAATTGTATCCATATAGTTATTTCCGAGGGGCAATTTTTGGTTCTATAAACTTTTTATGAAGTTAGAAAAATCGATATTAAAATCCCGCGGTTTGCTCGGAGAAATACAGACGGCCCGTAAAGCACGTGCGGTGTCGCGCGGAACTCAAACTTTGTGGTCAATGTAATGACATGGGCATAATAGTTTTACCATTTAGTAGCCAATGAGTATAAAAAAAAAGTTGTTGATAATGGTAAAACCAATGTCTAAAGTTTTTGGACACTTCTAGTGAAATTAGGGAAAAAAGTAATTAGAAAATGTTGTTTGGAATGTCCATTTTAATCGAAATCCGCTTTTAAAAAGTGAAAACATTTTTAAGATCCGCGCTTTGCTCGGAAAACAAAGATTGCACGGGAGTTTTTAGACACTTCCAGTGAAATAATCAAAGCAAGTTATAAGAAAAAAATGTGCGTAACGACCATTTTTATCGAAATCCACTTTAAAAAAATTGAAAAAGTGAAAATTGAAAAAAGAGTTATGGAAAATTATAGGTTTTTAACGAAATTGCACATTTTAGACCATTTTAGACGGCTATAGCTCCATTATTATTAGTCGCACAGAAAAACCGCGGGACTCTGAAATTCTATACGAGGTTTCTTTTTCAAGGGAAGGGGGAATCTGAGGTCTTTAAAAGCAGCTCGGCTCGACTGCTTACTTCATTACATTCGCTCATCTCAACATGGCATCATCAGATGATGATGGATACTTAAGCGATGATACTCCTATGGATAATTGGGCTATAAGACAGAGGAAAGTTTTCCCCGTCCGATCCCGCCGGGTGTGCAAGACCTTAAACCTGGTGAAGGTGGGTGATGACGAGTGGTGTATTGGCTGCTATGCCGACTTGGAAAACAAGTCGGCTGGTGACCAATTCTTCAGTGGTCATGTAACCCAAGATTTCGGTAGTCGCGCGCACATACCGAACTGCAAAGGTTGTGGAGTAGCTCTTGGTACTCTACAACATAAAAGTGCGTGCCTTATTTGTAATCGAGCCTGATTACAAATAAGATTTTATCCCTTGAAAAACGGTCCTTTTCAGGGCCACAGAATGTTTCATCGTAGTTTTAGTTACCTAATGCCATAGTACATGTGGTGTTAGATAGAAAATTATATAAGTCCAGTCGGATCGAGTATAATTTTCTTTGCAAAATCCGTCCTTTTCAGGACCTCAGAATATTTTGATCGTACTTGTATTTATCTAATGCCACGGCATCTGTGACATTAGATAGAAATTACGTAAGTCCAGGCGGATCGAGTATAAGTTTCTTTGTCGGTCACATTTCCAGAACACAATTACGCCATTTTGAGAACTAAAAGCAGTTTTCGACAGTGAAGTCCGCCAGTATCATTTTTGGATGGAGGGCATTTGTATAATAAACTCTAGTTTGTTAGAGTTGAAAAGGTGGGGATGGAGTGGTGGAATCACTTCATTTTTAAATCTCAAAGTACCAAGATATAACTATGAATTTCGAAAGGCCGTTAAGTCGCGGTTCATCGGTTTTTAGCGATGATACCGTCGACATGAATGATGTCGATATGGATGATCGGCTCTTGGACATCGAACAACTTCTAGACATCGAGGCAGAAGATATGTTTATTGCCTGGGAAGATGAGCGGGCAGTCGAAGAAGCAGATCTGGGTCAGGAATTGCCAAACGTCGATTGGCAAAATGGGGAGTTGTCGGCTGATGAGATGGAGCCGGACTCCAGTACCGATTGGGTGCCACCACCGCCGCCGGAAGATCATGAAGGTCCGGCCGATTTATCCACTTGGTGGATCACGGACCATCAGGATGAAGATGGTCCAGCGGATTCCACCAACTGATCCCGGAACCATGCCCTCCCCGATCTACCCCGACAAAATCAGTCCTTTTCAGGACTACAAAATATTTGATCGTAGTTTGTAGTTGATTCATGTCACATCTCATGTAACATGATATTTCTCAAGAATTAATTTCTTTTGGGAAATATTGTGTTACTCTGTAAAGACATGTACGTTCTTACCGTACGTTAGAACTAGCTAAATTTCTAGTAAGTTCTCTACGAAAATGCTGAGAGTTTGGTCTATTATCTTACTTGTAGTAAAATTCACATTTTATTACAAATAAGATGCATGTTCTCAGCCATTGTAACGGATAGCCTCTCTTCACAGACATAACACTTTATCGCATACTTAAGTTGTGTGCATCTAACGATTACACACCTAAAGTTACGGCCCTACATTTTCCGTCTATTCGTTTTTCTATTTTGCATTTTCACACTATTTTTTGTGTGTAACTTCCGTATACTTATTTTAGAAATAAAAAATATTGTTTCATTTAACTTCTTTTTTTATTATCATATATACAAAAACATTATTTTCTTTTACTTATATATACATTACTATTACAAAAATAACTTAACTCTATATTTACAATAAAATTCTAAAGCTACTTCTTATACGCTAAATTATTCATTACTTCCAGTCTTTTAACGCACTTCTCCCTTGTCCTTTTAGTTTCCTCCAATTTCACCCGCAGTTCATTAATCTGTCTTTCAAAGTCCGCCTCATCACTATCACACTTTTTTAGTTCGCGCAGTAGTTTTTCCCTATACCTAAATGCCGCGGAGAAGACGCACTTTTGGCTCGCCGAAAACTCGTTCAACCAGTCCGGCTCTTCAGCAGTTGTTGCTGACTGCTGCGATTCCTCGTACGATCGCTTGCATCGCATCTTGACCGGTTTGCGGCACTTCCCACGTCCTATTGTTGGTGATAGTGGTGCACCCGCGATCGGAGGCATGGACTTCGGCGGCTCGGGCGTTGTCGAGTTTGGGCCATCATTAATGATGACGACCGGTGACAGAGGCTTCGGTGGCTGTGACGTCTCCAAAAAATCGGGAAATTCCACTGGCACTGATGGGCGTTTGAACTGGAATTTCTTCTTCTTCTTTTCACCCTCGGCAGCCGCATAAAATTCACATTTATTAATGGTGGCCGTCTTGGGTTTGGTCAGAAGTTTTTGTAGTTTCGATGTTGGCCCCCGCCTCGCCTTTTTGATCACCACATCACTTATAATATTAATTCGGCCTCCATCCTCCTCAGTCCACTTGTTGACGTAGTCAACCGCCGAATTAACTGTCTCCTTTTTCGCGTCTACTTCTTCTTCCACAAACGCAGTGTTCAGCACGTCGTCGTTGTGCCATTCTTCGAAGACACCTGGGGCCAGCAGGTCAATCACTTCCTGCCCCATCAACTCTGCTTGGATACTTCCATCCAAGTTAAACGCATTTAACAACGACTCACTACCGGAATTCATTTTTCTAACTAACTCACTGCACTAAACTGACAAATGTATTTACTTGGCGAACTGTTCTAGCGAACTATGAAATGCTCTGCCTAACAAACCAAATTTATACTTATCACCCCACCATAAACTCCCCCACTCTATCTGACGGTTGATGCTTTGGAGGCCAAACAAGTTCATTCAACTTACAAGGTTGCGTTCAACGGCTAGACAGCGATTCAAGGACATATTTTCAAGGTAATCGTGTGTCCTTACTTCTGTTATTGTTTGTGCTCTCAAGGTTATATGATCCAGACAACCCATATTTATAGACACTCTCTTTCCTTCGATGACTATTATCAGAAACTATAATGTTGCCCGCAGATCAAGATAACAATCGTCCAGCTGAGACTTTTTCAGGAGCACAAATAATAATTTCTGCTGTTTGCTATAATTGTAAAAGAGAAGTATATATTTGGACTGACCACATGCAATCTTACAGTTACATTGAATTGTTGAGAGTAAGGATTGTTAAGTGTCATTACTGTGGAACGCTGATGTGTCGACGAGGGCCGATTAGCAGATCTCATATGCTGAGAAGACAATGGATGCTACGAGAAGTTTACAAGCAAGACATTAATTAATTTTTATTTTTGTAACTTTATTACTATATTGTAAAATAAAACAATATATTATTGAAACAATTATCTATGTATTTTACTATCCTGCGTTATAAAATTTCAACTATTGCTATTACTATAGTGGTTAAGAAAACTACGTGACATTCGAGTTAATATTTTTTTTATTTTCCTAAAGCATAGACTTTCCAACATTTTTCTAATTATAACTAATATTTTCGGGTAAAAAACTTTGCATAGCTTGTATTAACATACTTAGGTTATCTTCAGGGTTTGTTTCGTAAAACTTTATGTCTGGGTGCCCCCAAGGTAGAGTTTTTGTTGTTGATGGTATAATATAACGTTTATCGTCGTGGTGAGATAAAGCAACTTTATTAATTATTTCGGTATAAACGTCGTGTTTATAACTTCGAAAGGTTTTCATTTTTCGAAATATCTGACCACCACGTTCTACGATATTCCGATAATCTTCCAGGTGAAGCTGTTTTTCAATTACACGTTTTTTTATACCTTTCGCTTTTTTAATTTCGCTACTGACTGAGTTTATGTAATAAGCTTTGGCTCCGGTACCAAAAAAACTTATTATTGGATCACCTGGAAATTCATCCTTCATTCTACCTACTACTGACTGACTTTTTTTTATGTTAAAAATATTTCCTTCGGTATAATTGGATGTATCGAATTTATCCGGATTTTCTGCAATTATGCGATAAAAATTGTCGGTGTAAACTTTTAATATTAACGAATCTGTGTCTGTATACAGTAAAGAAGCATTTTTGCCAAATTTTGTTTTAATGAATGAGTAGAAAAAATCATAAATTACTGTTTTCGACATGTCCAGTATGGAAAATCCGATATAAATTGGTTTATTATAAGTTACCTTTAATTGATCCATATGAATGGCAACGAATTCTTTATTAAAAACCGTTGAACTTTTAAAATAAGGACGAGAAATTAATGCTCGTGCCCCAATTTTATTCCTGTCATTTTCCCATCGGGTAACTAGTTTTATATCATTACGATTCTCCACATTTTCCATGGTCTTGCCAAAAACAGCATTAATGATTAATTTAAAAGTGTCTTTACCAAACTTTGTTGTTGCCCTATTGCGCAAATCTGTATTTAAGTCGATATATGTCTTTAACCATGGGGATTGATTAAATTTTAAAATTCTGTGTGTTTGCATTACCATTAGGCCGTTATTGATTGCTTGTTTTAATGTTCGGTAATGAATGATGTATTTCTTTTTATCGTTTAAATTCGGAATTAACTTTGAAAATTTTGCCGATTCCGTGGGTGGTACAATATTTTCAACTAAAAAGGGTAAGTCGGAATGGTCATCATATAGCGTATCCGGATAATGAACGTCAACTTCCAAAACGTATCCTTCTGGACCATTATCGTCCACATCCATAATATTTAAATTTAAAATTTCATGCTCTGATAACCATCTAAAGCCGCCAAATGGTAATGCCTGCGACATACTATGACCGTATAGATTTGTTGCATCAAGATAAACAATGAAAGATGATGGTTCGTTAGGGTCGTAGTTTGGTACATATATGTTGTTGGTAGCGTGCATCCTTTCTGAACACTGACTTATACCGCCTCGAATACCTTTTTTGAAAAAATGAACCGTGTCGATATCAGTCAATAGCTCTAACTCTACCTTAGAAATACGCAACATACAATCAAACGAATAACTTGGAAGGGTATAGTACTGTGCTGGATCCAGTTTTGATTGGGGTTTCTAAACAAGTATCGCGAAACTGTTCAAAAACATCGGTTAGTAATAAAACATCAGATTTCAAATATAAATCCGAATAGTCCCCCAAATTCTTACAATTAAATGTGTCCCACACCTTTTTAGCTCTATCATAATCTTCACCGCTAATGTGCTCCTCTGACAAACTATCATAAAACTGATTTTTTGTGGGTAAAGTTGGATGGTTCATTTTCTCCATTGAATCGACAAAACTATAGGGAGAAAGACCTTTTTTGCGCATTAAATTAAACTGCTCATTATCAGAAAAATATTTTCCTATTTCCCTGAAACTACCCACAGCTAATCCATTACCCAAATTTTCCAGCGAAGTTGATAGAAATTTAAAACTATCGATGAACCGCAATTTCAAATATTTTTTCTTTATTGTCCCACTTTTATTATCGACATAATCGTGAACGTAAATACTTTTCGTAAACGAAATATACTTTTCCTTGCTTTGAGCTAAAACATCGATCTTGTCTCCGTGACGACACAACTCTTTAATGAACATGTGGCAATCGTACCCGCTCAAGTTATGAAATATAATTGGAATAAAATTGGGTAACTTATAATTTAAATTGCAAATCGAATGAGCAGCACCAGGTCTTTTTTTCCCAGTTATGTGACAGTGGTCCTTTACTTTACAATTATTATTTTCAAAAGGTCGTTCACATATACCACATTTTGTGGCATTATTGAACTCCGCTATTTGGTCCACCGTTAAAGTTTCCATTGCTTGTATATCTCTTAAGTATGTATTGTAAAGAGATCTTAAATCACTTTCAAGTCGAGAAACGAAAACCTGGGCTGCGTCGTTTCCCCGGTAGAGCTCAAATTTTGAAATCGAATCGTCAAAGGAGCACTTAATTAAATACGCAAAAGAATATGGTTCATGCTTGATGCTTTTGACTAAGTAAGAATTTGTGGGATTTGGTTCCACTGTATCCAGCGGTTTAAGCACCGATTCAAAATCCGCGTAAACGACAAACGGTACACGCATTTGCTTTTCTATGTTTTCAAATTTTAATATATTTTCACTTACACTCCTTCCAAATGTATCTATTTTTAAATTTAGTGATGGTGTTAATGAATATTTGTGGTTACAGTCATTTTTTGGTGTGATATCAAAGATGATAGTGAACTAAAATATATCAAACAACCATCACAAAAATACATTTTATCTCTACGCGATGTAATTTGACTGGAACATAATTTCGATGTCTTTTATCCAACAATAATGACTTTTAGAACAACGCGTATCACAAATATGCTCATCATCATCTTTAATACTACAATCCTTTGTTATTAACAACAAGTTTACATGTCTGTTAAGTTTTCTACCCGAATACCTTAATGGAGCGACAACTTCATACTTTAACATATTATTTTCGAAAATTTTTTGCAAACCATAAACGTTAACTGAAATATTATTCATTTCTTCAAATTTTGAAATATCATGCAACTTTACTGGAAAGTCTATACCTGTAAAATTCAGCAGTCTTGAATAGTGTGGATAAGATTGAATCTGTGATGCCCTTCTAGTGGCGGGGCACAAAGCAGACACGACTGACCACGCAAAACAACACTCATCTTGATTAATCACATTGATGATGGCTTTTTTCAATTCGATGAATCGGGGTAACTTTATATATGAAGATCCACCAAAAGGTTCATACTCGTTGACATTTACTTCCAGGTATTGAATTTTTTCCAGAGCCCAACCTACGAAAAGAAGAAAGAGTGACATAAGTATTTATTTTATTTTTAGTCGTTAATTTATAACATACCTGAATCTTTTTCCTGAAACTCAGTCGATTGAGTCTTCATGGCTTCCACTAATGATTGATATATTTCTTCCAAATCGCTTCCTGAAGTAACAATTTCATTGCGTGTATTAAATGACTTGTCACTGTACATATTATCTTGTGTTGGTAAAAGATACCGACCAACAACCACCATATTAACTTTCAAAGCACAACGCACTCTTACTAGGTCACTTACTACCTCTAACACTTTTGCTTTAATTTCATCAAAAAATAATGAATAGTCAGTATGTTGATTATCACTTGATATACGGTATGTGGCAATCCTATTTCTAAAAGCACTGGACAAGAGTTCAACACCAGCTGATATTGGTATCGTCAACTTTTCGCTGTTTTCCACCATGTATATTTGCAAATCGTGCTACGCACGATTCTCTTTTATGTCGTAACATATTATAACTCTGGGTAAACGATTTACCACAATTTTCACACACGTACGCCATGGCTTTCAAATTAACTTGCTTGAACCGTTTTACTCAGCACAATGTTCTATACTAAAATTTAATTCCCCCTACCCTCATATATACCGAACCACATTAGACCCAACCCACTCGATCTTCATACCAAAACATGTTACACCCCAATAATAACTCAAGGTAAACTAACATCACAAATGTAACCTTGAAATAAGCGTCTTACACCTGGTCATCATCAAACAAAGAAACATCTGCTCGCATTCATTGAAAATATGCATCGCAAATGTAACCTTGAAATAAGCGTCGTCCACCTGGTCATCACCAAACAAAGAAGCAGCTGCTCGCATTCATTGAAAATATACACCGCACATGTAACCTTGAAATAAGCGTCGTCCACCTGGTCATCACCAAACAAAGAAACAGCTGCTCGCATTCATTGAAAATATACACCGCAAATGTAACCTTGAAATAAGCGTCGTCCACCTGGCCATCACCAAACAAAGAAACATCTGCTCGCGTTCAAGGCCAAGTTATTGACCTTGACCTTGGAATAACACCTGCGCATATCAAGGCCAAATAACAATAGCACACCTGCGCGTTCAAGGTCGACCCTACTGCGCATGCGGAAACTCACTAAGCATCTACTTATACTACTTACACTCATTCATGGTTAGTCGCTAAATGATGTTTAAATCTATAAGATTAGTGTTTAAATCCCCCCACCACTCATACAATCCCTACTACCACATTTTATAGCTTATTTAAGCAGTCATCCACAAATATTTCAAGCAAGCGTATAATCTGAAAATGTATCAATCAAGAAACTTTTTCAATAACCAACAATCGCAAAAACATGAAATGTTGAGTAAGAAGCGCAATACAGCTCTCATCAATGAAACCATCTACTACATAAACAAATCCAAATCCAAATGGGTCAGCATTGGATTTTCCTTAGAGAGAAAATATATTCCTGTTGTTAAACTCTGTGGATACAAATATAATCAAAATTTTATTTCTAATGAAAATAAATGGATTTCTTTCCTAAATAATCAGGGAATTATATTGAGCTTCATTTATTCCAACAACACCGGTCGGCAACCCATGCATTGAAATGGTTATGAGATTCACTTTGAGTTTATTGGTGATGCAAGAATAATTAAGATTACAAGATGGGGGTAATGAAGTTTTCTTAGCTGGTGATATTATAAATGAACTTATGAACGTGACAAATTTAATCAAGTATCGGTTTAATATTCTAAAATCACAAGGATTTTCGAAATATTACAATATTTTGGTTAGTGGAATTTCAGCTAAAAATGGTGATTTATTTCAGAATGTATAAAAGATAACTAAAACCTTAAACAGTATAAATTTTACCTGTGTTTTAGAATTATTAAACTTTCATTCTGATTGTGTAATAGAGGATGTTGAAACATTGGCAAGTAATCAATTTGTAGAGTTGTATTGAAAAATAAAATTTTAAAATATATTTTTCTTTTTATTCCTCCCGCCTCCTACCCTAAATTAATATTTAAAGCTCTGACCTTATTTTAAGTCTAAATATTCTCAAACAACCTGTGGTTAGCATATGCACCTAAACGAGTAGCATATAACCTAACGACTGCTATAGAGAATTTTAGTTTTACTTTTTGGAATTTGTATAATTCTTTGTTTGGGTTCTTTTATTTTTAATTTCTTAATGGATGATAAAGCTGTGTGGCAGCGTTTCTTATATTACTAAACTTTTTTCCAACCAGCTCTTTAAGTGCTTTTCTTACAATTTGGTTAAAGGATATTTGACGTTCTTTCTTGCGTTTATGACTTCTCTTCGTTTTTCTCATTCCCATGCCGAGTTTTGTTTTTGCCTACATGTTTCCCGTCACAGCCAAGGTGGCAGTTTTTCACCTAAGTTTGAATCTGAAGATTTCAATCTATTAAATACGTTTTTAGCTAATACTTTATCGGCCCCGTTTGTCTTTTTTAAATCGGAATATTCCAAATATGCTATATCATGCTCTTTGCAAGCTTCGTCTAATAAATTAATTCCTTTATCTCCTCGCACAAGTCTTTTAGTTAACTTTGTACCAGGTCCACAAAAGTTATAAGAAGGAATATGGAGCTCTCTGGGTAATAAAGTAAGAAATTCTTCACAATCGTCACGTCCCGGAAATTCTCAATCATTTAAGCCAAAGGGTAGAACAACATTTTTTATGCAAAATGATCAAAATAGTTTGCTTTTTATGTAAAGAAAGATATATTATCTACAGATGTCCTACATTTTTAGATAAATCATCTTAACAACGTTTTGATCTTGTTAAAAACAAAAGACTTGCGTTAACTGCTTAGCTCCAAGTCATACTTCTACCCAATATACTTCTGAAAAAAGGTACAAAACCTGTAAAAGGGATCACCATACATTACTTCATTTTTTACAAAATAACACCTTTTTACCATCTAATGCTAATCAACATATTTCTCATACTTGTTTACAATCTAGTACTCAACCTGCTGAAATTAATTACCAAATACCTTTCTTCTTTAGGTATGTTGATGACTACCTAAGGACAAAACTCAAGACATATATATTAGATCAGTTCAACAGTTACCATAACAAACTTCAATTTACAATAGAATTAGAAAAACACAATAAAATCAGCTTTTTAGATCTAACCCTACATCATATAAACAACCATATAAAAACAGAATGATACACAAAAGAAAATGGTCCTCCAGATACGTAAACTTCAACTCTCAGCACCCAATCTCGCAAAAGAAATCAGTAATCATTGGTCTAAACTATCCAGCCCCGAATATCGAGAAAATGACATCAGAAAACCTAAAGAAGCACTTAAGCTCAACAGTATTACCCCGAAAAATTAATAAACAATATATTTAAAAGAAGAATACACACTTTTTATAGCAAGACTCAACCAAAAAATAACTTAAAAAACAAAAACTTCCTTTCCCTATCATACGTCCCGGGGTTATCGGAAAAAATAAAAAAAAACTTAAGTGAACATAACATTACAGTCGCTCATAAAGGATACAACCTGAAAAAAAAAAACAACTTTAGCGCCCTTAGATTAAAAATTCCTAAATACAAAAAAGCCATGTGGTCTATCAAATACCCTGTAAAGACTGTGATAGTGTATATATTGGTCAAACCAGTCAATATTTGAAGAATCGACTCAACAGCCGATCAATACGATAAAAAAATAAATCAGCGCTAACTATAGCTAAGAAAAACAACACACCTTGATTTTGAAAGTGTAAAAATCTTACGGACAGAAACCCACACACAAAAAAGATAATTTTACGCTATGATCAAAATTCAAAAAAACACAACAAGCATAAATTCAAAAACAGATACAAAAAATCCAGCCAAAATTTACCACAACATAATTAAATTATTCTAATTAATTCACAAACAGTAAATTTAGTTTCTGCAAAATCACACAAAATAAAAACAACCAACACCCACACCAAAAAACAGTCATCCTTAAAAATAATAAAATTAACAAAAAAAAATTCACGGTTTAAAAATATTGTAAAAATTACTTAATATAATAAGGAAAAAGACAGGAATTCCGCTTATTAATCTTAACAATATCAGGTCGCCAGTATTCTCCTAAATGCCGAGACATACTGAAGATATTTTAAAATATGTACGTGCTTTATTGTCTTAAATTAGTATTTTAACATAAACAATCAATGACAGGATAATTCTTTTAAGGAAGGCCATATTATTTTATATTTTGCCCAACGAAATTTAACTGACAATCTGTTCTCTTTCGGCTATGTAAAAAATAAAAGAAATTTTTTAAAAAATTCTGGAGACCGTCGAATGACTAGACCTAAACGTCAATAAAAAGTATAGAAAAAGCAATACACGATTTTTGATTCACTAGAATTAATAAACCCAAGAATAAAAAACCGCCTTAATTTTTAATTAAGAAGGGAAAAAGTAAAAAAAATATATCAGACAAGTCCAGGAAAAAAGAAAAACAAATTCATTCATATATATATATATATATATATATATATATATATATATATATATATATATATATATATATATATATATATATATATATATATATATATATATATGAAGAAATATTGATCCGGGAGTACATCCGTTCGTTTGTTAAATTCCTATTGGAATCTGGCAGACGTTTCGCCAAGGTCTCACTTGGCATTATCAATGCTTACTCGTTGCTGTCAAGTCGTAAACTGATGCATCAGTTTACGACTTGACAGCAACGAGTAAGCATTGCTAATGCCAAGTGAGACCTTGGCGAAACGTCTGCCAGATTCCAATAGGAATTTAACAAACGAACGGATGTACTCCCGGATCAATATTTCTTCACATTTCTCCATCCGTGAAAGTCTACGTTCAAACATATATATATATATATATATATATATATATATATATATATATATATATATATATATATATATATATATATATATATATATATATATGTATGTATATATATAAATATGAAATATATAATTATGAAATTCACTGCATATATTGAAACTGGTAAATCCTGGTATGAATTTAGATTAAAGAAAAATATTCATAAATGGCGCTTCATGATAAAAAGTAGATATCGTCCGTAAAAAAATGTTTTTAAGTAATTGCGCACCACTGGTAATAAACACATGGCCATATAAAAAAACCAGCGAGCAATGTAAGTTACAGAAAAAAAAACTTTTGTTTTGACGTCAGTCAAGTCAGTCAGTCGCTGTGGCATTGCCAAGTCTCTCTATAACATTCCTATGTAAAAGGCTCGGTAAAAGGTTTGAAAAATGCAGAACAACCCCATTGAAACTGGCGGTATTCGGAAAATGGGAAGTAATTCTTTTGAATTTTTTGGTCGAAAAGCCACTTGCAGACCCATTTTGAGTTCTACATTGCTCGAAAACGGAACGTCGAAAAAAAAAAACGGTTTGACACGTCAAACTTTAGAATCTCAAATACTTTCTTTTTCCAATACATTTACCTATAACTAAAACGACTGGAAATTGGAAAAATTTGAGAAAAACTGGAAATTACGATTTTTCATGCAAATTTTTAACGGTTTTTAATTTTTTTCGGGGTAAAAATTAATCCAAATCAAAATCCCATATACCTGGTAGAAAAGAGCTCACCGAAATACGTAATCTTCATATTTTTTGGTTTCTTCATTTTCTTTAGGAAGGGAGCAATCGACGATTAAATTTCGATTTTTAACGTTTTTTTTATGACATGTCTACATTCGAATCACTCTGTATCTTTTCCTATCCAATTTCTTCCAATTTTTTCAACGCTATTCCGTGGGGATATAATCAGGCTTTAAAATGGATCCCGAATTGGTGATCCAGGACCGGATTTAGGGGGTAAAAACGCATTTTTTCTATTGTTTTCCAAAAAATTCCTAATCTTCAATTTTTAAAATTTGACTTGTTGAGACCGACCGTTCAGGGACGGTCTCTAAAAAATGTTCGTCCGTTGTCGTCCATTTTGACTTTTTCACCTTTCCAATTTTTTTTTCTCAAAAACGGTTAGAGGGGGAGCGACCAAATTTTCTGGCTTAATAGAGGGATAGTGCATCTAGCTTCGATTAAAAATTCAGTTATACAGGGTGTCGCGTTTCGGAGTTATGGGGCATCCATAAATTACGTCACACAAATTTCATCATTTTTTGACTCCCCCGTCGTCCTTGTCACACGTTGTCACATTCGTGTGGACCCCCCCCTGTTGTGTCGTCACTCATTTTGCAATTTGAAATTAATTAAAACAGCACTTCCAATATTATTATTTTTTAAACAATATTTTCATGAAAGTAACAATTTCTACGTTCTCAAACAATAGATAGGTACTCAAAATCAACAGTAAAAAAATATTCTTACATTGTTTTTGGCTGAAAACTGAACTGAACTGAAAAAAAATTAATCATCCTGTGTCCATGGACCAGAGGAACCAGAGTTCAGTTTTAACAACCTGTAATACCGGCCGTAAATGGATAATATCAGTGACGAAGTAAGATAATAGTATATAGGCACAGTGTCCGCCAAAAAGTCTGCACCATATGGAAACTTTTTTAAAATTTATTTTAGGTCAAATTTGACTTTGGCATCAATTTTTGCTTGACCAAGAACCTTAAATGACATATATAAAGATAGTCACGTGATCCATGTCATCTGCCAAAAGTTAAATTTTTGAAGAAAATGTCCTGAAAATGATATTATTTGCTAAAATTTCGAAAAATGTCATAGAAAACAGTTGTTTGGTTTCTCATCGAGATTCTATTTGCAAAGTTTTATCCAAAAATTTTAACTTTTAGTTTTTCACATATTTTTTAGTATAATAAATTTATTTCAATTTTCAACGTTTATTTCATTATTATTAAGTTTAAACGCCATGTTGCAACGTTTCCAAAGATAAGATATTCATTTCCCAAAGTCTGCAGAGGTTTTATAGCACAAAAATAAATATTTTTTAAAATTCCCTGAGCGCTTTTGGGACTTATCTGATTTTTTAAGCTCTATAGGGCTTATTATTAACCATATCAAACACAACATTTAAAGAAACATATCCATAGGATTTTAAAAGCTAGCTAATAAAAAACTTTTACAGCCAGATTCTCCAACGCTAGTCCGGTCTAATTTGACAGCCAAAAGTTTTAAACTGACAAGTGTAAGAATAATAAGACAACTAATTTACTATTAATTTATTTCTGAGCTTTTTCGCAAATTTATAAATAAAAGGCCAATTTTAGTACGTACTTTCGACAATAATAAAACTAAATTCATTACAGCAACTCGTTCCAAGACGTAAATCATTTGAAAACCAACTAAATCGCTGAAATATCAGAATAATTCATAAGTTTTTAATGACGACTTATTAACAATGACAGGACAAAAACCTGTCAAAACATAGCTAATCAACTATAAGATCTTAATTTAAACCAGTACTAAATCTTAAACCTTCTTAGTGAATCTGAAAGTTATTTTTTATTAAAAGCCTCGTTACAATTTTTAAAACTAAAAAATACCATTTTTATTGTAATTGAATTCAACAGTAGACTTTAAAACAAATGTAAATATGACAAGTTGACATGTAAAAGTTTTTTAAAGATCGATTAAACAATGCTTACTACCGAAGAAAAAATAGAGATAGTTTTAATTCACGGTAAAAAATAGGACAAATAGGGACACTGGGAATATTTTTAATCAAAGACACCCACAAAAGTTTGTTTCGCATTCCACAGTTGGGTGTATTCTCGACAAATTGAAACGAACTGGAACAGTTTTGAATGATTTTAAGAAACCAGAATAAGAAAATATGTTGTTATAAGGTGCAATTGAACACAAGTAAACGTCAGTTTATAAATATTCCTAAAGGGATTTTGCAGCAAGGTTTGATTTTTGTGCCTGGGTACAGGGGAATAGAAGAGAATCGGTTATTTGCCAAAGGAATAATGTTTACAGACGAGGCACCGTTTTATTCTCAAAACTGTAGGTGATGGGCTCACGAAACCCTGGCTTAATAAATGAGTGCAAAGTGCAATATTCTTTTAGAGTAAATGTCTGGTGTGGAATTTTTAACGTAAGATTGATTGGGCCCTATTTTTTGTAGAGAAAATTTAAACGCAGTAATTTATTTAACCTTTGTAAGGACTGAGATAACCAATGTTGTTGATAACATGTCACTACCGGAAAGATTGATATTGTGATACCAACAATTCACAGCACGGTTGAGGTCAGAAATTTTTTAGACAATTTGTTTAGAGGAAAATGGATTGGCAGATATTCTGAGTATTCCTAGCAAACCTGACCTAACTGTCATGAATTTATTTTTGTGGGGTTATCTCAAACAAAAAGTGTACCGTAAACGGCCATTTCAAAACGTGGATCACTTGGAAAACACTCTAGGAGAGGGTTGCCTTGAAATTCCACCAAGATTTCTGAAAAATGTTACAAAAGGGTATTCCAGAAAAACAATTAAATGTATGGAAAGGGAAGGGCGGCACACTAAAATGTAAAAATTTTTTTTGTTTTAAGAATAAGCTTTAAATTTTTAATTTTTTATTCCCGTTTTAGTTTAAAAATGTTTTAATAAAAAAAAAATTTATTGGTTGGCTTCAAAAATCCTATAGATGATATGCCTTTCTAACTGTTGTTTTTGATATGGTTAATAATAAACTGTGTAAAACTTAAAAAATCAAGTAATAGTCCAATAGCGCTCAGGGAATTTTAAAAAATATTTATTTTTGTGCTACAAAAACTCTGTAAACTTTAGACAATGTATACCTCATCTTTAGAAACGTTGCAATATGGCGATTAAACTTAATAATAACGAAATAAAAGTTAAACGTTTAAATAAATTTATGATGCTAAAAAATATGTAAAAAATTAAAAGTTAAAATTTTTGAACAAAACTTTAATAATGGAATCTCGATGACAAAGCACACAACTTTTTACTATTTCATTTTTCAAAATTTTTACAAATATAACAATTTTTAAGACATTTTTTCAAAAAATGTAACTTTTGACAGCTAACATGGATCACGTGACTATTTTTATATATGTCATTTAAGGTTCCTAGTCAAGTAAAATTTGATGCCAAAGTCAAATTTGACCTTAATCGAATTTTAAAAAAGTTTCCCATATGTTGCAGACTTGCAGACTCTTTGGCGGTCCCCCCAAATTTATTTTGTCGGTTTTAATTTTAAAATAGCCATCAGAAATATTTGAACTTATGAAAGACTAAAAATAATATTATATTAACCAAGAAATGTTCGCTTTTTTATACCTAGCACATTGACATAGAGACATAGAGAAATTTGAAATTGTGATTTGCGCCGCCCCCACAATTTTAGGTCACGAGCCGACACTGGCGGTCACTGTATATTATTCAGATTAAAAATTACGGTAGAATCAGGTTCGTAAACGGTAGGGCGGTAGGTCGAGGCCGAAATCGATAGATCTACCGGTAAACGGTAGACCTGGTAACATTGCAAACAAATAATAAAACATTAAATTTCTTTACGTCGGCTTTTTTCGAAGGCGGTATCGGTCTTTCGGTGTATGTTACCAAAGACAAACAATTTTACTATTCAAAATAACATACTTACATGAACCAACAAGCATGATGCAGGATTTAAGAAAATGGGGGTTAAAGTTAGTTAACATGGTTTCATAAATCAGCATTAGTTTCTAGAAATCTTGATTTTTGTGTACCAGAGTTAGTTAAAATATTTCTGTTACTTCTTCAATAATAAATATCAACGTTCTTTATCTAACTATTTAAAATTAATATTATAAATTTTTGTGGATTGGTTCCTTTTTGCTCAGGTTGCTGTCCATATATAACGTTCATTTCGCCCGTGGCCCTATGCCCTATTTAGTTGTTTTAATATTTTTGATTAAATGTGACATCAGTAGGGTGCTTGTGTGCGTTCTAGATCAAATCCAAATCCAAATCCCCACACTCTTCACCCCACCAAATCCCCCCACTCCTCTCCCCACCAAATCCCCCCACTCTTCACCCCACCAAATCCCCCCACTCCTCTCCTCTCCTCTCCCCACTCCTCCCCCATCTCCTCTCCCCTCCCCCTCTTCTCTCCCCACTCCTCTCGCTCTCCCCACTCCTCCCCCTCTCCTCCCCCCTCCCCTCTCCTCACCCCTCTCCTCGCCACCCCTCTCCTCGCCTCCCCTCACCCCTCTCCTCTCCTCTCAGGAGCCTCCAAAATGAGCTTCCAAAAGCATTCCTCCTACCAGCTTTTCCCCACACCACTTTTATTGCTATAAATTCTCAATATTTACAGTATTTAACACAATTCAGATCATGTCTGTAGCAGTCCCTATTGATCTCTCCTGGGACGCAGAACCCTGTGAAACTTACGATCCACAAGAGTACATAGGAAACAATTTAATAATAATCAATCCACCACCCAATCTATCTAAGAGTGCTAAAAAAAAGTTTCGAACTGAACAGATAAAGAAAGTTCAAGAATTGGAAACAGAAAAGGAAAAGACTGAAAAGAAAGAAAAACTATGTCTTGCCCAACAGAAAATGTAATGTTTAGTCATGTAAGCGAAAAGAAAACCTTGCAAGATTTTACTACAGATGAACTAACAATGTTACCATTGGAATATCTAATCCGTTATGCAGATCCTTTGGAGCTCTTGGATGTATGGGGAAAATTACCAATGTCTTATAAATCACGTTTTAATCTTCAAATTAAATTACCATGTTTTATACATTACAATCGTCCTGACTGGAGCACACACTTCGATGGCCCCCCTGTATCCCAGGAAGCATGTTTCATGTGCAATAGAAACATCAAGTAAACTAATGTAGATAAACTTATTGTAATTTTTTTCAAAAATAAACCTGTATTTTAATAAATGAATTTTTTATAAATGTCAAACAAATAATTAGAAGTATTATTCATTAATCCACCTATCACCAATCACCCTACCAAATCCCCCCACTCTTCACCCCACCACTTCCTCCTCTCCATACCCCACCGCTACTTCCAATCCATATTTAAAGCTATAACAAACCATTTTTGCGGTTAGTTATGTATCCTAAGTGGTTCAGTATTACTACATATAACTTTAGCGTTTTATCAAGGTGTCGTTGTTCAGTTTGTAAAAAACTAATAGTAAATAAATCAAGTGCTTGTATTGAATATTGTACAAATTGTTGTCAACTGAGACCAGTTAAAATATCCCAAGAATGTGTTGATTTTTATAAAAGAAGAAAATGCTAAAACACGAAGTAAAAATAAAAGTGTTGGAACTCCAATATCATCTTATTAAAGTAAAATACAGACTTTTTCAGAAAAATTATGGTAGTGAAATACTAACATTGTATGATGAAGCTATTATTTTATGTGATAATCTACTAAAGGAATCTATAACAGTTAAACATTTTAATGATCATTTGATGATAATAAATTTGGGATTAGATTCACATAAATCCTATAATGTAATGAGAAGAATGATTGCTTGCCCCTCTGGGGTCGGGTTCCACGGGTGCTTTTTAACAACTGCGCAACTTCGTGATTTTGTAACATACGGTTTCTTGGCTGGCTGCCTCCTCCCCTGAAATTTACTCTAGGGACGCCCATGAACATATTTATTGCCAAATATTATATTGCCAATATAAGAAATTAATAATGTAAGTAAATAATGTAATACAAGATAATAAATTATTCTTTTGACATTTTGTTATTGCTAAAATAAACAAACTTGGTCTATCTAGTGGTACCATTTTCGCATTCTACTTAGAAAAATTCAAATAAGTTACTTTCTACAGTACCTCACCATAAAGCCCAGAAAAAACACCACTACCATTGCACGTGAAAAATCCATGACATTGAAAATAAATATGGCAACAAAGGTGTGTTCTTTTTAGATCATCTGTATTTATCTAAATGATTTTATTAATACCTCATAAATATATGCGTGTGTCATGTAATAAAAATTTAACTAGTTAAAAAAAGTTTTTATGCAGGTTTTTTGATAAGCTGAAAAATATAGTTTTCTGCAAACTACTACTAGTAACTATCCTAAATGTATGAACCTAAGTAAGTTTATGAAAAATTCTACAAAATGAGATTTATTTACATACCTTCCTCCACTGGGCCCACGACTCGGTAATTCCAGCCGGCAGTCTATTAAGTTCATCAGCTATGCCCCCCCCCCCCATTTTTTTTACAATAACCTTGACAGTCAATGTGGAACCTATTTTTCCCCTGCGAAGAGCTTCATCCTCAGAAAGGCGGCTAGCCAAAACCGCTAGTTGATCTTGTATGGCACGCTTCTGTGCCATCACACAATATACTACACCACACTAATTTTAGTATTAAGTATATTAGTATTAAGTCACAAACACACACTAATATACACAAAACACACCAAAATCAATTATAAAACACTGAAAAGCTTTGAGCAAAAGGACGCGCCCATCAACAATGTCTCATAACCTCAAATGCCTCGTATGATTGCATCACGTCAGTCAAGAAGAACAATGCCTAAGTTAGTATAAGACAGAATAATCTCATCATTATAATCATCACACAGCCATATCATATACGTCCACTGCTGGACATAGGCCTCCCGTAAGGTTTTCCATCTAGATCTATCTTGTGCAGTGTTTATCCAGTTTGTTTGGATTCTTTTTATATCGTCTGACCACCTAGTTGGCGGTCTACCTCTACTGCGATATGCCTCCTGTCGTGGCCTCCATTCTAGGATCTTCTTTGTCTAACGCCCATCCGTGAGACGCGCTACGTGTCCAGCCCAATTCCACTTCAGATTCGCTATTCTTTCTACCGCATCTGTCAGCTTAGTCCTCTCTCTCACCACAGTTTCTAATTCTGTCTCTGAGTGAAATACCAAGCAGCGATCGTTCCATTTTTCTCTGGGCAATACGGATTATGTTTACCGTCTTTTTGGAAAGAGTTAGTGTTTCCGCCCCATAGGTAAGTACGGGCAGAACGCACTGCTCGAAGACTTTTCTTTTCGGACACAGGGATATTCGCTTTAAAGACATATTGCAGCTATTCGCCTGCTTATTTCACATGTCTGGTTGTCCCCTCCAATACATAGCTCATGTCCCAGGTATTTATAGGAACTTACTAGTTCAAGATTTGATCCATTTAAATTGATACCTTCGCTTACGACGAGATTTTGTAGAATTTTTATTTTACGTATATTTCTCCATAAGGAAAAATGCTACTACGGTTATTATTTATGTAAACCGTCATTTAAGTCCTTTATAACTTTTTTATTCTGTCTTTATAACAAATTAAATAACTTTCTACTTTCTTGAGAATTGCACCATAGTATAACACGATCTCTGATTTCATTATCAGTAGGTAGTTTTGAGAGCTCGCTATTCCGTTTTTCCGTCAATTGGCCATTCTGCTGACTATGCAATATTTTTATATAAATGAACCCTACTATTCTGACAGGACATTTCTTGGTTGTCCGATTGAAGTGAGGTTAACCACGACGTTGAGTTAAAGCCAGTTTTGTTTACAAGAATGTGTTTTTTACAGAGCTATAAATATAGGGAAGAACAAAGAAAATAGGTCTTTCGTCGTTTCGAATCTGCGAAGAAGCAGATAGGAGAGGCTTTCTTTTGTACTGTTTTTGAAAGATTCAGAGTTAAAGTACTGTATGATTTTATTCGCTTCCTGTCTGGGAAGCTTTTTATAGAGAAAGAAACGTTGCAGTATGCCTTTGGCAATGGTTTTTTGATTTTCTGTAAGTAGTAATGCGCCATTTTGTAAATACCTTATGATAAGAATTTGTTTCGTCTCTTTTAGTTCTATGAAATTATTAATTATGGTTGGAAACGTATTTCTTGTTGCGTTTAATGGCACTTTAGAAGTCCAGTATGGATTTATGTTTTTTATGGTTCCCTCATAAAGAGGTAAGTCTTCTTTATCCAAGCCCTCTGTACCATAGCTTTTGTTGTGTGACATTATAGGGTATAAACTCATTTTAGGGACTACCTGTGGGATTCACCACCTTTAAACCACCCTCGGGATAAATCACCCCCCTTTGAGTCCACTGTTAGGAGTCACATTCGGGATAATAAACCGTTTGGATTCACTGTTGAAGTTCAACCCCATTTAGACCATTTTAAGATCACCCTTTAGATTCACCATATGTACAAGTAGGGTGAAGTCTTTATGAAGCAGCAAGGTGGTGCTTTGATGTCAGTTAGATCAAGAACAACAACAGTCAAGGCCAATTTGTTCCATTTTTATTTATAATTATTTAAACATTTAATTTCACAATTTTATCTGGTAATTTTAACAAAATTTCTTTCATTAATTATGTAATGGCAAATTAGTTGCGATCATAATTTACTATTTTAGCTAGAATAATGTGCGTCCTATTCGAATTCATGAATATCGACTAGCGGTTAGTATTTATTATACTTAAAGTTTGTATCAGATGGTACAAACCAATTCAGCTTAGATATTTTTGGAAACATCTTAAGTACTATGTAAATATGTAAAAATGTAAACTATGTACAAAATTTGTAAAGAATGGGTCTAATATATATATATATATATATATATATATATATATATATATATATATATATATATATATATATATATATATATATAAAGGATTTTTTTCTTGGGTAGCAGTCAAAATGCAGGTGGCCAATTAATTAATTCTTTATTGCTTAGTCGAGCTTTCGAGTTTCAATTTAACCCTTCTTCAGGACACACTACAAAAGTTACAAAACACATTGTCAGGAAACACAGTTCCCATACAATCAAAAATTTTATTTTAAAACTTACCAATGTGAATTATTTTAAAAAAGGAGTACAAAAATACTTCGCAGAAATGTTGCTAAACATATTTATGACATTTTAATTGTAGAATGTCATAAATATGTTTAGCAACATTTCTGCGAAGTATTTTTGTACTCCTTTTTTAAAATAATTCACATTGGTAAGTTTTAAAATAAAATTTTTGATTGTATGGGAACTGTGTTTCCTGACAATGTGTTTTGCAACTTTTGTAGTGTGTCCTGAAGAAGGGTTAAATTGAAACTCGAAAGCTCGACTAAGCAATAAAGAATTAATTAATTGGCCACCTGCATTTTGACTGCTACCCAAGAAAAAAATCCTTTTTTCTAACTATTCAGTCACGAATACACATCCCTTAGTATATATATATATATATATATATATATATATATATATATATATATATATATATATATATATATATATATATATATATATATATATACAGGGTGTCTGGACAAAGGTCTGTACAAAATGCTACCACGTATTCGTGAGACTAAAATAAGACGATTTAACCCAACTTACCTATATCCAAAAGTGTTTCGTTAGGGAGATACAGAGCCCCAAAAGGGTACTTAACGATTTACTTTTTTGGCTCTAACTTTTGAACCGACTTGTATAATTTAATGAAATTTTAATATTTTATGTTGGCCATAAAGACTCATAAAACCATACTACAGTAGATGTTTGACATCGTCAGGGAAGTCAGGAACGGACTTGCCACCACACTCGTTGGGCCAAATTTTTGACAGGTATCATTTTACAGAGCTGAAAACTGATTTTTTTAATACTTTGGTCATTCCTCTTTGAAAAAGGTACTCTACATTTGTTTCGATAAAATTAACCGGTTTCGAAAAAATTAAGGTTTAGTATAACACGTTATTGAAATAATACTACAATACTACAATAAAACACGTCGTTTTTATTTCGTTAACAATGTGTTATTGACAGGTAAAAGTTAAATCATATAAAGTACTTAAAACTGAATCTTTCTGATATTTCAGAAATCGCTTAAACAGAAAAATGTTAAAAATGTGAAAGTAGTAGTAGTAGTATTCTGATAAAATTAGTTCAAATATTATACAAACACTTAATTTTTTCGAAAACGGATAATTTTATCGAAACAAATGTAGAGTACCTTTTTCAAAGAGGAATGACCAAAGTATTTAAAAAATCAGTTTTGAGCTCTGTAAAATGATACCTGTAAAAAATTTGGCCCAAAGAGTGTGGTGGCAAGTCCGTTCCTGACTTCCCTGACGATGTCAAACATCTACTGTAGTATGGTTTTATGAGTCTTTATGGCCAACATAAAATATTAAAATTTCATTAAATTATACAAGTCGGTTCAAAAGTTAGAGCCAAAGAAGTAAATCGTTAAGTACCCTTTTGGGGCTCTGTATCTCCCTAACGAAACACTTTTGGATATAGGTAAGTTGGGTTAAATCGTCTTATTTTAGTCTCACGAATACGTGGTAGCATTTTGTACAGACCTTTTCCAGACACCCTATATATATATATATATATATATATATATATATATATATATATATATATATATATATATATATATATATATATATATATATATATATATACCGGGTGCCCACGAGTTTACTGGCCAGCTTGTTATTTTGTTGAGAAATAATATTTCGATTTGAAATTTTGGGAACGCGTATGGTTGCTTTAGATGCAGATTTTGAGTGCTCGAATATCTGACTGTCGTTTCCGGTTCAATCGGAAATACAGTCAACTTTGTTATTTTAAACGAAACCCCCTGTATATTTTTTAAAATTTGGATTCTACGTAAAATTCTAATTATAAAACATGTATCATATCCCATACGTATCTTTAACAGTTTTCAAGAAAATGACGTTTGAAAATGTCGAAAGAGCCGCAAACTATACTGTTTTAACATAAAACAAATGAATATGCGAAAAGTTTAATATATTATTCTTACTTCTTTTTAGGGGCCTTGTATGATTGTGTCATGACAATCTGACTTCCGGTGCAACCGGAAGTGCTACAAAATATGACATTCAGGCATAAATTACTTCAATAATTTCAATTGGACGACCTACTTTAAACCCAAAATTCTAATTTATCTGACATTTCTCTATAATTTTTGTATACACTATCCCAGATCTAAAGTTGATAGTTCTTGAGATATGGACAGCTAAAAATTTAGCTGCATTCCAAATTTCAATATTTTTAATTTTGTCTAGGCGGCTATGGAGATCATTTGTTGTTGGAACTGCTTCATGATCATAACCATGTCAATTTCCAATTATTTAATCAAGATGGCTATGAATACAAGACACTTGTCATATTTTCTGTTAATAATATCACCCCCAAAACAAATGAACAGCGTGCTCAGGGAATTTCAAAGAGTTCGTCTGAGAGAAAACGGTCAACAATTCGAACACTTAACTTATGACTAATTTATTATTTTTTATAATGAAAACCTAATAAAATTATTCTTCAAGCACTACTCTGATATTATTAATTATGTGTATCCTTTCTACATTTTCTTAATGCAAATGGTCTCCATAGCCGCCTAGATAAAATTAGAAAGATTGAAATTTGGAATGCATCTAAATTTTTAGCTGTCCATATCTCAAGAACTATCAACTTTAGACCTGGGATGGTGTATACAAAAATTATAGAGAAAAGTCAGATAAATTAGAATTTAGAGTTTAAAGTAGGTCGTTCAGTTGAAATTATTGAAGTAATTTGTGCCTGAATGTCATATTTTGTAGCACTTCCGGTTGCACCGGAAGTGAGACTGTCATGACACAAGCATACAAGGCTCCTAAAATGAAGTAAGAATAATATATTAAACTTTTCGCATATTCATTTGTTTTATGTTAAAACAGTATAGTTTGCGGCTCTTCCGACATATTCAAACGCCATTTTCTTGAAAACTGTTAAAGATAGGTATGGGGTATGATACATGTTTTATAATTAGAATTTTACGTAGAATCAAAATTTTAAAAAATATATAGGGTGTTTCGTTTAAAATAACAAAATTGACTGTATTTCCGGTTGAACCGGAAACGATAGTCAGATGTTCGAGCACTCAAAATCTGCATCTAAAGGAACCATACGAATTCCCAAAATTTCAAATCGAAATATTATTTCTTAATAAAATAACGAGCTGGCCAGTAAACTCGTGGGCACCCGGTATATATATATATATGTATATATACAGGGTGGTCTGTAATGAATGCGCCAAAAAGCAATCCTAGATTAATCTCGTGAAAATAATGATATTGAGCCAAATATGCATTAATAAAATGTCGCTCATTAAGGAGATACAGGGTGTTAAAGTTCAGTTTCAGAATTGTTATTTCTTTATAGCTCAAGTCGTTTTTGAGATATCGATATGAAAACTGGGAATCGGGGGTTTTCAGGGATGGGGAATACGATGGTATTCCATTTATTGACATAAAATGTAGGGGGCGCTATTTACACCTTATACACTCATTATTTCATGCCATAACTTTCTTATTAGTACCTGTAGTGTATTTTACTTATTAAAAGTATAGATGGGTGAACACATTTTTAGCTGTATGCAAAAACTAACCGATAAGAATGGAATTTATATTTTATACGGAAAGGGGATTTTTTACCTGTGTAAAATAGTGTATATATATAGATGTTATTGAATAAACTGGACATAGTAAAATATAGTCTTGCGTCTCATTTAAATAATTATAACTACTCAGTACTTCACAAATTGGCGACGAGGTGTTTAAACTTCATTAAGTTTAGAATCCACACAACGGTTAATTTTTTCTTTACAAATTTTCAAATTAAAATGAGTGAAAAAGAAAATCCGTCATATTACGGACAACTTAGGGAATTCAGTGCTCAAAATAGCGACTGGACAATTTATAAGAGACGCTTGGATAATTATTTTGCCGTAAATTCCATTAAGAACGATGATAAGAAGAAAGCATTGTTGCTTAATGCCTTAGATGAAGAAGCATACAAACTTATATATAATTTGGCTCTTCCTAAAGTACCCGAAGATAAAACGTACAAGGAACTTACAACAATATTGGACACTCACTTTCAAGTATCTGAATCCGTATTTGTGGCAAGATCAAAGTTTTTTTCGTGTTTTAAAGATGTACACGAAAGTGCTACCGAATGGGCGGCGAGAGTAAGGAGTTTGGCAATTAATTGTAAGTTTGAAGAAGCTGTTTTTGACATGATGTTACGAGATCGTTTCGTCATTGGATTTGATAAAGGTTCAGTACAATCAAAACTTTTCAAAATGGATATTTCCAGTAAATTCGCTGATATTGTTGATGTAGCGGCTACAGAATTAGCTGCTGACGAGACATCTTCACATGGTGGTCAAATTCCAATTAAAAAAGAAACATCAGTGCAACATATTAGATCAAAACGTGTTTCGGAAAGTGCTAGCGGCTCTAAAAGTGCAGAAAAATGTGCGTGTTGTGGTCGGTCAAATCATGTTACGCAAAATTGCCGTTTTCGCAATTACGTGTGTAATTCCTGCAATGTAAGAGGTCATTTGGCGCCTGTGTGTTCCAAGAGGAAAGGTAACAGTGGTAATAATAAAAAAATTAACAAAAAGAAAATGGTACAAAATTTTGTAGTCTGAGGACATTTTCTCGATACAAGAAAATCAGGTTTTCTCACAAATCACAAATCCTTTTGTAGTTCAAATTTTAATAGAAAATAACACTTACTCTTTTCAGCTGGATACAGGAGCTAGTATTTCCGCTATTTCTGAAATTTATTACCAAGAAAATTTTTTAAATTATAAGTTATTTCCACCTAATAAAAAATTAAAAGTTTATACAGGAGAAAAAATGTTGGCTCTTGGATTCTGCAAGTTTAAAGTAAGCTACAATAATTTAACCAGAATGTTAAATGTTTATGTAATTAAAAATGGAGGTCCCCCAATTTTGGGTAGAGATTTCATGTATCTGTACAATTTGAATATTTCACAAATAAATTTTTTGGCGGAATCAAATAAAGTTGAATGCCTTATCAAGAAATATGATAAACTCTTTTCTCCCGGTATAGGTACATTTAACAAGGGCACAATTTCACTTAAAATAAAAGATGACACAGTGTCACCAAAATTTCTTAGGGCTCGTCCACTACCTTACGGTATAAGGGAAAAAGTTGAGCAAGAATTATGTAACTTAGAAAAATTGGGTATTATCAAACCAGTGGACTTTTCACATTGGGCAACACCCATTGTGCCAGTTCTAAAAAAATCGGGAGCGGTTAGAATCTGTGGCGATTTTAAGGTAACCTTGAATCCTATTTTGGAAATCGATCATTTTCCTTTGCCTCGCATTGAAGACCTTTTTTCTAGACTTCAGGGAGGCGTTATTTTCTCAAAAATTGACCTTTCACAAGCATATGCTCAAATTTGTTTAGACGAAGGGTCGAAACACTTTGTCACAATTTCCACCCATAAGGGATTATTTCAGTATCAAAGATTACCATATGGCATTGCCTGTGCACCGGCAAAGTTTCAAAAAATCATGGAGTCTTTGATACAGGATTTGGAAGGTTGTGTGTGCTTTTTGGATGATATTTTAGTCTGTGGTAAAAATTCTGCAGAGCACTTACTAAGATTAAATAAATTATTGTCTAGGTTACAGAGCGTGGGCTTAAAAATTGAACCAGGGAAATGCACTTTTTTCCAGGACAAAGTATGTTACCTTGGCTATATAATCGATAAAGATGGGCTTCATACTTCTCCTGAAAAAATTAGTGCAATTAACAATGCGCCACCGCCTAAAAATATTAAAGAATTGCAATCAGTTTTAGGTATGATCAATTATTATGGGAAATTTGTACCTAATTTGGCAACATTGTTGAATCCTTTGTATAGTCTTTTGCAAAAAAATTCAAAATGGTTTTGGAGCAAAGACTGTGACGAAGCATTCAGTAAAGTTAAAAAAATTTTGACATCTGCGGACATTTTGGTTCATTATAATCCGAATTATGAACTTAAATTAATTACAGATGCAAGTCCTTGGGGTGTAGGTAGTGTTTTGGCACATGTCCTTCCTGATGGAAGGGAGCGTCCCATTGCTTATGCGTCGCGTACCTTATCGTCTGCAGAAAAAAATTACCCTCAAGTAGAGAGGGAAGGTCTCGCGATAATTTTTGGATTATGTAAATTCAATCAGTACTTATACGGTCGCGAATTCATTCTTGTTAGTGATAATAAACCCCTGATTGCAATCTTTAATCCGAAAAAAGGAATTCCTCAATATTCAGCAAATCGTTTAAGACGTTGGGCAGTAATTCTGTCAAACTATAGATATAAAATTCAATATATAAGTTCGAAAAATAATTAGCTGATTGTTTGTCAAGATTACCTGTAAAAAATAACGAAATTTGGGAATTAGTCGACTTTAATTACATTTTCAGAAAATACTATTATTTCAACAAATTTTGATTTAATTAAAAAATGTACAGAACAAGATAATGTTCTTCAATTAATTATCAAATTTGTTAAAAATTCTTGGCCAAAATATTCAAAAAACGATTCTAAGTTTAAAGCTTTTTATATGATTAGAAATCAACTAACAATTGAGCACGAAATTTTGTTGTGGAATAACAGAATAGTTATTCCTGAAAAATTGCAAAATCGTATGCTTGAACAGCTACATTTGTCACATTTAGGAGTAATAAAAATGAAAAATATTGCTCGTTCATATTTTTTCTGGCCAGGTATCAATAAGAGTATTGAAAATTTTGTCCTAAAATGTGAAAATTGTGCGGTTAATAAAATATCGCCACCTAAAACAAAATTAAATCCTTGGGAATGGCCCTTGGAAGTTTTTTCTAGGATTCATATTGACTATATGGGGCCCTTTCTCAACAAATATTTTTTCATTATTTTAGATGCACATTCGAAGTGGGTAGAGGTGTTTCCAACTAATAATATTACGTCACGTTTTACCATTTCGGCATTACACAGTACTTTTGCAAAGTTTGGGTTGCCGAAAACCATTGTTTCGGACAACGCGCGTAATTTTACAAGTGCCGAATTTAAAAAATTTTTGGACAAATTTAATATTAAACACACTACGACAGCGCCATTTTTTCCACAGTCAAATGGAGCTGCGGAAAACGCAGTCAAAAATATTAAAAATGGCTTAAAAAATTGCTTGGGTCATAACAAAAAATTAGACATACAAGTAGCATTAAATAACTTTTTATTTGATTATAGGAATGCGCTTCATGCTACAACAGGTGTATCTCCGGCAATGCTTATGTTTGGTCATGAATTGAGAACGCGCTTTGCTGTTTTAAAACCTGATTTAGAAAATATTCAAGAGCGAGTTTCTAAAAAACAACAAAATCAAATTAAAAATTTTGGAGGCAAAGAATGTGCGAAATTTAAAATAGGCGATAAAGTGTTGGTAAAAGATTATCGCCAAATAAATAAATTTTCTTGGATACCGGGCATTATTCATAAAATAATTGGTAAATGCACCTATATTGTTAAAATTCCAGAAATTAATAAAATTTGGAAACGTCACACTAACCAAATTCAGAAAACTAAAATTCAAAGTGGTTTGCCCAATACAGATATCTCTACTAAAAATAGGGAAAATAAAGACAATGACATTATTGATTTGACAGACGAGCAGGAAGATCAACATAGTGATAATTCAAGTAAACTCATTGATGTTCCTATTACGTCTACAGCTCAAAGACCAAAAAGAAATATAAAACCCCCAGAAAGACTAGTTTATGATTAGTATTGACTTTTGTAGCAAAATTATAAAAAAGTTGTTTTATTATGTAATATAAGTTTAGTGTACATAATATATTATTTTTTGAATTATGTAAATGTATTGGTGGGGAAGGATGTAGTGTATTTTACTTATTAAAAGTATAGATGGGTGAACACATTTTTAGCTGTATGCAAAAACTAACCGATAAGAATGGAATTTATATTTTATACGGAAAGGGGATTTTTTACCTGTGTAAATAGTGTATATATATAGATGTTATTGAATAAACTGGACATAGTAAAATATAGTCTTGCGTCTCATTTAAATAATTATAACTACTCAGTACTTCACAGTACCGTTCTTTTATTTTTTATTGAAAATTTTGAAAGAGTGACGTTTTTTAAGAAAAAAAGATATACTACATTTATTTCGATTAAATAAGCCGTTTTCGAAATATTTCCATTTATTCATTCTATTGCATAGTCAAACAATATTAAATATTAAAACTGGGATAACAAACTTGACTAACGAATAATGAATTGATCATGAACAAATAACAAAAAATCACTTCAACAAATACGAAAAATGTCCACCATTCGCTTCTATGCATATTCCTAATCCCTTCACCAAATAGCGTCGTAGTTGGAATAAAGTTCCTTGCTTATTCCTGATAACATTGGTGGAACCATGAATTTTTTGCAAAAGTTGCTCACGGGTACTGATTTCTTCTGTGTACACTAAGGATTTGATAAAACCCCAAAGGAAGAAATCCAAAGGATTAAGATCCGGACCACGCGGCGGCCATGGAATTTCACTGCCATCTAGATAGTTGCGAACTGCAACTGGTTAATGGTAACCAGTACTTGCAGTCTCTTCAAAATCTTTTGCGGGATCTACTCGATGATATACCCTTAAATTTACGACAAAACATGTGATTTATGCACGATGGTGCTCCACCACATTATCCAGTTGCAGTCGCGCAATATCTAGATGAATGGCTGCCTCATAGATGGTTTGGTCGTGGCAGTGACATGCGTAGCCCGGATCTTAATCCTTTGGATTCCTTCCTTTGGGGTTTTATCAAATCTTTAATGTACACAGAAGAAATCCGTACCCGTGAGCAACTTTTGCAAAAAATTCATGGTTCCACCAATGTTATCAGGAATAAGCCAGGAACTCTATTCCAAGTACGACGCTATTTGGTGAAGGGATTAAGAAAATGCATAGAACTGAATGGTGGACATTTTTCACATTTGTTGAAGTGATTTTTTGTTATTTGTGCATGATCAATTCATTATTCGTTAGTCAAGTCTGTTATCTCAGTTTTAATGTTTAATATTTTTTGACTATGCAATAGAACGAATAAATGCAAATATTTCGAAAACGGCTTATTTAATCGAAATATATGTAGTATAACTTTTTTTCTTAAAAAACGCCACTCTTTCAAAATTTTCAATAAAAAATAAAAGAACGTTGCTAATAAGAAAGTTATTGCATGAAATAATGAGTGTATAAGGTGTAAATAGCGCCCTCTACATATTATGTCAATAAATGGAATACCATCGTATTCCCCATCCCTGAAAACCCCCGATTCCCAGTTTTCATGTCGATATCTCAAAAACGACCTGAGCTATAAAGAAATAGCAATTCTGAGAACTGAACTTTAACACCCTGTATCTCATTAATGAGCGACATTTTATTAAGGCATATTTGGCTCAATATCATTATTTTCACGAGATTAATCTAGGATTGCTTTTTGGCGCATTCATTACAGACCACCCTGTATATATATATATATATATATATATATATATATATATATATATATATATATATATATATATATATATATATATATATGTATGTATATATATATATATATATATATATATATATATATATATATATATATATATATATATATATATATATATAACAATATAAAGAAATATCGACAGGACTATTTATAAAAAAAGGTGACGAAAATATTGGGGAAACTGTCTGTATGGTAGTGCTCGACACATAACTTGGTTATGTGCGACTGATGAGTGCTAATAAGCACGAAACACGTGTCGAGCACTACCATACAGACAGTTTTATTTTCGTCACCTTTTTATATATATATATATATATATATATATATATATATATATATATATATATATATATATATATATATATATATATATATACAGTGACCGGCAAAAAGTTCGCAACATATGGGAAAAATTTTTATTAGGTGAGTATTGGAAAAACTTTTCCGGGGGATCGGTTCTGCATGTCCGATAACCTAAAAATCGATTTTGACATACGTCACGTGACCACTGGTATAGCGTCAAATTAAAAAAAAATTGTTAATTTACAAAAAGTGAGGTTAGTTGACGAGATATCAAAAAAAGTTATTTGAAAAAATTGCTTAGAATTAAATTCTAGGTCCTTGTGCAAAATTTTAAGATTTTATTTAAAAAAATTGGAAAACTCAATTTTTTTTAAATATTTTTTTATCGATTTACAAGTTTCCAGTTTTTTTCGTTTAGATAGCTTGGCTAATGTAAAGCCCATGTATCTGGATGAAAATAAACGAATGTAGTAGTTTTTTCTACAATTGACAGGACAAAATTAAAAAAAACAGGGTTTCGCCGGACGCTAGCTGTTGCAATGATTTGTATCTAGCAGCAGTGTCAAAATTTTAGAGACATTTCAATGAGATTACATTGAGAAAACCTTAATCGTCTTAAATATATCTGAAGTTCGACTTTTTGTAAAGTTAAGGGGAGTAAAATAGATAATAAACAAAAAATTACCTGTTTATTTAATCGAAATTTCATAAACGAAAACCAATGTAAGAAAAACTTAAAAGTAGTCAAATTCTGTACTAACAACATAAAAAATCATTGTTTTTCCTTGGGTGCACAAAATTTAAAACTCAGTATGACCACCATTTCTCTCCATACATACTATTGTTCTCGAGCGCAACTCTCGATTAACATTTCGGAGCATTTTACGATTTATTTGCAATACACAATTTCTAATGACATTCTCTAAATTTTGTATATTCCTAAAGGGTCGATGTTTGTACACAGAGTTCTTTAGGTATCCCCACATAAAGAAATCTAACGGAGTCAGATCTGGTGATCTCGCAGGCCACGGATTTTCAGAAAACCGTCCTATCCACTGGTTTCCAAATTCTTGATCCAGCCATCTCTTCACCTCATTTGTGGAATGAATGCTAGCTCCGTCTTGTTGAAAGTATAAATTTCTTCTTTCGGCTAATGACAAATTGTCTAAAAAGTCAGATATCTCAGTTTGTAGAAATTCTAAATATCGTTCTGAATTTAAATTGTCTCTAAAGAAAAAAGGTCCCACTATTCTGAGGTTGAAAATTCCGCACCACACATTAACCTTAAAACTATATTGGTCTTTACTCTGAATTACAAAGTCTGGGTTTTCGGTGGCCCACCATCTACAGTTTTGTGAACTGACGGTTCCGTTAGAGGTAAATGTAGCTTCATCCGAGAAAAGAACGTTCTTTGGGAAATTAAAATCTTCCTCAATCATACCCTGGAACCAGGCACAAAAATCGAAGCGGGCGTCATAATCCCTATCTTTTAATACTTGTACAAATTTAGGTTTGTACGGATGAAATTTGTTTCTTTTTAATATCCTCCGCACAGATCTTTCGTGAATGTTAGTGATCTCCGATATTTGACTAACTGCTAATTGGAGTGTTTCTGTGATCGACAAACACACATCCAGAGAACCTTCGTCACCTGTTACCGGTTTTTCATGGGAAACTTTATACTGATTTTCTACCGATCCCGTTTCTTTAAATTTATTGACTAGACGAGATACTGTGGAATAATGGAGGGATTTATCGGGGTGCCTCTCATTAAAAATTGCTGCTGTTTCTCTATGGCTTTTGTAATTATCTCCAGAAATTAAAATAATTTCTATCTTTTCCTGAAGAAGTAGTGTGGGTGCCATTTTAAGGAATAAAATATTAATAAACTTATGTAAAATATCAAACTTAGTAAGATGCGAGACATAAACCAATGACATAGGTTGAAATCAAACAAATTATAATTTGTTTGACATTTTTCTGTTGTTTTTAACCTACTTGATTATTTGGTTGTTTTAATTTCAGAGCCTGCTTTGGTAGTTTTAAGTACAACTAAATAGACCTGGTTGTTAAATTTATGTGCGAAAAATCTTAATAAAATCTTGATACAGTCATTTCATTAGATTCAAACCATTGCAACAGCGAGCGTCCGGCGAACACCTATTTTTTCGATTTTGTCCTGTCAATTGTAGAATTGTAGATCTGACTCCGTTAGATTTTTTTATGTGGGGATACCTAAAGAACCCTGTGTACAAACATCGACCCTTTAGGAATATACAAAATTTAGAGAATGTCATTATAAATTGTGTATTGCAAATAAATCGTAAAATGCTCCGAAATGTTAATCGAGAGTTGCGCTCGAGAACAACAGTATGTATGGAGAGAAATGGTGGTCATACTGAGTTTTAAATTTTGTGCACCCAAGGAAAAACAATGATTTTTTGAGTTGTTAGTACAGAATTTGACTACTTTTAAGTTTTTCTTACATTGGTTTTCGTTTATAAAATTTCGATTAAATAAACAGGTAATTTTTTGTTTATTATCTATTTTAATCCCCTTAACTTTACAAAAAGTCGAACTTCAGATATATTTAAGACGATTAAGGTTTTCTCAATGTAATCTCATTGAAATGTCTCTAAAATTTTGACACTGCTGCTAGATACAAATCATTGCAACAGCTAGCGTCCGGCGAAACCCTGTTTTTTTTAATTTTGTCCTGTCAATTGTAGAAAAAACTACTACATTCGTTTATTTTCATCCAGATACATGGGCTTTACATTAGCCAAGCTATCTAAACGAAAAAAACTGGAAATTTGTAAATCGATAAAAAAATATTTAAAAAAAATTGAGTTTTCCAATTTTTTTAAATAAAATCTTAAAATTTTGCACAAGGACCTAGAATTTAATTCTAAGCAATTTTTTCAAATAACTTTTTTGATATCTCGTCAACTAACCTCACTTTTTGTAAATTAACAATTTTTTTTTTAATTTGACGCTATACCAGTGGTCACGTGACGTATGTCAAAATCGATTTTTAGGTTATCGGACATGCAGAACCGATCCCCTGGGAAAGTTTTTCCGATACTCTCCTAATAAAAATTTTTCCCATATGTTGCGAACTTTTTGCCGGTCACTGTACATGTATATATATATATATATATATATATATATATATATATATATATATATATATATATATATATATATATATATATATATATATATATATATATATACAGGGTGATTCACGGTCGATGGTAGGTTAGACGTTTATGGAGAACGGAACGCGGGATTTTTTTGAAAATTTGGCAACGTGGGTAATTAGCTATGCTCTGTCCATCTAAAATATTTTCAGCATTGCGACGTTGCCGCTTCTATCAAAAAGTCCTAGCAACTTTATTTTTTTAAATGGAACACCCCATATATTAATAAATTTTTAGAATCGCTCTTTTATTACAATACTTTTTTGTTAATATTACCCTATACCTATCTCTATCGGTTTTCGAGATAAAAATTAGTTTGTGTTAAATATGGTCCAAAACATGGCCCTAATTACACGTAAGTAAATTAGTGCTCTCAATTCATGGAAAGTTGATATTTTGGCGGTAGTTTAGACAGACCCGATGTATTTATTTTTCACCATGAAATCGACTCCATATCATACAGGGCGTGCTAAGATTACTATTATTTCCGTTGTTCATAAAAGGGGTCAAATGTTCGTTTTTTTAAATGAAACCCCCTGTATATTAATCAATAAATTGAAAGACGAAGAAAAACGCTTTAAGATGGTACATCATATTCCTATACCTAAATCATCAAGTTTTCTTAATAAAAGCGCTTTTTTGTGAAAAAAAAAATAAAGACTTTAATTTTAAGTAACCATGGATATCAAACATCAAAATATCAAACTTACGACATTTTGACGACTGTGTTTAAAAAAATCTCCCAAAATGAACGCAGATAATCATTATTCAAACGAAGTTCTTATGAAATTATTTATTTTACACGGACAATGTGATCAAATCATTGCCAGAACTTGCAGAAAATTTAACCAAATGTATCCTGAATTGACACAAATGAACGAAAGGAAGTTTGTAAGATTACAAAATAATTTCATTAACTATGGCTCAAATTTAAAAGCGCCTCTAACATTACCAAAACCTGTTACTTCAAATGAAGATAATATTGTCAACGTTTTGGCATATTTTTATGCATATCCAGAGGCTTCCATTCGTAGTGCAGAAAAAGATTTGGGTGTATCATATGCTTCAATACAACGAATTTTGGGAAATCACGAAATGCATCCGTTTAAATTTACTAAAGTGCAAGCCCTCAAAGCAGAAGACTTTGAACGTAGAGTGCATTTTTGCGAAACCCTTTTAATACGTATACAAGAGGATCCGGAGTTTTTGTCAAAAATCATTTGGAGCGACGAAGCAAAATTTACAAGGGATGGGATTTTTAATAGAAGAAATAAGCATTTTTGGGCTGATCATAATCCTCACGTGACAAAAGAAATGGGATTTCAAGAAAAATTTGACCTAAATGTTTTTTGTATTTTAAAAAAGCACAAAATTAGCTTTTTTATTTATGATGCCACTTTAAATGCTGAGAGATATCTCGAAATACTAAGGACGACTGTTACCGATTTCGTCGAAAATTTATCTTTAGAGGATTATAGGAATTCGTGGTTTCAACTGGACGGAGCGCCAGCTCATTGCACCCAGGAAGTTTCCAGGGTACTTTATGAAATATTTGACGATCGTTGGTTTAGGCGCTTAGGGCCGTGGGATTGGCCACCGAGATCCCCCGATCTCACGCCGCTTGACTTTTATTTATGGGGTGTTTTAAAAGAAAGAGTGTACAGTACTCCAGTGCCTACCAAAGAAGAACTGCGACGGCGAATAGTTCGGTGTATTGAAGATCTGGATCCCCATGAAATTGAAAAAGCAACTACGAGTCGCGTACAAAAGCACATACTAAAATGTTTAGAATGTAATGGACAACATTTCCAGCATTTATTGTAAAAATTTCTTATTTTGTTTACAGTTTTGTTTTTTGAACCTTCCTAATTTTGTTATTTAATTTATTTTCACATGTTAATGAAATTATTTTGTAATCTTACAAACTTCCTTTCGTTCATTTGTGTCAATTCAGGATACATTTGGTTAAATTTTCTGCAAGTTCTGGCAATGATTTGATCACATTGTCCGTGTAAAATAAATAATTTCATAAGAACTTCGTTTGAATAATGATTATCTGCGTTCATTTTGGGAGATTTTTTTAAACACAGTCGTCAAAATGTCGTAAGTTTGATATTTTGATGCTTGATATCCATGGTTACTTAAAATTAAAGTCTTTATTTTTTTTTTCACAAAAAAGCGCTTTTATTAAGAAAACTTGATGATTTAGGTATAGGAATATGATGTACCATCTTAAAGCGTTTTTCTTCGTCTTTCAATTTATTGATTAATATACAGGGGGTTTCATTTAAAAAAACGAACATTTGACCCCTTTTATGAACAACGGAAATAATAGTAATCTTAGCACGCCCTGTATGATATGGAGTCGATTTCATGGTGAAAAATAAATACATCGGGTCTGTCTAAACTACCGCCAAAATATCAACTTTCCATGAATTGAGAGCACTAATTTACTTACGTGTAATTAGGGCCATGTTTTGGACCATATTTAACACAAACTAATTTTTATCTCGAAAACCGATAGAGATAGGTATAGGGTAATATTAACAAAAAAGTATTGTAATAAAAGAGCGATTCTAAAAATTTATTAATATATGGGGTGTTCCATTTAAAAAAATAAAGTTGCTAGGACTTTTTGATAGAAGCGGCAACGTCGCAATGCTGAAAATATTTTAGATGGACAGAGCATAGCTAATTACCCACGTTGCCAAATTTTCAAAAAAATCCCGCGTTCCGTTCTCCATAAACGTCTAACCTACCATCGACCGTGAATCACCCTGTATATATATATATATTAATATATATATATCCGGTTTAATAGCGTTCTTCTACGCCTTCCGGTTCCCTTTCTCCAGATCCCTCGATCATTCCAATCTCCAACTTGAAGGTTTCTATCGGACATAGCCTTATGGATGCCCTTCATCCATGAACACTTCGGTCTTCCTCGTTTGCGTCTGTCAGTGGGGGTCCATTGTAGAACCATTCTGGGAATTCTTTCCGGTGGCATCCGTTCTACATGACCATACCAACGGAGCTGTTTTTGTTGTATTTTGTCTACGACATCCTCCCCAACTTCCATAATCTCCCTGACTCTTCCGTTTCTAATCTGGTCCAGACGTGACACTCTTGCAGATCTTCGCCAAAAATCCATTTCTGTTGCTAGCAGTCTCTTTTCCTGTTTTTGATTTACTTGCCACACTTCCGAGCCGTACAACATAATGCTTTCAAAAATAGCATTGTGGATCAATTTTTTCGTATTTGCCGTGATGTTCTTAGACCACAGAATGGGATTTAAAGCACCGATCACTTTCTTTCCTTTGCTTAGGCGATCCTGTATTTCTTTTTCACATCTCCCTTTGCTGTCAATCTTCACTCCCAAATATGTGTACTCTTCACAGGCCTCTATTGTTTGATTGTCAAGTATTAGATCCTCCACTGGTCCTCCAACACACATATACTTGGTTTTTGTTGTGTTTACCTGCAGACCCCACTTTTCATACTCCTCAAGTAGTTTTCTGGCCATATATTCGAGATCCTCTTTGTCATGCGCAATCACTACTTGGTCGTCTGCGAAATGTAGCGCATATATCGGGTAATCATTTGTGAGAGGAATACCCATATTCTTGCACTTTCTACGCCACTGGAATAGCGCGCGGTCAAGGTAGATCTTAAAAAGTGTCGGCGATAGACAACATCCTTGCCTTAGTCCCTTTGTTATCTTAAAAGGTTCCGACAAAGATTGGCCAATTTTAATTCTTGAGGTTGCTCCCATATACAGCTGTTTAATGGCTTCAATTACTGTTATGTTAATGGATGTTGTAGACATAACCCCATAGTTTTTTGATTGGCACGGTGTCGTACGCTTTAGTGAGATCTACGAATAGGTGTGTCTGTTCGTTGTTAGTGGCCATTTTCTTCTTAATTATCTGGGTGAGTGGATATATGTTGTCGATGCATGAACGACCTGCCCTAAATCCGCCCTGTTCTTCGATTTCAGAAGGTCCATATTCTTCTTCAACTATATTTTTAAGGATTTTACAGTATAACCTGCTAAATGAGCTGGTCACTGAGATACATCGATAATTTGCACAGTCATCCTTCCTTCCCTTTTTGTGAATGGGTGTAATCCATCCAGTTTTCCACGATTCAGGGATAGAGTCGCCATTGATATATCTAGTCATGAGAACTGACAGCATATATTCCAATTTAGGAGATCCGTATTTAAGAAGTTCGGTCGGTATTCCTTCAGGACCACTGGCTCTGTTGTTTTTCATAAGTTTTAAGGTCTTACTTATTGTTTCTGCAGTTATTTCAACAGGTGTTCCCTCCGTTCGACATAGCTTTGGAGATAGAATGGTGCACATAGGTCTTTCTTCTTTCAGTTCTTTTCCATAATGATCTCGCCATTTAGTAATATTTATTACGGGAAGATTTAATCTATTTGTCTTGTTATTTTTTAAGGAACTGATAACTCTCCAAGCTTCAGAAGATCTTGAGCCTCCAATACGTGAGTTAATGTTGCTGCATATTCTGTCCCAGCTTTTGTTACTTTCTTGTCTGTGCAGACGCTTAAAAATTGCGAATTCTCGCCTGTACTCCTCCTTGTCTCTTTGTGATTTAGTACTCAGCCATTTGTGATATGCCTTTTGTTTGTTTTGTCTTTGTTCTTCCAATTCTTCGCTCCAACCTTCAGAGAGGTATCCTTTCCCTTTTTCTTTTTCACCGAGAGCCTCTTTTGCTGTGATTTTTATGGCCCAAATCAAATGATTATATATAGCTTGTGTAGGCGAAGTCTAATATTATTAATGTAATAAAAGTTTATTTGTGTGGGACCCAGATCTTTTTGTTTGCGATATTCAGGTGCGTTAGTGGTGATATTTTTTAAAGGGTTTCTGTTTTTACCCCGAATCAACAACATCAAAAGAAACAGTGGCGCTGATAATAAAACATCAGAAGTTATTTACCATAGAACTAGCAAGTAGCCATGGCCGGACCAACGGAACTCAATCTCACCGAATGCTAGCTAGGGCTTATAATATTACCCAGGTAATATTGTAATAATTTGTCATAAATTATGTTTTGCTGCCATTAATTTTTAGTCCTACTGACCTTGAGACCTCATTAAGTCTTCGTAGCATTTCCGGGCTTCATCAACCCGATCCGCGATGAGAACGATGTCGTCTGCAAATCTAAGGTGGTTTAGTTTTTCTCCATCTATATTGATGCCCATATCTCCGAAGTCCACCTTTTTGAACATATATTCCATTAGGCTTGTAAAAAGTTTCGGTGAAATGACATCGCCCTGGCGTACTCCTCGCTCAATGGGAAAGTCTGCGATGTCTTCATGTAGTTTAACTGACGCTTTGGCATTTTGATAAATGTTTTTAATAATTGTTGTGTATCTATGGTCTACTCGAGCTTCTGTTAAAGCTTTCAGCATTATTTGTTGGTTTATTGTGTCAAATGACTTTTCGTAATTGACGAATATGAGGATAAGGGGTTATTGTATTCTATTGATTTCTCGATTAGAACCTTCATGGCTAGGAGGTGGTCATTTGTGCCAATCCCGCTCTGAAATCTGCCTGTTCTCGAGGCTGATAGTAGTCGAGTTTATTTGTAATTGTTTTAGTAATTATCCTCATGAACAGTTTATAGACGTGCGACAGAAGACTTATCGGGCGATAGTTCCCTAAATCTGCAACATCGCCATTTTTATGGAGGATTACGATTACTGCTCGGTCCCACTGCGTAGGAGTTGTCCCGTTTGCTATACAAGCATTAAACAATTTACAGAGATTTTGGTGTAGGGTATCTTCGCCTTTTTTTTTATAGATTCTATTGTTATACCGTCGTCTCCTGGAGTTTTGTTGTTCCTCATTTCTCTCAGGGCCCCTCTTAATTCATCCAAATTGATTTCGGGAATATCTTCTGATCCCTGATTTTGGACTTTGAGAATGTTGCTATTTTGGTCTTGGAAATTTGTGCTACGGTAGAGTTCGGAGTAAAAGGCCTCAACAATCTTTAAAATATCTGTCTTATTTGTTGTTACATGTCCGTTTGCATCCTTTAGTTTGCTGATATTCCTTTTGCCTTCCGACGTCGTTTTTCTTAGGACCCTCATACCTTTATTTTCATCTATCACCCTTGCAATTCCGCCTGTGTTATGGGTTCATAGATCTTTCCTGATTTGTTTAGATATTTCTTTGTTCAGCCTTTAAACAAATATTTAAACAAATCAGGAAAGATCTACGAATCCATAACACAGGAGAAATTGCAAGGGTGATAGATGAAAATAAAGATATGAGGGTCCTAAGAAAAACGATGTCGGAAGCAAAAAGGAATATCAGCAAAACTAAAGGACGCAAACAGACATGTAAGAATGTAAGAATCTACTATCGGCAAATAATGAACATTGAAAGAAAATAAACTTTTTGCAAATCGCACCCACGCGTATACGTTGGGGAATACGTTTCTATGTAGCACCCATACGTTAAGCTTCGGAAATAAACGTATGCGTCTTCACGTATACACGTTAACTCTGGATTGCCCTCCTGGGGTTCCTCAAGGGTCTGCCCTTGGACTTCTATTATTTCTAATATGATCTGAAAGCTTTAAATATATCCGCCTCATTTACTGTGTTCTCTGATGAAGCCACTATTTTACGACATTCCGAATATCCTGAATTGTATTTACTTACTTTCATTTGTTCTTTTTGTAATTATAAGCATGCTTTGCCAACAAGATTTTCTTCTTTGGACAATAAAGCTTTATTGATTGATTTATTATCTGACACTACCGAATTTGACATTGTATACCTTTATCCGCATACCATATTTGGTGATTTTGCTATTTTATTAACATATAAATATTTCTCCACCATTTTAACATAAAAACTGTTTATAATTTATTAACTCTACTACAAGATTTTCATAAATCAATCCTTTATCAAATACAAATATTTTGTTTTTTCATATTTTTTTATCACAATAAACTTTCTAAACTTGAGTAGCAGTTATAAAATCATGAAGTATATTTTGTAATTAACTAGTGTAATTCCTTAACATTCTAAAAGTGTCTAATTAAGTTTCAGGTATAAGTAACTCTTAAATTAACATATTTTTTTATTTATTTCCCTCTGGTCTAATACAAATTTTTATCCCTCCATATAACATTCCGAGATTGGCTGAAGAAATCTCTTTGGATTGTAAAGAATCAAGTGATACATCTGAGTGCAACCACAAGTAAAGCCTGAAGTCATAAGCCCTGCAATGGTATCGAACTTCCAATGCCAGGTATAATAACTTCCTAAGGCAATAATCAGGCGAAGAACCCATAGTTTGGTTGTCATCGATAAGAACGATAAGTATTGCCAATTCGAAGATAACCTTGTAAAGACCAGAAAATATTTTTTAGCATGTAAAAGTTTCTTACTAATCTTAATTTTTTAATTAACTTGAATTGTAATATTAACACCTAATATGTAACATAATTTTTTAACATTAATTTTTTGCAAGGAAAGGAGAGTTCAAAATAATCTTTGAGCTGTCTGGAGCCCTAAACAAATTTGACATGTCAAATAATTCACTCCTGAGTTACATTCAATGTCAGCCGAGGTAATTTTTCCAACAATAAATCGGCGCACTTTCTCTTATACCGGTTAGCTTCAAAGTATTTTAAAACATTTTTATAATGCTCGCATGCGTACTTATGTGACAAAAAACTACGTACCTTATAAGCAAATTTCCTATGTAATTTTCCTTGTTGCTTATATAACTTCATTACTTCTTTTAAGAATTTTAATGTCACTTTACCGTCTTCTAGCTGTGGACCATCATATTCACTCTCAATGGCTGTAACAAAAGTTTTCTATAGTGGATTAGAATTTATATAGATTAGAGAAATATGATTAATTACTGTATATTAATGCATACAGTGTGTTCCGGTTAAAATTAAATATGAAATGACAAAAATATTATCGGAACAATCTTCAGATCACAAGCCCAATAAATAATTGTTGGGCGAAAATTAAATTAGAGTTTATTTGTAATTGTTTCTATTGATATTTTGGATGATTAGAGATACGTAATAAAAAACTCATCATTATGATTACGAATAATTATGATCATAATAATTATCATTATGATCATAATCATGATTCAACTTTAGACTTAAGAGCTGTTGTCAAATCAGAAATAAAAATGTTGAATAGCGAGGCATCCCACTTCTTATGTTATACTCAAATGAATAGTCTGACTTGTGATATTAAAATTATTTCTTATTCCGGTAGGTATAAATAAAGATTCTGATTTAGGTAGGAACAAGTAGTTTTTGTATGTAGATAAAAAAAATCTTGTCGAGAATGTGGATGGTGTACGTGAAATATATGAACAGTTAGTTTTGGGCAGTAAAATTGTTTTATTTCTTATGTAACACCCACCACTCATTCCTTTCTCTTTATTTACCTTTTCTAGTTGGCCGTCATGGTAACCTAGGAATACAGCTGGTGGTGACGAGATGCTTTATTTTCGCGTGGAGTCGGAAGATTCCTGCCTCAACTGCTTTTAAACCACAACTTTACCTAACACCTTTTCTAGCCGTGCAATCGACTTCCTAACAGTATAATACTTACTGCCGAGGTTAGGCACTAACTCCAATTTTTCTATGAAATTTTGACTAATATTTATATATTTAAATTATTTTTCTGTTTTCCTGTTCCCTAAGAGAAACCAACAAATTTCTGACTCAACTGCATTTTATTTCCACAGATTTCGTATGGGAGCCACCCAAAATACACTTTTTCACAATTTCTTAATTTTACCAAATTTTCCAATGATCCTAGACAATTTCTTGGGTTTCTAACGCACTTACTTTCTCACTTGTTCTTCACGCTTTTTGTCAAGAAATTACGATGAGCTCCAAACTTCCGACTATACACCGTACTTATTGAATCCAGACTTTTGGACTTCCCCGTAGACAGAATCTCGGTTCGCAATCGGGCAGCGTAACACTTTAGATCGGCGAGTATCGTTCAACTGTTTTTCTAGCCGGGGTCTTCCCGCTTATATAGCGAAAATTCCCATAAATTTTCCCGTTAATATCCACTTCAAGAAATTAATGTGACAACATGGCATTTACAACCTCACTAAATTTTGTTTTCGCCTTCGCTTTACGCGAACTCTACAAGTGGGCGACTTTGTTTCAGCCGGCAAATGAAGGAAAAGAACGGTATTTATCGGACATTTACGACTTTACCTGTCAAGTGGGTAGCTTTTTATTTGCTACCTGCATTTTCTAGATTATTATTTATTTCTAAATTTAGGTAAGTGAAATATTTTCTTCATACTCAAGTGAAACTTGTCCTTGAAGGAATGTTTAATTTCTCTAATTATGTGAGTTAACTTGTATAATATTTTGTAGATTATTTAAAGCATTTTTAATAATCAATTATCTGGCCACTTAGTTGTGTGAATATTTTTTCATATGAATTATTTTCAATAAACTTTAACTTTTCCCTTTGTTTGAAGTTCTCCAATAAATTTTATACAAATTAATTTATTTTAATATTTTTCTCAATAAATATTTTAAAAATTTCCTTGAACGCGAACGTTATTTATTTTTAATCATTCCTTTTGTGTTGCAAATTTTATTTTTGAGAATTCCTTTTCGTATTTATAAATATAATTCCTTTTTAAATATTTTTCAAAATTTACCTTTGTTTACACTGCTTTAAACCATTAAATAAATGCTTATAGGCCGCATCATCACAATTACATAGCGCAGCGAACATAAAAAATTTCTTCTATGGCCATTACAATGAGTGAAACAATACCTATTTCTTCACTAAGTTTAGACGGAAATGTTGCACAAAATTGATTAATGTGGGAACAAAGATTTAATATAGCTTATACCAGAAAGCGGTAGGAAATACATCAAAAAAAGAATATGTACCGGGTATATGATTGCGTGGAGCAATTTTATGCCTTTAAGATAAGATTTGTCGATAATAAGCTTTTGTGTTAAGGTATGGTTCGATATTCTGCACATTTTAAAAATATCTTGAATTATACAGGGTGCGTTCAAAAAGTAGGGTGTCACAAAGTTAATTTTTTTAAACGGGACATCCTGTATTTGAATGGATTTTTGAATTCTACGTGTAATTTAATACCTTTTTCACTATTGGTTTAATATACGAAAAAGTCGTAGTTTTCAAGATAATTCAACTTGCAATGAAAATTTAGCATTTGCAAGCATCTCTCGGAAGAGGGTAGAGGAATTATTCCTCGACCGAGATGGTACCACCCCACACATCCTCTTAAAGGGCTGGTGAAGTCCGTACGGATGCTCCAATTTGACATTAAATGACAACCATTTTGTGTTAAAATGTTATACAAGGTAAATCAGGAAACTAAGCGAAATGAAGGTACAAACGAAGGTACAAACTTTCATCAAAAAATTTAATACGCGACGAGGTACCTGTAGCGAAGCTATTTAAATCTGTGGTGGTACTGGGAAAATACGAAAACATGCGATTTGCGAAAGCTTGGGCAATAATAGTCGTCCACGAGCTCTTCTCATTAAACTGGTCTGAAAGAAACTATTTCAAGATTCTTGTTAAATACGTAAAATTGGGCAATAGCCGCACACCAGCTCTTCGCAACAAACAGTTAAAGGATACTAACCATCAGTGGCGGCTCGTTAGGTAGTGCCACGGAGCCATGGCACTACCTTAAATTTCTGTAAAAATGTATTTTTTACCTTCATGCATCATTAAAACATATTTTTTATACTTTATCCATTTCTTCCATTTTTTTTTCATAAACTGAAGTATGGCAACAGTGCACAATTCATCGTCGTCTATCCACGCCTGAAGCCCCACTTGCTAATAAACCCGAAACCCCCCGATTGTTCTCTGACAACACTGTGCCGTTTATTATTCGGCTCAAATGAAAAGACAGAGATCTTACCGGGATCGTGTGTGAGCGACAGAGATGAAACTTAAGTTTGCAATTTTACTTATGCTAAATGGTAAAATCTAAGGAAAATTTGTGCCAGGCTCTGTCTCTCAGGATCTCTTTGTTTGGAGATTTCGCGCTTTTTTATGACTTGCTACGTTAGCAAAAACGAAGTTAGTAGAGACGTTTGGCTGTCTATTTTTCTCGGCAAATTTTTAATAAATAATTGATTTTTTTATTTAGTTGACTTTTGGTATGTCGTCGTAAATGTATGTTAGTTATTAGTGACCATGAATAAGATCTGCGTTTAAAAAAGCTCTGACCGACGATCTTGTTCATGTATGGGATAAAATCAGGGGCGGACATATGGGGGGGAGTTTCCACCCCATGGATGCTCGGAGCTGGCTAACTAGAGTACGAGTTGGATATTAGGACCTTGTACCAAAAAAAGTCGACAGTTGAGTTTTGGGAAAATTTGCAAAAAGGTCAATAAAAAAAAGTCGACAGTTTTTTTCGGAGGGGAATTTGCAAAAAAGGTAATTTTGAATTTTTATCTTCTCATAGTTGGTTATTTTTTTATATTACTGAGGGTAAGTTATCTTCCATAATTTTATATTAATTTAATATTTACTCCCTGCCTGATTTGGCACGAGCCGCCATTGCTAACCATACCCTACAAAATCTTATATAAGTGGCAGCTTCTTAAAATATTGTTGACCAAGGACACGAGGGGACCCATTAGGTTTGTTCCAACCAACAATTTTTGTATCGTCCCCGAACGGTTATTGGGATCATTCGTACTGATGTTGTGCGCAGGCGTGTACTTTTCACAGTTCCGTGACGGTGCAAAATAAATACGGGTTGGAACGTTTGGGAACCGATTTAGTTATCGAATTAATAACATAACCTTAGTTTATGTAATGAATTGTCAATTGAGGATTTAAGGATCATAAAACATAAATCTTTTATGGATATAAACAAAATAATGACCGAAAATACAGTATTAGGAGGTAAGGAGGTAGGATTCTGCATTTTTTTTCGGTTCATTCAACATTAGCTCCAAATCGTCCTCGCTCGTTGATATGTCCGATAGAACATCGCTATCTCCTCCGTCACTCATGGTAAAATAATCAAATTAAACAAAAATAATCGCTGCGAAAATCTCAAACCCTTCGACTAAAAATGCCCATTAACAAAAACCATAAATACATAAGACGTTCTTTGGCGATTCAAAACCATCCAAACCAAACCCGAGGGTTTACCATTGTTGTCTTTATTTATTTACATTTGACTGCATTGTACAAATAAGGATAACAATATGGTTTTGATTTTTGTGGCACTATCTTTGTTTGTTTACGTTTAATTACGTTGGATAAACAAAGAGAGCACATGGTTTTGGTTTTGATGGTTTTGAATTTTGAAGCGCCAATAGAAAAAGATTTAAAAATAAATTGAAATTTCAAAGTGTCAGCCCCAGCTGACTAAAAGCTTAGTGCGCAGGTCATCCCAAACGATTCCGATGTTTGGGCAAGGATCGAAATGACGGTACGAGAACCAGTTCAAGAACGGTCACAAATTTGGTTGGAATACTTATAGAACCGTCCTATAAATCGTCAATTTAAAGTTGGAACGCATTTTGTTTGATACGCATGCGCCTGACCGTACTAAGTACGGTTTTTGGTCGGGTTGGAACAAACCTATTGTCTCAGACTATCAGATCGAGACAGTTACACTTCTAAAATTTAGTTACAGCCTGTGGCTTGGTTTGTGAGGTCGTGTTTGTTGTTCGTTTTCAACATTTCGTGTTTGCCTCAATTTGTTATATTTTGAACACCAACAGAGTTACTAAAATGCTGATTTTCCCAAAATTAATTACCTAACCTTATTTTTTGTGTTTACAAAAATTCTGTTAATTTTCTTTGCTGTTTAAAAAAAATATGAAAAAACACAATTTTTTCAAGTTTTGATTACCGAAATTCCAGCTAAATCAATATTAATGGCAGGTTTTTAGGATTACCTTTTTGACTCTTGGTTGTTATCGTGTGCGCAGTGCGGTTTTTGAGGCCTCCTTGGTGTATAAAGAATCCATAGCTGAAGCTAAGGATTTTACTGCTGATGAGCCTGGAAGGTTGTAAAAAATGTCTCTTTTATTGATTTTGAACTTTACGAACTTTGGATTGATAGAGCTGGTCATGCTGATTTAAAAGAGAAACCAATGGAGAGGGTTTGCAAATGAAACTAAGTGTGTAACATACACTTTGAGCCGAGGCTGCCTATGTAGGAGAAAGATATGTCTGTAATTAAGAAAGATGCTGTCCCATCCCTGTTTTTAAGTAGTCTAGAGCAGTACAGGTAAGTTCCTTTAAATATATTGTTAGTAAATTGGTAGTTAACATTTGCGGCTATTATAAAAAATATTAATTAGAATATCTGCTTTATCGTTTCTTTTGAAGCTTTTTTGGTGTAAATTGGAAAAATAAATACAGTTATATTTATAGATCCCTCGTCCCCCATGTCAAAAGACTAACACAAGAAGTTGCCAGTGGTCCAGAGCAGGGACTTAATGTATGCCAGAAGAAGCTTCAACTTCTAAGAGTCCATAGTACGTCCATTCCTTCTCGACTTACTGAACAACCGGAGATATGTACTTCACATAAAGTGGCAAGATTGCCACAAGAGGTTAGTAGTGTTTCAGAGCAGGCATCCACGGAACAATGGGTCCGTTGCACACTTTTTTTATTGGCTTATTAGAATTTATGGTCAAAATATATATAAGTGCAAAAATATTTTTTTGGAATTTTTTGGGAAGCGAGATATGCCCTAAAATGGAGTTAAACTTTGGCGAGTTTTGTCACATAGGCGAGTAATGTCATCATTTCCCTGCATGTTGATTTATTAGACTTTTGCAATATTTCCGAATCGATTGTCGCTCGAGCTAGCACGGCATTCAAGTCTGTCTCAACACAAATTTGCTTATTACGAAAAAAGTATTCCTAGGAAATATAGATAATTACAGAGAACAATGTGAGAAGCATAGCTTTTTGTACTAACCTTTTTAACTTCACATTCCGTATTTCAGCGCTAAAATATTCTGCATTTGAAAGTAAATATTCAGATCATGTCCGTAGTAACCTTGAGCAAATTGCCCGAATCAGCTTTTTCATAGCCATAATACATTTTTCACTGAATTAGCTATCACTAAAGGTGAAAACACTTATACAAACGAATTTAATTTTCTTTAAAAACCAACGAAAATATATAACAAACACAGAGTTCAAACGGATTCTTAGGTTATATTGTTTCACAACTGTCACCTCAATTGACAGAAATTGTTCCACGATTACATTCATTGCGGACTTCCCGATTCAAAGCCGACAACGGTGTTAAGCTATCCTTTTCTAATGAGTAATATTGATGAGTCGGACATAAATCTTTGATTACCTCGGAACTATATGTTGATTATTGAGAGTTATGAAACAGTTTTATATCGAATCCTTTGTCAGACATTATGACAACAACGCAAATCGATATACTATTTTATTGGTTTGAAATATGGCGGGGTTTTTAATACCTTTCAAATATTTCACGTCAATATATTGCCGTAGACTTGTTTCAAGAAAAATCTGACTTCATTTTGATAAATTGCACCCAACTCACTATTGTTTTACTTATAAATAATATTTAAATTCGATTAGTGAAACAGACCCATTGTCAGGAGAAGCTATAATTTCTAAAAGTCCATCCAGTCCTCCTTGCCACACAGAACAAAGGAAAACATCAAACTAGTTGAATAAAAAATATAAAGTAACAGTTTCTTATCATCAATCTTTAAAGTGACAGCTTTTTAAATATGTCCAATGTCATCGTTGTATTTTTTTTTACAAAAATTTAAACAAGAAAACACAAAATGAAGCACTTTCCAACCAATTTATATATACTAAGTGACAAAGAAAGGTAAACACCCAGTATTTATAATTTCATTGTAATAATTTTTTGCATGCAAGTTAATTTTAGGTCAAATAAAAACTGATTAAATTTTCAGCCTTGTCTATGCACTATCTTGTCGTTTTTATCCGGCTATTTTACACTGGTTTGAGCTGCATGCATTTGTAGTGTTGGCAATTTTTGTTCACATTTGTGGCTTGACTGATAAAAAGTGGTTTGCAAAGTGTTGTTTTAAGGCATAATTATGCCGCGAGTGCGTAGACTTGGTCAAATTCCTCAGATTAGTGACTTTGAGAGGGGGCGGATTGTGGGCTTACGAGAAGCAGGTCTTTCAGTTAGAGAAATTAAGAGAAGAACCAACATATCTTTACGCACCATTTTGAGATGTTGGCAGGCATGGACCCAAGAAGCCCGTGAACACAGAGCTAGGGGCACTGGGCGTCGCAGGGGAACAACCGAGCGTCAAGATCGTCGTCTTGACTTTTGGCTCTTAGAGACCGCTTTAGTACCAGTCGGGCGATTGCGAATCAGTGGTTTGAAGAACATGGAAGGGTGGTTGGGATGCGTACAGTATATCGACGGATAAGAAGTTTTGGTCTTTTTTCTTACCGTCCCCATTGGGTGTTGCCCCTCACTCCTGAGCATCGACGCAATCGACTGCAATGGTGCAGAGACAGACTACAATGGAACGATGAATGGAACAGAGTGGTCTTTAGCGATGAATCCCGCTTTTGTTTGGGTATGCATGATGGTCGTGCAAGGGTAAGAAAGCAACGTGGTGAAAGACGTGATCCACAGTTTGACATGGAGAGGCATGTTCATCATACCGTGGGGTAATGGTATGGGGTGCCATTGCATATGGTAGCAGGACACCTCTAGTCTTCACTAGAGGTAACATGACAGCGCGCCATTACATTCACGAAGTAGTGGAACTACATGTCCTTCCATATCTTGAAACCCTCCAGAACCCTAGTTTTCAACAAGATAACGCCATACCGCATGTAGCTAGACAAGCCCTGGACTTCATGAACCAACACCACATTAACCGCTTACCATGGCCACCAAGGTCACCTGATCTGTCACCGATCGAACATGTGTGGGACAAGTTGGTAAACTTACAGCACTCCCCTCAGACTCTGGCAGCACTTAGACATGAGGTAGAGGTAGCCTGGAATGAGATACCCCAAGACGATATAGACCATCTTATCAGAACAATGTCCAGGCGTGTCAATAAGTGTATAAGAAACCGAGGATATTCGACACATTATTGAACTTAATTCCATTGGTGTTTATCGGATTTGGCTGGAAACCTAATCAATTATTAACCATTGTCTACTAAACATGTAAGCCAAAAATTATTAAAATATATTAAATATAAATGGGTGTTTATATTTAATATATATATATATATATATATATATATATATATATATATATATATATATATATATATATATATATATATATATATATATATATATATATATATATATATATATATATATATATATATATATATATATATATATATATATATATATATATATATATATATATATATATATATATATATATATATATATCGTCAATTTCAGCGGAAAATAGCAGTAGCAATAGCTCCAGTTTTAAAAAATTTTCAAACGAGTCACTAACTTTATTGCCAAGTAACGACCAGGTAACCCCAAAATCAGATAAAAATATTTTTTCAAAAATGCCAAACACCTTGAATTGCACGTTAGGAAATCTCATAAATCAGAGCAGAACGCCGGCTGTTCCACAATTTGTAGCGCCGCGTTCGTATAATCCGGATTGCGATAATTTAAGTGTATTTTTGGAAGGCTATGAAAAAACAGCTTTGATTAATAACTGGGATGACAATCTTAAGCTATGTTATTTTTCATCGTATTTATTGGGACATGCGCAAACATGGTTACAAATTTATGCAATACGAAACCCAGGTTCCGATTGGAAAGCGACAGTAGAAGACCTGAAAAAAGAATTTTCGTTTAGCACGTATGTAAACGAAACAAAACTAAAATTACGTTATAGAAGACAGCAGCCAGGTGAAAACGTGATGAATTATCTACGGGAAATGGTGTACTTATGCGACAAAGTAGACCCAAAAATGAAGGACGAAATTAGAAGGGAACATTTTGAACAAGGTCTACTACCCACATACGCCTACCAAATCAAGCTTAGGCAGCCAAAAAATTTTGCAGAAGTACAAGAGCTCGTTAAAACCATAAACGACGCTGAAAAAGAAATAAGCCATGCTTCGAAAATTTTCGCACAGCTGTCAATGTCAGAAAAAGTAACAGGGACGAGTCAGCAGGTTCAGCCAGAAAAAACAGGATCGAATTTAATGGAGGAAATTACACAAGTTGTGAGAGAATAAATTGGAAAAGCGATGCTAAATAAAAATCAAGACAGAAGAGAAATCCGAAATTTTAAAAACTGGCAACCACGTACTACCGACAGTCGGCCAGTATGTTTTCAGTGTGGAAAACCAGGTCACAAGGCAAGAGTTTGTTTCAGCAACCCGCAGAACAGAAATAACCAAAACTACAGGGGTCAACGAAATTTAGAAAACCAAAGACCAAGATGGACGCCAAATCAACATGGTCGAGAACAAAATGGCCGCCGTCCAGAGCAGCAAACTAGTAGATATCAAAATTGGCAACAACAACAGCAGTCGGAAAACTCCAATGGACAGTGTTAACACACATAAGCACTGTCCAGAAACAGCAAGAGAAAGAGAATCAGAACAAGAATCAGCATGAAGCAGCAACAGATGTTCTCTCCGTAAAAGGAAGTTTAAATAATGTAAATATTGAGGATATAATAGACACTGCGTCAGTTAAAAATATTGTAGATAGTAAATATGTAAATAAAAATGAAATAAAGCCCGGCACAGGCATAACTTTTATTAAAGTAGCGAATAGTTCGCTGGTAAAAATTATTGGTTACGCAGAAATAAATGTTTGTTTTATTGGTTGTACCTTTTCCTTGGAAGCATTAGTTATAGAAAATCTACCCCAACCCGTTTTATTAGGATTAGAATTTCTTAAGGCCCACGAAGCTATGATAAATTTAAAAGCGAATGAGATTAGTTTGAAAACGGATGAAAATGAAGTAGTTACCTTGGCAATGAATTTAGGAGATAATAGTAGTCACAAAGAAATTGTAAATAGTCAAATCATGTAAATAGTTGATTTTGGGATGAGCTACCTGTAGAAATTGAAAACTGCAGAACGGACAATGCGAAAATTACGTTGCGTAGTGATACGGTAATTGCGAAAGACATTATTAAATGCGAAGTGAACTTTAAAAAAACTGGTGAAAATAAAATAAACTTTAAGCCGAACTATGATTTTTTAATAAAAAATGGACTTCAAATTAATAAAATTTTTAGTGATAATTTGACGTGGTACGCCGAAATAAAAAACTACGGTAGAAAAACAAAAAAACTTTTTGCAGGCACATGCATCGCGTTTAAAGCAGATAGTGACTCTATAAAAAATATAAGCGAATCTTTAGTGACTTTACCGAACGATAATCTAGTAAAAAGTTATAATGTAAATAGGGACTTGTGTAAAAATGACTTTCAAAGTGTAAGTAAGTTAGTTCGAGATTTTGAAGATACTTTTGCTTGGAGCATCAGCGACCTAGGAAAAACAGATTTAGTGAAGCACCGAATTGAGACAACCGGTGACGTTCCAGTGGTTTCCAGACCATACAGAGTTTCTCACACAGAGCGAAGAATTATTAATAAACAAGTAGAAGAAATGTTGGAAAATGAGGTAATAAGAAAATCTGTAAGTCCGTATTCCAGTCCAGTAGTCCTAGTTCCCAAAAAAGATGGAGATATGAGGTTCTGCGTAAACTATAAAAAATTAAACGCAAAAACAATAAAGAATGTGTATCCTCTGCCAGTTATAGACGACATTTTGACCTACCTGGGAGAAGCTAGATATTTTACTACGTTGGACATGTTTTCTGGGTACTGGCAAGTAGAAATTGATGAGAAAGACAGGCATAAAACGGCATTCGTCACTACTGATGGCTTGTTCGAATTTAACCGCCTAAGTTTTGGTCTTACAACAGCGCCAAGCACTTTTCAGCAGTTGGCAGACGCAATTTTGGGAGACATGAAATGGAATGGAGCAATGACGTACTTAGATGACATCTTAGTCTATGGAAAAAATTTGGAAGAACATAACGAGAACCTAAGAAAAGTACTGTCAAAGCTAAGAGCAACTGGTCTAAAGCTAAAACCATCTAAGTGCCAGTTTGCGTATAAAGAACTAACAGTACTAGGCCACACCATTAGTGAGCGAGGTATTCTTCCAGATTCTTCAAAACTTGAAGCAGTACGCCATTTTGCAACTCCACGAAATAAAAAATCACTTCAAAGTTTTCTAGGACTCGCCAACTACTATAGAAAATTTATAGAAAAATTTAGTGTCATTGCCAGGCCGTTATACGATTTGCTGAAGAAAGATACACCGTTTTGGTGGACATCGGCTCAAGAAGAAGCTTTCCAGATATTAAAAAGAAAATTAGAATCGCCTCCAGTGTTAACCCACTACCTTCCCAACGCGGAAAAAGAGCTACATGTAGACGCATCAGACCAAGGGATAGCAGCAGTACTCTTACAAAAAATGAACGAGGACATGCATCCCATTTGCTATGTGTCTAGAACGCTCACAAAAGCCGAAAAAAATTATGGAGGTGGAGAAAAAGAAGGTCTAGCCATAGTGTGGAGTCTAACGTATCTGAGAAGCTATATTTGGGGAGACCATATAAAAATTTTTTCGGATCACCAGCCACTGTGTTATCTAAAAAGTCTCAAAAATGTCACAGGGAGATTAGCTAGATGGAGCTGCAAACTACAAGAATTTGATTTCGAAATAATCCACAAATCAGGGAAATGCAATCAAGACGCAGACTGTCTTTACAGGCAACACTAAAGGACGAGTATGATGCCAATGAAATTCCCACATTTTTGCTACCCTTAGTGGACATCACAGAGTTCCAGGAAGAAGATACAGTCGTGTCAGACTTACTACAGGCTGTCCAGGATCCGAATTATGGCAATTCACATTTGCAACGTCGTGCAAAAAATTTTACAGTGAAAGATGGTGTGCTATATAAAAAGTCGGCTGTCCCAAACCAGGAGGACAAGTTGGTAATCCCTCAAGGACTGAAAGCACAACTGATGCAACAGCTGCATTGTGAGCCGTTGTCAGGACACCTAGGATATGCAAGAACTTACGACAGAATAAACACACGCTATTATTGGGATAAAATGCATTTTGACGTTAAGAAATTTCTTAGGGGATGTCCTGATTGTCAGACGAGAAAAGGGCCAAACAATGAAAAACCAGCAGGTGATCTGCAACCAATAAAGATTGATGATTTGCAGCCTTTCGAAATGATAGGCATAGATATTTTAGGACCCCTAACAAAATCAAAAAGTCAAAATAATAATATAGTTGTTTGTACAGATTATGTGACCCGTTATACAATAACCAAAGCAATACCAAGTGCAAAAGCAGAAGAAATAGCAGCGTTTCTGGTGGACCAAGTAATAAGCATACATGGAGTACCAAAAAAAAATATTAAGTGACAGAGGTCAAGTTTTTAGGTCAGAAATGGTAACAAAAATGGTGCAGAACATGGGCGCAGAAAATGTATACACTACGTCATACCACCCGCAGACTAATGGGCTAACTGAGCGATTTAACAAAACCGTAGCAGATATGCTCAGCCTGTATGTGTCTACGTCACAAGATGACTGGGATAAATACCTGCCAATGGTAACATTTGCCTATAATTCAAGTAAACAGGACACAACGCAGTTTTCGCCATTTTATTTAGTTTTTGGAAGAAACCCACAGCTTATACCGGACGCCATGTTTTTAAAATCAGCCACTATGCTTATTCCGAACCCGAATATAGAGAAACATAGACAGGAAGCAAAAAGAAATGTTACTATGAAACAGAAAAAGAACAAAACCCGATATGACAGTAACCACAAAAAAGTGACATATGAAACTGGAGATAAAGTCAAACTTAGAGTTTAGATTAGAAAGAAAGGAAAAAGTGACAAGTTGCAGTGCAAGTATCACGGACCATTTGTAATAGTAAGAAAAGCATCGCCAGTAAATTATATTATCCAGAGAGGTGAAGGAGCAAGAGCTAAACAGGAAACAGTCCATGTATATAGATTGGCCCCGTACCACGAACCATATAATTTTGAAGGGTAGTAGGAACAATGCATGTAGTTATTTTTTTTGTTTTTGAAAGCCACTAGTGAAAATAGGTAGTAAAATAAATAAAAGGCATTTTGATATTTTTTCCCCCAGGTAATAAAGAGGTATAAGGTAGTAAACGGTGTTAAAGGAATATAGAGAGTGAAAAATTAAACGTTTGTGTTAAGAGAAAAAAGTAAGAGATCGTGAACGGTTGCACGAGGCTCTGTGCAGTTGAGCGTTGCTTGAAAGCGTGCCTGATCAACACGCATAATCTGGCAATGTTCAATGATGCTGTGTCGTTATTTTTGTTTTTGTGTTTGTTAAGGGATAAACAGTAATAAGTAAAGCCTCTAAATAATCGTGTTTTTTTTTCCGGTAGGGGAGGGGGAGAAATAAGTAATTTGCGGAAAATTTTTGGAAAATGGAAAATTGAAATTTTTGGAAAAGGTAAAAAGATTTAAGCGATGAAATTATTTAAAGAAAGGTAATTGTTCCGAGCACGGTCGTGCTGGGTGGCCACGGGGGCCAAACACAGAAGTTGGACGGGAAAGAAATTACTGCTTCACTAGATATAAAATTGTAAATAAATTGTGTAAATAGTTTTTATAGCGTCTAACTCCCTGTTTTATTTTTCATGTACACAAACCACTGAGGTCCTAAGAAGCGAGCCAACCAGGGGGCGGCGACGACCTGCCAGGCCAGCGGACCCCTGACGGTGCCAGAGGGTGACAAGCCCACCTTGGGACCGCAACCTGGGGAACGGCGACGACCTTCCAGGCCAGCGGACCACTGACGGTGCCAGCGGGGGACAACCCACCCTGGGACCACAACACATGCGGACCACACTAGGGACAAACCAAACAAGAGGGAGGAAGACCTGCCGGGAGGAGGAAGAGAAAGAATAAAAGATAACGCAAAAAATGCAGCTTTTTAAATTGTATATTCTTATTTTTTATTAAACCCAAAGGAGATTGTTTTTTTATTGTAATAGAGAATAGAATTAGGAAATTGAGACACAAAAATTCTTCAGATTTTTGTTTTCCGTGGAGGGGGAAAGTGTCACCAAAATTGCTTTTCACCCGTTCCCGGGTCACCCCTTCCTACGCACCGTTCGACGCATGTTGATACGTCAGCCCGGCGGTAGGGCTGGAAGTGGTCGACCTCGAGGCAGTGAACAGCCGTATGACGTTAGTAAGTACCTCGACGCAAGCGAGTCTACGACGTCCCGAGCCATTTTCCTCCGGCCACGCGCTTTTAGACAGTATACAGGTAGGACTCATTTTGGGTTATTTTAAAAATGTGTAAAATATAAATTATTTCTTTTTAAATTAATAAATATAGCTACAGAATTAGTAATGAAGCCAGGGTTTTAGTATTTTAGTTAAGATCCCGTGACAATATATATATATATATATATATATATATATATATATATATATATAAAATGGCTATTCGGATTGAAAGACAGTAAGTTATGTTTTTGCATCAAAGTACGGAGAGTCCAAGATCTAATAAAAGCTTACTGTCAGCCCGCCCGGGGTTGTCCATTAGATCTTGAGTATGAGAGAGGGAATCCGAGGTAATCTCCGCCGGAATACCTGGAGCCGAACTATAGCTCTGAGGTTACGCAGGCGCTGTAGATTTCGTTGTCTGCGAGGGGTGAGAATTTGAGAAACTATTTTGAGAAGTTTGAGGCTTAAAGTTTGAGTCAAAATGTAGAAGTGTATGACGTTTAAGAGCACATTTACGACAAGTGCGAAGAGAAGTACAAGAGGGTGACATATGCCTTGTACCTAAACAATTTGTACACCATTTTTTATTTTTTACAATATTATACCGTTCTTGCGGAGTTTTAGACAAAAAAGCTTCACAGCTATAAATGGGGTGAGTATTGTTACAAAAAGAACAAAATTCTTTGCGATCAGTGTTATTTAAAAACGACTTGAGTTTACTTTGAGACTTTTATGGTTTTACTGGAGGAGAAGTAAGAGATACAGCATCTAAAGCGGCACAGTGCGTTTTTAGAAACTGTTTTAAAATATTAAAATTACTGGAGCGATTGCTAGGATTTTTTTCATCGTGACATTCAATCTCAAAACGAGTTGCAATATTCTGACTCAAGCGTTCCATGAGCATATTAAACAACACAAAATCCCATTGTTTGACTGGATAATGCAAATTATTTAGAGCAGACAAGTTTTCTTCAAACTTGTCAACGAGATTTCTTAGAGCACTAACCGAAAAATCGTCAGTTAATTTATTTGTATTTTGTATCTCTTGCCAATGAGTTTCAGCAATGAGTCTGGGCTCATCATATCTATTAACCAGAGCGTTATACGCTATTAAATAATTTGCATCACTTAACGGTGTACATTTAATTAGAGTGAGAGGCGCTTTGTCCAAAAAAGTTATTAAATAGCTAAACTTTTCAACATTGCCTAAATTACGATTGTTATGAATTAGCGAGTTATATAAATCAATAAAAGTTTTCCAAGTTTTAATATCACCAGAAAAAACGGGTATTTCCAATTTAGGCAATCTAACATTAATTTGCGGAGATCCAGAATTGAAAGCATTTAAATTAACAGCGGGTTGTTATTCAATGAGACTATATTAAAAGCTTGAATTTCAAAATAATCAAAATCAAAAAGTTCTCTACACGTGGCCTCGGTATTTAAAGGATCATCTTTGTTTTTACTCTGAGTAGCTAGTATATCAACAATATTACAGTGATTTTTATCAAATTCATCTTTAATACCTTCGAGTTTTTTAAAACGCATTTGAAAATGTAAATGTACATTTTGATCTGACTGAGCTTTTTTTTAGCAATATTTAATAATTCTTTCACACGAGAAGTGGCAGCATTTCTGCGAGCATAATAAACATCAATTCTTGACATACTGAAATATTTTCGAGTTATTAAAAATTAAATAAACAAAGAAAATGGGTAAAAAGTTGTGTTTTATTTCGCGCGGTAAAATGTAAACAAATAAACGTCACAATTCAACGGCTGAACAGCGGTACAACTATTTCAGCTTTCAGGCGTACTGAAATCCGAGAGTGAGGCGGGGAGCACAAACCAACAGCGAGGTAGGGAGAAGCGCGCGTGACAGTGCGCGTTCGATACCTTTGGTTTTCCTGCGTTCTAGGGCAAAATGCTGAAAATATTTGAAATATTTCTGATTTTTGGGAATTTAAAGAATAAATAATTTTAAAAATTAACGGCTTTTAAAAACCGAAAAATCCGGTCGAAGTGGCCAAAAAATGTTGGGGTTTGGTATAAGAGCTAAAAGTGGACTGTATATAATTTTGGTTGTGGAGATGAGAAAGAGAATGGTTTTTAAAAGTCGTTTGGCAAACGGCGGATAGCAGGACACAGATACTAATATGGCCTACCTTGACGTCGAAATCACTTTAACTATTTCGTCGTGGTGGCCACCTGATTGATCCCATGTGCTGCTCTTCCAGAGCCATGGATCGGGAACACTATCACTAGTTTGCGAGTAGTTTTAGAGAGAAATTATCTATTAAAATGGGGAAAACACCCGAGAAAGTAATTGGGCCATGAGGCCGAGTTGCGGTCAGTACCACGTATTTTATAGTAGGTACTCTCTTTACGTACTATTAGCGTCCACGCGCTTTAGGGCCAGTAAATGTGTCATGTGAACACTTTACGCGCATATTCGCGAATTTAAAATTTAGTACCCAAAATTAATTGGGGACTTTACCAAATAGAGAATTAAAATATATATAAAACCCAAACACATGTTCAGCGAAAAACAATTAAATTTGTCAGGACTGGACGAGCAATTAAGTAACGATGTAAAAACAATTCTCCAAAATGCAATAAATCAGACACCGCCCGCTTGTAAGCCTCGTCACCTATCATATGGCGAAAGATTGCAAGTGAAGCAAATTATCGAGGAACAACTTCAGACTCGCATAATTAGAACAAGAGAATCTGCTTACGCTAGTCCTATCGTTCTAGTTAAAAAAAGAATGGAGACACCAGACTTTGTGTTGATTTTAGGAACGTCAACAAACGGGTATTCCGCAATAATTACCCCCTACCCCGTATACAAGATCAGATTGACGCTCTTGCAAAAGCCGTTTATTTTGTACGCTTGATATGAAGGCAGGATTTCATCAAATTGAAATCGAAGAAGACTCAAAACATATCACTGCATTTGTGACACCGGACGGACTTTACGAATACAATCGAATGCCGTTTGGTTTTGTGAACTCTCCTTCGTGTTATATGAAAGACGATATCGCTTTTGTTTATGTTGACGATGTATTGTGTCCTGCGCAGACTATTGAGGAAGGTCTTAATAACTTAGGAAAAGTTGTTGACACTCTTTCCAAAGCCGGGTTTGTGCTGAACTTAGCAGTGTAGCTTTTTCAAAACTTCGGTGGAATATTTGGGTGTGGTGATTGAAAGCGGTACTGTAAAGCCGAGTTCCCGAAAGGTAAACGCCCTCGCACAGACTGTCGCTCCTACAGATGTAAAGGGTGTTCGGCAATTATTGGGGCTTGCTGGATATTTTCGGCGTTTTAAAAAGAACTTTGCTAGTTTAATGGCACCAAGTTCCGCGTCGTTACGTAAAGGACAGCCTTTTGTGTGGACAAATGAATGCGAAAATATTCGTTTGGAATTAGTGAAACGATTAACCGAATATCCAATTTTAAAATTTTTTAATCCGGACTTATATACTGAGTTACATCCGAATGCAAGTTCGTTCGGTTTAGGTGCAGTGCTAATGCAAAAAGACTCAGATAATGTTCTGCATCCCGTGGTCTATTATAGTAGACGAACCACTGATTGTGAATCTCGGTATCACTGTTACGACTTAGAGACTCTTGCAATCGTAGAAGCCACACAGTACTTTCGCACATACCTGTGTGGCATAAAATTTACCATTTATACAGACTGTCATTCTGTGCGTGCTACTGCCCTAAAAAAGGAATTACATCCTCGTGTCGCAAGATGGTGGATTATGCTACAGGACTTTAATTTTGAAATCGAATATAGACCAGGCTACAAAATGGCTCACGTTGACTACCTAATCCGAAATTCTCCTTTAAAACAAATTTTGGTAACCCGAGCTCCTGTTTCAAATAAGCCAAACAAAACAAATACTGAATATCAATAATGCAGTCTATAATAAACAAAACACACGTTGTGCAGGGATATACAGTGAAAGATAACCTAGTGTTTTTACAAATTCCTAATGATAAAACTGATCGATGTTTTGTTCCGATAGCAGCAAGACTTGATGTTATGCGAATGTATCATGATGAGTCATCTTACATCAGAGCTGATAAAATGTTATCAAAACTGCGAGAGGAACTCATGTGGCCACACATGGGCAAAACAGTCCAAAAATATGTTGCAAACTGCCGATCATGCGTTTTGGGAAAATCTTCCACTGGAAAAAAACATGGTATATGGTATGTGTCAGCAACAATCTAAACCAGCGACAAAATTGGACACATGGCATGTTAACGCAACTTCGATAATTCAGATTTTGGTTGGCTGTGTGGACTGTATTTTTTTTATGTTTTAAAAGGGTGCTAGTATCACCCTGGTACAAATAGAATGCGACCTTAAAAAATGCATAAAAATAGCGAATTACAATAAATAAACGGGGCGACACTAAGACAGCTTACCTCTCTCGTCGTCTTCACCACTGGGAAAAGGCCTCTTCTCAGGTATACCCTCGTAGCCTATAGGGGTTGACACAAGCACCACAATATATGCGTAAGAAAAAATGAAGATAAAATAAATTGAGTCTGCGTACTCGTAGCGTACTGTGTTTGACTCTGGCGATATGGTACCGCCTTAGTGTCACAAAAAACAGGACAAACTGATTTTGCGCGAGTTTTAAGATAAATAACTTTTATGCCTGATTTACAGGGCGTTTCAAAAGGTGGAACCTGAACATTCCGCCACGCCAAAATGCATGTTCTGAAAACAGGCATTTTAACATTTAAACTAAATATTAAAGACAAAATATTAAAAGAAATAAACTAATTAAAATAAACTAAACAAAAAGAAAAAAATTAAATATATCATTATTGAGTGTTTTGGTCAATGGGCAAAGGGCAAAGTTTGACCAAAGGACGCACGAGGGTACCGCTCTTAGTTTTAACAGTAGCCACTCGTGCTACACCATCTGCGCCAGGATTTAACGTAACAATGCGACCCAAAGTCCATTGGTTTGGAGGAGCATTGTCAGTTTTAATTAAAACAAGAGTACCCACAGGGGGGATTAAAGTATCATTAAGCCATTTAGATCTTTGTTGTAAACAGTGTAAATATTCCTTATGCCAGCGATTCCAAAAATCCCGGTGCAAACGTTGCAAGAGTTGCCAACGCGACAAACGGTTTAACGGTAGGTTGGTCATATCTGGAGTAGGCAAAGGCGACAAAGGTTCCAACGTTAAAAAATGTCCCGGACTAAGCGCATTTATATCCTCGGGATCGGCGCTCATTGCGGTTAGAGGGCGGGAATTTAAGACAGATTCAGTTAAAGTTAATATAGTATAAAATTCCTCGTATGTTAGTACTTGTTGCCCGATGACACGTGTCAAATGCGTTTTGACAGCTTTCACTCCAGCCTCCCAAAGTCCGCCAAAATGAGGCGCTGAAGGAGGGTTAAAATGCCACTCAATTTTCTCGTTATTTGCAGCGCACTGCATAAATTGTTGAATTTCTCTAAAGGCACCTACAAAATTAGTACCTTGGTCACTGTATAAGTGATCACAACGACCGCGACGTGAAATAAATCTTTGTAAGGCCGATAAAAAAGTTTCAGACGACAAATCACTAGCTAATTCCAAGTGAATAGCTTTGGTAGCTAGACAAGCAAAAAGACAAATATATGCCTTACAAGTCTTTACCCCCCGGTGACGGCTAAAAGTTATAAAGTACGGACCTGCAAAATCAACGCCGGAATTTAAAAAACACTTGGTTTGAACGATGCGAGATGCGGGTAAATCACTCATAGGAGATTCATAATTTTTTGGATTAGTTTTCCAGCATGGTAGACAGTTAGAAAGAATGGAATTAATAGCTCGTCTTGGAGATAAGATCCAGAATTTTTGTAAAAGTAAAAACTGCAGTGTGCGAGGACCTGCGTGAAGATACCTTTTATGGTAATATTCAATAAGAAGTCGTTAAACGACTTTTACGTGGCAATAAAAAAGGATATTTTGCGTCAAACGATAAATTAGAAAATTTTAAACGTCCACCTACACGAAGTAGATCGTTCTCATCGGTAAAAACATTTAATTTTTTTAGAGGCTTAGAGAATTCTTTTCTGTTTATCTCATTGTCAAATGAAATTTGCTGCGTATACTTAATTAAAATTAAAAGCGATTGATGTAATTCCTGAGATTTAAGCGATCCATTAGTTACATCACGTTTATGTTTTTTATTTTTTAAATTTTGGATAAAGCGTAAAATATATGCGAGAACGTGAAGTATGGTATCAAAAGAAGAAAATGTATTACATAAAATACCAATAACATTTTCTTGATTATGCGTAGCGAAAAGAACGTTCTGTTTTGTTTCTTCAGAAATAGCCGGATGCGAAAAATTAGACAAATTGTCATCCTCAATAATCTCTGAATTTTGTAAAAACCTAGGGCCGTTGAACCATAACGAATTTGATAGAAGCTCCGAGGGCAAACAGCCCCTAGAAGCCAAATCAGCAGGATTGTTAAATGAGCGAATATGATGCCTCGAAGAGGTAGGTACGCGTTCCTGAATATATGCTACTCGGTTTGACACAAACGTTTTCCAACAGTGTGGAGAAGCTTTAAGCCAACAAAGGACGATTTGAGAATCCGTCCAAGCATATATTTTTTGGAAACTAATATATTTTTGAAAAGTTCTATTAACAAAAGTAATAAGATTAGACAGTAATACGGCCGCACAAAGTTCAAGACGAGGTATCGTCAATTTTGTCAATGGAGCTACTTTATTCTTGGCGCAAATAAACTTACAACAAATTTCATGGTCATTAAAAATGCGTAAATAAACAATGGCGGCGTAACCTTTTTCTGACGCGTCACAAAACCCATGAAGCTCACAACGACAGTCAATATTATTAAATATTTTGCGCGGAATCTGTAATTTACGTACTAGTGGCAATTCATTTTTATAATGTGTCCATAATCTTACAATATCATAAGGAGGTTCGGCGTCCCAATCGATGGACAGTGTCCATAATTTTTTTTATTAATATTTTATTAAATTGAGAAATTGGCGACAAAAAGTCTAAGGGATCATAAAACCGTGCTAATTCTGACAACATACTGCGTTTAGTACACGGCCGATCTAGCGGATTAATAGAAAATAAAAAACTATCAGAAGTGGGATTCCATTTAAGTCCCAAAACTTTTAAAATTGCATCATCTGACTTTGACTCAAAGGATCGCGAATTAAACGATAAATGTTCAGGGTTTAAATTTGATAATAAAGAAGGTTCATTACTTGACAATTTACGTAACTGAAAGCCTCCCTTTTCTAAGAGACAAATGAGTTCATTCTGCAACTGTGCAGCATCACTCAAAGTAAAACAACCAGCCGTAACGTCATCAACGTACGTTAAATTATTTATGACGTCGGCTGCCAAAGAAAAATTGTTGCCTTCATCTGCAACCAATTGGTTTAAAGTACGAAGTGCCAAAAAAGGAGCCGGCGATAAACCGTACGTCACTGTTTTTAATCGATAATGTTGTAAGTGTTCATCAGGAGAAAATCTAAATATTATTCGCTGATAATCGCGATGTAGCGGATTAAGAAGTATCATCCGGTACATTTGTTTTATATCTGCGCACAAAACATAATTAAAAATTCGAAAAGTCAATAGAATAGATATAAGGTCTTGTTGCAGTTTAGGGCCAACTAATAAATGGTCATTTAATGAGGTTTGATTAGGTAACTTGGCGCTTGCGTTAAATACTACCCGTAACTTAGTAGTCTGACTATCCGGTTTAAGAACACAATGATGCGGTAAATAATAAGCATTTTCAAAAGGTTTAACATTTTCAACCAGTTCCATGTGATCTAAAATTAAATATTCGCGCATAAATTCTTTATATTGTAAATAAATATCGGGTTGGTTTAAAAGTCTTTTTTCAAGTGACAAAAACCGTTTTATAGCCAGGTCACGAATACCCGAAAATTGTGGCAAAAAATTATCACGAAAGGGGAGCGAAACACCGTATCTCCCGGTTGAATCGCGAGTATGCGTGGTAATAAAATGCTCTTCAGCAAATTTATCGTCAGAGGACATGGCATTAACATAAGGAACTGTTTCTACTTCCCAAAATTTCTTTAAAGTGTTATCTAAACTACTATCCAGTGTGTCACAAAAAAATGAAAACACTTCAGGACTTTTAGGCGCAATAAATTTGCCTAAGAGAATATAGCCAAAAATAGTATTAATCGCGTCCGGTTCATTTACATTACCTGAAATATGTCCGTTCAAAAGTATTTTCGAAAAAATATCACATCCCAAAAGTAAATCTATTTTGCCCGGACTATAGAAATTTTCGTCGGCGAGTTTTATATTGCTTATATGACACCAATTATGCGGAGAAAAACTCATGGAAGGTAAACTGTCGCAAATCTTATTCAAAATGACTGCATCTGTAATCAGAATATTATCGTCTTGATCGACAGCCTTAATTATGAGCGTAACACTTCCATGGGTTGCTTTAGATTGCATAGAGCCTACACCGTTTATTTCCAGCATACACTTATTTTTTGGCAAACCTAAGCGATTAGCTGCTTTAAGAGTAATGAATGACGTCATACTCCCAGAATCTATTAAACACCTCATAGATTGAAATACTCAAAACTTGTCTTTAACATGAATGATCACGGTACCTAGTAGAACACCTTGGTTGTGTACTTCAGTAGCCGAAAAAACTTGATTTGAGTTTGTTAAAGCCGAAAATTGATTTTTCGAAATAAATGTCTGATCAGTACTGGTAGGCGGTAACGGTGTAGTATCTATAGAAGGCGCGGAAGAACTATCAGCGTTTAGCGGCGGCGTTACTTGTCGTGCACCATTTTCAAAACTAGATGCGTTTTTATTTTTTAACTGGTGCAGATTATTGTTAGCAAAATGTAACAGCGTATGATGTCGTTGGTGACACGTTTTACAAGTAATTAAAGATTGACAACCTTTTATATCATGAATGTCACTCAAACAATTGAAACATAAATGTAAGCCTTTTCAAAAATTAAATCTTTCATAAGGCGTTTTTTGTAAAAATTTTGAACATTTATACAAAGTATGGTTTTCCTTACATAAAGGACATTTTTGTTTAGAGTCAACAAAAAATGTTCCAGCTTGTTGGGTTACATTTTGTGGTTTTCTCTTATACGCGTAACTAGGGGAATAATTCAGAGTGTTAAAAGCAACACAAATTTTTTCTAAATATTCAATTAGGGATTGATAGCTAGGTACCTGAGATGAACAATGTTCTAATTCAAATTTAGTTGCGATAGAGTGATCCAATCGTTTAAGTAACATCATAAATAAAACAAAGTCCCAGGAATCCACTGGAAACCCTAAGACCTTTAATGCGGATATATTTTCAGAAAAAATGTCTAATAAATTTCTAAGCGCGGCAGGATTTTCCGAAGTAATTTTCGGAGCATTTTCTAGAGCCTGCCAATGACTTTGAGCACGAAGGCGTTTATTTAAGTAGCGTTTTACTAGAGAATCATACGCGGTTGAATAATTATCAGCAGTTAAAGGTAAAGTTCTAACCAAAGACAATGGTTGACCTTCAAGAAAACTGATTAAATAATTAAATTTTTCAATATCTGTTAGCGTCGGATGGTTATGAACTAGAGCATTGTATAAATCCAGAAAAGAAACGAAATTTTTATAATCTCCCTTAAATTTCGGAATTTCTAATTTTGGTAATCTCGCTTGCGAAACTTGAGATTGCGTGTGTGACAGCATTAGAGAAGCATTATTATTAGGCGTTATATTGATGTCAATGTCAACAAAATCCATATAAATCGACTTAATTGAATAAAAATCACTTAAAAAACCTTCTCGAATGCTGTCTTCTATTTCAATATTTTCGTCAGGATTAGCCGCCAGCAACAAATCAATGTATTTCCCGTGGTAATCCAGAAACTGTTCTTTAATTTCATCAATATCCAAATATCGTACTTTGAAATAGCTTTTTATTGAATCATCGGTTTTTATTCTATTTGCGAGAGTTAACAATGTCTGTAAATCTGTTAGACAACCATTCCGTGCAGATTTTATTTTTTTAAGTTTAGCCGCGGTAGACATATTTTCGACGTTTTAAAATAATAAAATATTTCAACAAACAATTTTATTGCGTTTTGGTAAAAATAAAATGATCTTAAAGTATTAAAGTCCAACAATGCGTAGCGAGCGAACTATAAAAAAATGCGAAAAAATGCGAAAAATTGTTTATAACTTTTTACCTGTCTCCTTTACCTGGGAAGATAAAAACAACATTATATTTTCGATACCTATTTTGTAGAATTGTATATTATTGAAAATGAAACACTCAATAATGATACAACAAAATTGATATTTAGTAAAACTATTTTGTTTTACGAATTTTTAGCGAAAGTCTAAATTAATTAAATTTAAAAAATTGCACAAATATGCGGCTCGAAGGACCAATGTTAACGCAACTTCGATAATTCAGATTTTGGTTGGCTGTGTGGACTGTATTTTTTTTATGTTTTAAAAGGGTGCTAGTATCACCCTGGTACAAATAGAATGCGACCTTAAAAAAGGCATAAAAATAGCGAATTACAATAAATAAACGGGGCGACACTAAGACAGCTTACCTCTCTCGTCGTCTTCACCACTGGGAAAAGGCCTCTTCTCAGGTATACCCTCGTAGCCTGTAGGGGTTGACACAAGCACCACAATATATGCGTAAGAAAAAATGAAGATAAAATAAATTGAGTCTGTGTACTCGTAGCGTACTGTGTTTGACTCTCTGGCGATATGGTACCGCCTTAGTCTCACAAAAAACAGGACAAACTGATTTTGCGCGAGTTTTAAGATAAATAACTTTTATGCCTGATTTACAGGGCGTTTCAAAAGGTGGAACCTGGACATGGCATATTGATCACGCAGGACCGCTTGTACAACCTAACGAGTGTACCCAAATTCTAGTGACAATAGACTCATTCACAAAATTCGTTCGTTTTTGCCCTATTAATCAAAAAACTACAGATTGTAGCATAAAAGCCCTAATGCAAGTATTTAAAGAGCTAGGCACACCTAAGCGTATAATAGCAGACAGAGGAACTGCTTTTCAGTCTGGAAAATTTAAGGAGTTTTTGGCCGAGTGGTCTGTCGAACTGCATTTAATTGCGACAGGAGTTCCACGTGGAAATGGACAAGTAGAACGTGTGATGCGCACTTTATTTAATGCTCTGCGAGCCGTTCTAAACGACAAAGATGAGAAAAACTGACAAAAGTACTTCCTGATATTGAAGACGACGTAAATGTTACCGTCAATATATCAACCGGATATGCTCCCTGGGTATTAATGTTTGGCGATAATCGACGCTTAAAGGCCGTCGATCAGCTGTTAGCTGATATGCCATTAAAAATGAAATGACGGATACAGAGGCGATAAACAAAACAGTAAACAAACGTTTAGAAAAAATTTCTGAGCAAGCTAAAATTGTTTTCAACAAGAAGCGTGTTAAGGCAGTGCCGTACGCTGTTGGTGATAAAGTGGCTATAGAAAATAGTCAAATATCGTAAGGAGGAAAATTGAGGCCAAAGTTTCAAGGTCCTTTTGAAGTTACGCATTGCCTGCCAAATGAGAGGTACGCGCTAAGACGAGTTGGCGGACGAGGCAGGACTACAGTAGCAGCGCATGAGCAGTTGCGTACCTGGCCTACCAAAAAAAAGTAAGTTCCCTAAATTATTTTAGGCATAGTTCCCTAAAAATATTTTGTGATTAGTTCCCCAAAAAGTAATTTTGGGCTATGAGTTCCCTAAACTTACGTTTAGGCTTAGTTCCCCAAAAAGTAATTTTGGGATATGAGCTCCCGAAACTTACGTTTAGGCTTGGTTTTCCAAAACGCAATTTTGGACAGTGAGTTCCCTAAACTTACGTTTTGGCTTGGTTTTCAAAAAAGTAATTTTTTGGCTATAAGTTCCCTAAACTATTGTTTAGGAATAGTTTCCCAAAATAATCTTGGGCTGCGAGTTATCTAGAAAAATGTTTACTGGCAAATAACTGTTTGTTTTGCAGATCAAGTAAAGCAGGTGCGAGGACGCCCCAACATCAGGAAGGCCGTGTTAGCTTATGTCATTCTAGACAACCTAATCTCTCCCGCTGACGATGCGTGTTAGGATAGTGAAGACATTATATATTAGATTTTGAAGGTTACTATCGTCATTGCCAGTTGTGAAATATGGCGAAGAACATTATTAAGGCGAGAAAACAAGTTGTTAAGGAGTTGCTAACCAGCTAAACCAGCTAGAATCAAATTTAAACGTTGTAGATTTATCCAGTATGGTCTAGTATGCTACGTATGCTTCCGATCTTGGTCAGCTCAATCAGTACACTCGCGAAAACAAGGGATTTAAATATATTTTGGTTGTAATTGATTGTTTTTCCTTATTTCTTTGGACAAGACCTCTAAAATCCAAAAATGCCAAGGATGTGTCTAATGCAATGGATCATATACTTAAACAGTCTCGGAGGATTCCGAAAAAGCTGGTTACCGATAATGGGAAAGAGTATTACAACGCTAGCTTTTAAGGTATTATGAAAAAGCAGGGATACATCATTACAGCACCTTCAGTATTTTGTAAGCTACTATTGCTGAACGAGTAATTCGCACACTTAAAGAACATTTGTTCCGGCTATTTACCTTGAATGGTAACCATAAATCGATTGACTTGTTGGAACGAGTTACAAATAATTACAACACCAAACAACCCAAGCAAACATCGCACGATCAGCATGAAGCCCAGGGATGTTAACAAGAGTAATGACAAGAAAAGATTGGACTCTGTTTGTAGTCATTCGGAGGTTGTGGGGAATCAAAAATTCAACGTTGGTGACATTGTTTGCATAAGTAAGGCTGAGCACGTGTTTGAAAAGGACTATGTATCCAATTGGACCACGGAGTTGTTTAAAGTATCTCAGATAAAAACTACACAGGCCGACAAAAAAAATTGTGTTTTAGAGACGTGACCCTATCTATCCTTAGTAAAATTTTCCGCTGAATCCGAAAATGATAAAAAAAAATTCTGACGTATGGATTACCCCCCATACACCCTCAATTCCCGCCAAAAATTCAAAAAATCCAACTGGCCATCCAACCCACCTATCTTTAATAAAATTTTCCGCTGAATCAGAAAAATATAAAAAAAATTCTAACCCACCTATCTTTAGTAAAATTTTCCGTCTCCCCAAACACCCTCAATTTCCCTCAAAAATTCAAAAAATCCAAACTGGCCATCCAACCCACCTATTTTGGTAAAATTTTCCGCAGAGTCCGAAAATGAAAAAAAAAATTCTAACCTATGGATTTCCCCTCATACACCCTCAATTCCCCCCAAATGTTCAAAAAATCCAAACGGGCCACCCACCCACCTATCTTTAGTAAAATTTTCCCCTGAATCCGAAAATGATAAAAACAAAATTTCTGACATATGGATTTCCCCCCAATTTCCCCCAAAAATTCAAAAAACCCAAACTGGCCATCCAACCCACCTACCTTTAGTAAAATTTTCCGCCGAATCCGAAAATAATAAAAAAAATTGACGTATGGCTTCCCCCCATACACCCTCAATTCCCCCAAAATTTCAAGAACTCCAAGCTGGCCATCCAACCTACCTGTTTAGTAAAATTTTCCGCTGAATCCGAAAATGATAAGAAAACTTTCTGACGTACGGATTCCCTCAATTGGACAATTGGACACCCTCAATTTCCCTAAAAATTTAAAAAATCCAAACTGGTCATCCAACCCACCCACCTTTAGTAAAATTTTCCGCTCAATTCGAAAATGAAAAAAAAAATTGACGTATGATTCCCCCCATACAACAATAGATCGCGATGGTCGCAGTGGAGGGCCAGTTCTTGACCCACTCACCTTAATCCTATCCTATCCTATCCCCCCATACACCCTCAATTCCGAAAATGATAAAAAAAAATTCTGACGTACGGATTTCCCCCCATACATCCTCAATTCCCCCCAAAAATTCAAGAAATCCAAACTGGCCATCCAACCGCCCTATCTTTAGTAAAATTTTCCGTCTCCCCATACACTCTCAATTTCCCTCAAAAATTCAAAAAATCCAAACTGGCCATCCAACCCACCTATCTTTAGTAAAATTTTCAGCCGAGTCCGAAAATTAAAAAAAAAATCTGACCTATGGATTTCCCCCCATACACCCTCAATTACCCCCAAAAATTTAAAAAATCCAAATTGGCCATCCAACCCACCTATATTTGGTAAAATTTTCCGCTGAATCCGAAAATAAAAAAAAATTCTGACGTATGGATTTAACCCATACTCCCTCAAGTCCCCCCAAAAATTCAAAAAATCCAAACTGGTTATCCAACTCACCTATCTTTAGTAAAATTTTCCGCTGAATCCGAAAATGATAAAAAAATTATGACGTATGGATTCCCCCCATACACCCTCAATTCCCCCCAAAAATTCAAAAAATCCAAACTGGCCACCCAACCCCAATCTTTAGTAAAATTTTCCGTTGAATCCGAAAATGATAAAAAAAATTTTTGACCTATGGATTCCCCCACACCAAATTGCACCAAAAAAAAAACAAAATGGGCTTCAAAGGTTAGTTACCGAAAAAAACACTCAAAAAAAAAATTCATGAGCGTTATCCATACCCATTATATTCTATGTTATTTTAAGCGCTGAACACGAACAGTCGAACTCAAACTAAACTTTAGAAATGCTCTTTCAAACCATAGATTAGACATGCAAACTGCGAGGTTAAGTGTACGAGCAAAGGGAACTTTTAGTTCAAAAATATTTTTTAGTTTTGGTTTTACCGACAGATTTTATAAAAGTTATAACGGTTGCCACGTCTGATTTGTATTTATTTTTATTTTTGAAAGAAGTAAGTGAGAGGTACGGATGAGTAGGGGGGATCCCTCACGTCCAAACATTAGAATTTTTTTTTATATTTTTCTGATTCAGCGGAAAATTTTATTAAAGATAGGTGGGTTGGATGACCAGTTGGATTTTTTGAATTTTTGGCGGGAATTGAGGGTGTATGGGGGGAATCCATAGGTCAGAATTTTTTTTATTATCATTTTCTGATCCAGCGGAAAATTTTACTAAAGATAGGTGGGTTGGATGGTCAGTTTGGATTATTTGAATTTTTGGGGGGAATTGAGGGTGTATGGAGCGTATCCATACGTCAGAATTTTTTTTTTATCATTTTCGGATTCAGCGGAAAATTTTACTAAAGACTGGTAGGGTCACGTCTCTAAAACACAAAAAAATTGTCGGCCTGTGTTATCAACTGTGTTACAACTTATTTGCTAGAGGATATGCGCGGTCAACCCATTCGTGGTGGATTCTACATATGAAGAATTGCAAAAATCCAACAATCTGACGTATTATTATTGAACAAGTTTTGCGTAAAAAAGGTAAAAAGATGTATGTGAAATTGCTTGAGTTCAATAAGTCGCATAATAATATTGAATAGATATGGTTAAGGTTGTGGTTTAAGCGCTCGTTCTTTGTATAAATAGACATTTTTTCGATTTTTGGCCAGTTGGAACCATGCCGTATTGCAAAGAGTGTGATACGGAAATTTTATCTCGTAGTGCTCATCACCGTTCCACAAAACATAAACAATGTAGCGAGAACTTGTACTCTTACGTAAAACTAGTTCGAACTGCTTTTAAATAACGCATACTAACTTAACATCTGACAAATGATTTACATTTGACTGATTAAGCAATATTTAAAAGATCTAAAAGATACGGTTATTATTCTAATCACTGATCCTTTAAACACTTATTATCGGCTTAAAGTTAATATGGAGCTATATGGTTGTTATCTACTGGCGTCAACAAAAGAACAGTACATTCAATCGTTTAATTCAAAATTTAGTGTTATTTCTCCTAACACTAATTTGAAAGACTTTTACACCGAATATCAGACCTCTCTAGTGAAAAAAGCTCCCGAATTCACCGAGATGGAAAGCGGATGGGCGTTATCCAAACTACTGTTTCTCGAACTTAACATCAATAAATGTGGAGTGGGGGTACAGCTCATTACCCCATTGGACATATCTAGACAGTATGATTCTCCAAAGTAACAGAGAAATTCCCAAGGAGAATAAATTCTTGGGTGAATTTTGCTATCCTGTTGGTAATTTTGCAGTACTTGTGGTCTGTGTTGCCAGAAGGATGATACCCAGTGTTAAACTAACTACAACAACACCTGAACAGCAGCAAGTCTACCTAAGCCTTTCTGACTGGATCGAGTTTTTGGAGATAATTGATAAGATGCTTAAAGATACTGATGGAAGTATAACAACGCTGACGTCTTCATCGGAAAATTTTACCGTATCCAGTATTATTCTTTTGAATGTGCGACTAGACTTAGAAATATAGATGTAACTCTAACGTTTTCTTGTAATCATATAAATTCTATTGTTAGCATCAAGCATTTAATTAACTATAGATTAGAATTAGTTGGACGTAAAAAATCATTTAGAACCCATTATGACGATACTTTACAGTATGCAAAATGTTTTGTTGATATTAAGGAAAACTTTTTTCAAATTATTACCACTTTGTGTAATTTAAACCCGTTTGAACAAAGTTATTACATGCTGGATTTATTGCATTACAATCCGCAAAAATTGTTAGATGACTTTGATAAACTGTACATGTATACTGATGACTCGTGTTTTACGAGACACCCGTCTTCAGTATGAATACCCTCAATTTCTGGTTAAGGGCGATTTAAAGGCAATTGGTTTAAAGCAGATTTTTGGATTATTGTCTTATATTTAGTATTCCTTTAAAGACTGCACAAACTGCAAATGCAAAATTAAGTAAATATAAAAAAGTCGTGGAATGTTTTCATTATAAGGACTTTAATGTTTGGTATGGTGCATGTAATGTTAAGTTATTGCATAATTTCCGACATTTTTAAATGACATGGAATAAAAGTGTACAACATATTTTTTTGTTTTATTTCTTAGTATAGTTAGATTAGTCTAAGTAGAAAGATGTAAAATGGCTAGCCGTAGTGTAGATTGCACTGACTGCTTAGACGATGGTCTTGGTTTCATTCGTACTTTTGAAGAAAGACTGGTCACGTTTGCAAATTGGACCAATAAAGTTAGTCCTAAAGACTTAGCACGGGCTGGTTTTTATTATACCCAGCGATTAGATATAGTTCAATGTGCATTTTGTCATTGCGAGTTTACTGATTGGAAGGAAGGAGATGACCCGATAGGCGATCACTACAAGTACTCTAAACAGTGCCAGTTAGCTAAAGTATTGTGAAAGTGTCGACAAATGAAAAAGGCAGTTACACCCCGAAGCTTAAATAAGATAAAACAACAGAAACCGCCCAGAACTCTCCATTTCAGTTCTCTGTTCTTAATATTGCTTTTGGTATTATTGATCAGTGGAATTATACACATCTACGACCTTATAAATCTCTATCATTTTAACCTTTAAATCATTTTGACGTCAGCCATGGCCGTGTTAAGTTCGTCCTACATTCTCCCAGTTGCGTTAGCGCACAACGTATTCTACGTATACATGCCAATAATGTTGAAGATTTCATTTTTTAAAGCCAAGGATTTTTCCACGAATACATGGTTGAGGATAGTTTACGAAATGATAGACAATAAACAAACACTTGTTCTCTCTATGAAGGTCCCTGCAGCAGCATCCCGCAGCTTTCTCCGATACAAAGTGAAGTCCGTCTTTCGAGATAACACAATTGGCGAAACAGTTTGGAAGACATTAATTAGGGAGGATACAATAACTACCACACCACCCTCATTATCGAATAGTGCCTTTAATTTAATTATATTTATAACTATAGCTTGTTCATTATTGTTAAGTAATCTAATATTTAATATGTTTAAGACAATTAGTCAACATGATTAAATAAAAAAAATCAATTTTCTCCTACCCAGCGTTTTATTAATCCTCCACTGACTACGGTAGTGCTGGTACCATGCATGAGCTAAAAACAAGTGATAACCTTATTAACCTTAACAGATAGACGAGTCACAGCAAGTTCACATGTACTAATATATATTTTGCTGTTTAAAATAAAGTTAATAATTTATAATTCCTAGTTTATTTATCATCATCCGTTGACTATGATGCAGTTACCATTGACGAGCTAAAACCAAGTGATAACCTTATGGACCTTAACTGATAGAGGAGTCCTAGCACGTTCGCATGTTCTAATATATATTTTGTTGTTATTAACTAAAATAATATTCATAATTTATATAATTAATAGAAAATGTATTATACGGGGCGAGGTAAAAATTTTGGAATCTTTATTTTTTACCAGTCGAGATTTCCGAAAAATAATTTCACCAATCGAAAGGTCTTTTCGACTTCTATCAAATACCCGAATTTCACCTACCCCTTTCTTACCGTTAGGGCACTAATATGAAAGACACATTTTAAATATTAAGGCCTCTAGCGACGTTATTAGTAAAGATTTTAGAAAACTTTTTTCACCAATCGAAAGGGCTTTTCGACCTCTATCCCACACCCGAATTACATCTACCCCATTCTCACCGTTAGGGCACTAATCGCAAAATACTGTATCTCGGGAACCAAAGGGCCGATTGACACCATTCTTTTTTCAACGTCTTCTGACGCAACCCTGAACACGTGTTATATGTCCAATTTTTGATTTTCACCTTTGACAAGTGACAGGCGACTGTAACCTACTAAAATCAAAGGACCGATTACCGTAGTTTTCGTTAAACGTTGTCTGACGTCATCCTGAACACGTTCTATATGTCAGTTTTAATTTTAACACGTGACAAGTGACAGGCGACCTTTGACATATCTTATATGACAAGTGACAGCTGGCATTTATATTGCTAACGTAAGCCCCACTGACGTAGACTCCGATGACATACTGGAAATTGACACATGTGCACTGGTGTCAGAGATATGACGTTTTAGATTACAAGATAAGGAGCTCCCCCGGGGGACCGAAGATGGTGAATATACGATCTACATCTACTTACATATATACACAATATACTTTTTTAATTTTTTTGAACAATCACAGAACATCCACCGTTGAAGCGGGATTCGAACCCGCAATCTCTCGGTTGCAAAGTTAGTGCCGTACCAACTCGGCCACTGGAGACCCCAAGGTATTTATAAAGAGTAGTTATACATTAATAAAACGTTATGCTTTTCCTTGCCAATACAGGTTTGGCAACGGGGACGTTCATGGGCAAATACAGCAGGACGTCACAAAAGAAATGGCTGAAGTAGACCAGAAGATTCAGCGAGTACAAGAAAATGTTTAAGGTCAGGTGCAGCAACTGCGTCAGGTTGAAAGTGGCCCATCAACAGGTATAATGAAACCACCTACATTCGATGGCAAGGTACCCTGGTTTACTTATTACCGCCAATTTGAGGCTGTTGCGACTGGTAATAATTGGAGTACTTCAGAAAAAGCCCGGGCTCTTGTCCTGGCTCTGAGAGGAGAAGCTATGGAAGTTCTGCGTAATATCCCTGAAGAAAAACAGAGTGACAATAGACTCAAATATGGTTACGTTTTTGGAAATGCGCTATGGCGAGGCATACCTACAAGAAGTTTATAAGGCATAACTCCAAGCAGAAGACAAAAATATAATGAAAGTATTCAAGAGTATGAAGCAGATATCGTGCGACTTATAAACCTGACATATACAGCATATCCCGAAGAAATTAAACAAGAGGTGGCAGTAAGTAGTTTTATTGAAGGATTATGCGATCCAGAGACAAATGAAGTATAATATGTTAGTTAGCCTAACAAATCTGTGTCGAATACAACTGTGCATTATTTTATTTAGGTTGGCTTACATTGCTTACGGGCTAGCTAGCTCACTGTCTATTCCAAAACTATCGAAGTAGCTCGACACACTAAAAAGGTTGGCGACCACTGTTCTAGATGAAGGTATTATTGGTCTTAATGTTAAGGAACATCAGTAGTTTGTGCTTGATCTCCCTCAACGAGTCCTGCGTACCAGACATGAAAAAATTGTAATGAGCCTACTTAAAAGTAATGAAGTGTCTGTTTGACAAGTAGTACTTGCTTGAAGATGCCGTATTAATAGTAAGTTCAGAATGTGTTGTTAAAGCAAGATTCGATGATCCTGAAGACGTAGTTCTGGTTGAACCCGTTCAAGATTGTCCATTATACGCAAAAGGAATTCTCCTTGCAAAAACTATGACCAAAATTAAATAAGACACTATATGGGCCAGAATCATGAATTTGAAAGACTATTCCCAAAAGGTCCTGAAAGGTGACAAAATTGCTACTTGCCAACCTGTCAATGCAATAGTTACCTGTAACACCTTGCCTTCTATAAAACAACCTACTTTACCCAAGGTACTGCAAGACCTGGCTAATTCATCAGCACATTTATTAAATCAAGTTCAGGTGGCTAGGTTAGATCTTTTGAAAAGGAACCTAAATGTTTTCTCTCTATCCGACAATTATCTGGGAAGAACAAATGTGTGCAGCACAGAATAAATACTTGCAAAGCAGCTCCAATTAAACAACCTCCAAGAAGAATTCCTTCGGCCAAACGCAAAGAGGTTGAAAAGATGCTTAAATATATGCATAAGCAAGGCATTATATAACCCTCTCAAAGCCCATGGTCATCTCTAGTGGTCCTAGTTAAGAAGAAAGATGGTTCTACCAGATTTTGTGTTGATTTCAGAAGACTTAATGACGTAACGAAGATTTCCATTGAAAAGAATTAATGACACCCTAAATACCAAGTCCGGGTCAAAATGGTTCTCAACGCTAGACCTGAAGAGGCTATTGGCAAGTGCAATTCCATCCAGAAGACAAAGAAAAGTCCACCTTTTCCACTGGAACAGGACTATGGCAGTTTAAAGTAATGACATTTGGTTTATGCAACGCCCCAGCCACCTTCGAACGTTTAATGGAAGTAACACTACAGGAGCTAAGCTGAAAGACTTGCTTGGTATACTTGGATGACATCATAATACTTAGTCCGAAGAAATGTCATTTCTTTCAGAAAGAAGTAAAATACCTGAGACACGTGATTACCGAAGATGGTGTTAGAACCGATCCAGAAGAGACAGAAGCCATTCAAAATTGACCAGTACTCAAATACAAACATGAACTAAAAAGTTTTCTAGGCATCTGTACTTACTACAGAAGATTTACGAGTATTAAGAATTTCACCGAAATTGCAAGACCACTACATCGTTTGACTGAAAACAGTAGAACTTATGAATGGACTAAATTGTAACACCGCCTTTAAAGAATTGAAGAAGGCACTTTGTAATCATCCAGTGTTGTAATATCCCGAACCTGCCCAGACGTTTATTGTGGACACCGATGCTAGTAACACTTCCAGTGGTGAAATTTTATCACAGCTCCAGTATGGTGAAGAGAAAGTAATTGCTTATTTTAGCAAAGTACTCTCCAAGCCTGAGCGCAACTACTGTGTAACTAGAAAAGAACTACTGGCCATTGTCAAGGCCCTGAAACATTTTTAAAAATAACTATACGGTCAAAAATTTCTCCTCAGAACGAACCATGCATCTTTAAAGTGGTTAATGCAGTTTAAAAACCCTGAAGGTCCAATAGCACGATGGCTACAGCGTGTACAAGAGTACGATTTTAAAATTGAACACCGAAATGGCAGAAATCACAAAAATGCAGACGCTTTGTCAAGAGGACCTTGCCCATAAGAATTCAAATATTGCAACAGGCAGGAAGAACGAGAAAATCATGATGATTTTTATTGCCGAAGGACACAGCTTCAATGTGCTTTAGATTGGGATCCTAAAGTCTTATTCAAAGACCAATAAGATCCTGATCTGTGTTATCATAAAATTAAAGAAGAATAATACGGAGCTACCCACATTTCAAGAAATTTCCTCAAAATCTGAAAAAGTTGAAGGTTACTGGGCAATAGGGAATTCTTTAGTAATGCAAGATGGTCTGTTGAAGAGTTTGGGAGAGCTCTGATGGCAAAGATCATAAAAATCAGACTATATTACCCACAAAAAAGGTTCCGGAAGTACTGCAAGCTCTACACAATGGTGTAGGTGGCGGCCACTTAGGGATAATGAAAACTCTTGACAAAGTTCGAGAGAGATTCTATTGGTTGGGAAGCTGCGCAGATGTTAAAGAATGGTGCAGAACTTGTACCGACTCTGCTGACAGCAAAGGACCAAAAACCGGCAGCCGTGGCAATATGAAGCAGTACAATGTAGGAACACCGTTTCAGAGAATTGCTATAAAATGTAGCAAGCCCATTTCCTATTAGCGAATCCAGGAATCGATGTTTTAGTAGCGATGGATACCGAATCAAGAAGCTACCACTGTTGGCGACATGCAATTTGAAGCGTGGATCTGTAGATATGGAGTACCAAAAGAAATACGCTCTGACCAAGGCAGGAACTTCGAATCTGCAGTATTTGCGAGCCTGTGTAAACATACAAACATATAACTTATGTTTTAATTGGAGGTATGAACCAACTGCGTGCAAACTTTCATTTGAATGCGCTTAGTTCTTTGAGGGTGAAAGAGAATAAATAAACAAACAAGCTTTCAAACAAACAAAAGAAGTAAATTCTTAATTACTTCTTAGTAAAGATTTAAGAATAGCACAATATATTTGAACTGACATCTTCAAAACACTGAAATCACATTCGCAATTGGTAATAAAGGGTTTTTAGCAGGCGCGGCCCGTCCATAAGGTCATTTGGTCAATGACCCACCTAAAATGTTCAGTGATCTACCTAATAATTTATTTTTTAATTTTTTAAAACCAAAAAATAATCTTTTGTTTCAAAGTTCCATGCGAAAGTCCCCAAGAAAGAATCAAGCCAAGACATCGTCAAAGGATATCCAAGCTTGCTCCGGGCTGGGTCATATTTTAAATTGATCTTATAGGTTTATATGGACGATATAAATTCATTAAAAGTAAGAGAGAAACAGACATACGCCCTTTAGGAAGTTAAAAAGAGATACAATTGGTCGACGGCCCACCCATAATATCTGGCCACTCCCACTATGGAAATACTCTCAAACTCAAACCGCCCCCTAAAATATACTATTTCAAAACATTTGGTTCGGAAAAAGAAAAACTAATTAGGTACCTAACATGCGAATTGTATTTGCATCGTATTAATAATATTAATTTATTAGTGGTTAAACATAAAATAAATACGATTTATGTCAGGCCAGCGCTAGGCATCTTATTTAACGATATCGGACCGATTTTCTTATATAACGAGCGTAGTGCAGCGTTATAACAGCAGCGAGTTAATCTCATGGTCGCGGTTTCGAATCCGTGCTGGGGCAAGAACTTTTTTTTAATTTTTTGTTATTTAAAAAATTAGATCGGCTCTAAAAGGTGTATTGGCAACAAGTTGTTCCTCGATAAAACATTTTTAAAATTGTTAGATTGTTGGCAATCTCATATTTACTACAGCTTACAGCCTGCACGTGCGTAGACAAATATCGTATTACTATGTCTAGTCGCCAGCATTGTATTTATTAAAGAAAACGGAGTTTCGGCAGCGTTCCTAATTTTATTTTACCAATAATCATGCTTTTATCTCAGAATTTTGTTTTGTTTACATTCTGGGATTTTAGTACAACAAGGCGCGACATCTATTGAAGAGACGCTAAACTTATCACAACGGAACCCGCTAAAATCTACTATTTTAGAGTATTAAAACACATAGAAAAAAAGCCATAAACAAAAAAGTGATACTAAAAGTCACACATCAAGAGTAGTAATGTTCAATATTCTGCAGTACCTATTTTATGATTTTGGCAGTGTTTATTTGTAGGTAAATAATTTCTTGGCACATTATTAAAAAACCTTTCTTAATTAAAAAAGTGTATTTTGCTTGTTGCGTTGATATCACTAGTTGGCCACAAAATTTTGACCCACCTGTAAAAAAACTCACGGGCCGCGCCTGGTTTTTAGCATCATGGGGTAGTTTTTACCCAGTTGCCATTCCCACAGTTTTGTAGATTCTTATTCCATCTATAGTAAAAATATTATTTTTTACATAAAGCTCCCAGCAAAACTTGTTATACTGCACAATTAAAACCACAAAAAAAACTGATATTTACGTAACTAAAGGGTAGTTTTTACCCTTGAATTTTACAAGTATGTAGTATTTAAAACATAAATTAATACATGTGTGTCATTAGAATTAGTCATTCTACTATTTAAACAGTTTCGTTTTATGATATTACGTTACTTTCATTAATATTAGTAGACAGCGTCGTTTGCCTAGCACACCGTATGAGGCGATGAATGCAACTCCTTAACTCAAGTTAAGTGTTTTTTGCTGAAACCTACGTATTCGTATTCCTTAGCCTTCAATTTATATATGTACGAAATGAAATCCCCGAAGGTTATATTGACTTTATGTAATAAATTACCTAGTCTTACGGGCGCCTGAGCACGAAGCGCGGGCACCTTGCAAGAAAATATCGGCTGTCGGCACGCGCGGTACTCGCATCAAAACACTAAATCTGGCGCACGACTACGATCAGTCTGCTTTACTAATCTTTTGTTTGATACTGTATTGCGTGCATCTTTGTTAAAAAATTGGGATAAAGTGCTAGAAGGAAGCTATCGCAAAACTCCAAGACTAAAGAAATCTAAGTTTGGTATTCAGCAATATGAGTCATTCTTTTACAAATCGTAGGTACGGTATGGCTTTGGGCGAAAAAAAATTTGCAATTTTTAAAATGTCTGAACAAAATTTTTTTTAGCATTTTTTCATTATTTGAGTCGACACGTGGATCGGGATTTTTTTTTAATTATCTTCCGATTTATGTTATTTATAATTTATAAATTTTAATAGTTTCTTTGCTTCTGTCACATTGTAAATTCATTATCTCTGGTTCCAATCATCGGATGGGTACCGTTCTCTTGCTGTTTTATTTATTGTTGTGTAGCCTTTCTGATTTCATGCTGAAAATAATTTAAGAAAATTATTTAATAAACATTATTAACAAATCGTTTAAATATTTTTTATTCCCTTCGAATTGATTCCTTATCCGACAATCCGAAATACAGGGAGTTTAAGGAAAGTTTCAAAGCAAAGTAGCATGTATCGGCAATAAATATTTCTATACGAAGAGTCGCTTGAAAAAAAATGTGCAACACGTGTCGCCTTCGATTGGTCAAATTATTAAAAGACAAAAACAACGATAATCTCCAATCAAACAAGCCGCAGGTATAACCGCACGACTTTCTGCACATTTTTTCTCATGACATTATCAAAAATGGATACATTTTTTAGAATTGTTCATCAGTACTCATTTTTTAAATCATTAGTAGTTTATTGCTTCGATTTTAGTTACATTAATATATGAAATAAATTTATATTTATAATTATATAAATTTTATTATACATATAAAATTATATTCATGTTCATTTCATTTTTTACTCTAAACTCCTTTAATATTGGGGTTGCGATAGTATTTATTGTAAATAAAAACGTTAATAGAATAAAAATTATAAATAATAGTGCTTCACTTTATTGACAATTTAAAAAAAGTTTTTAGGGAAAAATGAAATGTTACACAGAGAAAAATTAAAAACAAAAATTATCATTCACTTCGGTAAATGTTCGATAAGGGCATCTGAGTGGCACGATCTACTTTAAAATGAGAAACAAAAAATGCTATACGTTTCGTAATATTCACCATTTTTAAAGAAATTTTTACCGAACTTACAGCATTTTGTCTACGTTTTATAGTAAATCATGCCACATAGATGCCTTTATCAAGCGTTTACAACTATTTAGTAATGTTTTCTGTTTTTTCTCAGTGCAGTATAAAAAATGACAATATAGATTGTACGAGTGAAAAATGCGTTCGATTCTGAATAAGTGCGAGGTTGCTCACAAAATCAAATCAACTACGACTATCACTGAGGCTCAAACGCTTTCTTACGAGTTGCAGGTAGTACGTTTTTTTAAAATCACTGTCACTTTTCACAGGTCTTTTTTACGATGCATGTCTTATTCGTATTCGAAACAGTTGCTGTACAAGAATCCATGTATGTTCAGAAGCAACTAACGCGTGCAAGACTGCTGAAACTGTTCAACATGCGGCACATAACGCGCAGCTCATAGCGTTCGGCGCGTGACATGCACTCGAAATTAATAAATATCTTTGGACCTCATAGCATAGAGACTCCACTTTTATTTTTTGAGCGATGATTGGAGTAAAACACAACGCATATAATGATATTTTTGAGGGCGAGGATGAAAAAAATATTTAAACAATATATTTGTTAGTAATGTTCATTACATGTTATAAAATTCTTTGTAGCATGCAACTAGAAAGCTAATACAACAATAAATACAACGGTGAGATAACGGTATCAATCCGATGATTAGAATCGAATATAATGAATTTGAAATGTGACAGAAACCAGAAACCTATTAAAATTCATAAATAACATAACTCGGAAGAAACATTTTTAAATCCCGATACACGTGTTGGCTAATTTTATGTATATTATTTGAAAAAAAAAATCCAACCAATTGGAAATCATGAAGATTTTAAATACATTTAATTATTATTTTTTTAGACAAAATTTTAGCTGGTAGTACTTTATATACTACTCAAACGTATGTCTATACAAAATGACCTTATTCGTATTCATTCAATATCGTATTCTAGCCAAGTTACTGAAAAACGCAACTTTCAAGTAAATAACAAAATTTAAAAGTAAATAAGTAACAGTAAGAGTAATAATGAAAAAATTTTGTTATTCCAGAACAGTTTTATTTTATTCACAAATTATATGCAAAAAAAGTTTTATCTACAAAAAAATCCTTTAGGCATTTATTCTAGTCATGCTAAAGAAAAACTAACTAAAAATAACTTTAAAATGAATAATAAAATTATTAAAGCAGAAACTGTGTAGTTCCTGAACACTTTTAATTTATTTTATTTAGAGAATTGGCTGTAAAAGTGAAATAGCATGTTAGAAAATAATGAATATACAAAGGAACGTGACATATTTTAAATACTCTTACATACCTGCCTATTGGAATTGGTGCGTTTTAAAAAATCTATTTAGAGGTATTCTTCGCTCGATTATACAAAACAAGAAAGCTTCCCGTCTACTTTTTGATGATTCTCAATGAAAGAAGCACGCTATATCGCATTTGTAATATTTTGCTCCGGTTGGGTTTGCTTGGGTACAGATATTTAAATAAAATTAAAATTAAATTTGTAATATTTTGCTCCGGTTGGGTTTGCTTGGGTACAGATATTTAAATAAAATTAAATAAAAATTACAACGCCCTTTTGAAATGAAGAAAATTAGCTAAAAAATGATGGTTATGATTGTACAAATGCTGTCAAATCTTGTTGGCTTGTCAAAATGTACAGTAATACATTGCAATTCGCAATCATAGACAAAGAACTAATTTCAAAGCCAACTATGTGGAATAGCTAGGGTGGTAAGTCACTTATTATTAAATTTCTAAATCTAAATATTTTCAAAACAGGTAAAAATATATTGGAAATTATGTATTTTTAAAATAAGAAAAAAATGACTTTCTAGACAATAAATAATATATATTCCATTCAAAAAAGTAAAGCTAATGATATTTTTTTAACTTTGCGCTCGTCATTTGTTCATTTTTTAGCAGATCCTGAGGGTTCAGATAAAACCCTAATGGCCAGATTTTCCAATGCTAGACTGGTCTAATTTGATAATCAAAAGTTTTAAACTGACAAATAAAAGAATAAGACAACTAAGTTTTATACTATGAATCTAAAGGATAAGAAAACTAAGTTTTAAACTATAAATCTGTTTCTGAGTTTTTTTGGCAAATTTATAAAGAAAAAGGCAATTTTAGTACGTACTTTCCACAACACTAGAACTAAATTCATTCTAGCAACACGTTCCAAGATGAAAATGATTTGAAAACCAAGCAAATCGCCGAAATATTAGAATTCATAAGCTTTTAATGACGACTTATTAAATTGGGTAAATTGCCTCCTTACAAATTACCTTACAAAAATTTTATTAAAATATTCCAAACCGTCTTTGAGATATCGTAGTATAACACCTTAAAATCATCACCCTGACCAAGAGGTATATTAACTCTACTTATAAACCAGGTGCTTGTTTGAATCAAGTAAATGAAAATATGCCTGGACTAGCAAAAGAATTTACAGTGGACGACCAAATTAATGTAACAGAAGTATGCAATAATTTCCAGAAAGCTCCAATAATTCCCTTATTTAAGGATGTTGTCACGAGTCAAAATTCCTCATTGATTTATTCTATTGATTTTTGTTTGGTTTATTTAAAAATCACATTTTATTAAAAGATGCATTCGCATATTAACGATGATTTGACACTTTGTCGTTCAGTGAACTTGGTAGTCTCATTTGCGGTCAGCTTGATTTTGTTTAACTTTACGGAGGAAGCCAAGTTATGCTGACTTAGCAATTCTCCGGGCATTGATCGCTGAATGACAAAATGATAGGCAGTCGTTCCGGGAAAGATGTCGAGTTAAGACATGTGCCCGTTGGTCGGGAGAAGAACCGCCTTTTCCGCCATGTATTTACCCAAAATCTAAGTAAGTATTTACCTTTATTTATTATGTTTGTACAATTGTTTTTAAGAGAATATATTTTATTTTTATAACTTCATTCCCTCCATACGATCCCAGAGACTATTATTTAGTCCCAGTCGCAACAACCCCCGTTGTGACATATGGTTATGGCCATTTATTCGGCCTAGAGTGTACCTTAATATTTAACTTCTAGTATACCTAAGATTTTTAATACTAGAGTAAATAGGAAAGCAACTCTTTTGTACAAAGTTGGAATTCTAAGTAAGTACTTGCTAATGAAATTTCAAATACTTTAGAATTTAAAAAGCTTAAATTATATCAATTTACTGAGAGGTAGTAGGCAGTTTCGAAACAAAAAAAAAGTTTGATTGTGGTACATATTCCTTCTCAAAACATGTCTGACGGTATTTTACATACTATAACCAGAGTAGAGAAATGGGGGAGTAGCGACACTCAGCAAAAATCGTTTGAAGTTTCTGCATCAAAGCAAAACGCCGATGCACACTGCGTTCTCCGGGCAGCGTATTACGGGAACGTTCGATAATATTAGCAGAGAGTAGATAGAATTTAGAGAAACACTGGCCTGCACCGATTTCGGGCCTGCCGGGGAGACCGGCTCGGCCTGAGCCGGTCTCCCTTGCGATGTTTTGGCATTGAACTCCATCTGTTTGTTATGCAGTTCAATGTGTTTTGGTGAATTGGCTGGTCTGTGGATTCATACTTTGCCCAGAGATGCCGATGTTGTTTGTCCATTATTGCCAGATGGTTTTGATTTATGTTTTGGTACAATATTTGTAAATACGTATACGATTATTGTAATTACTGGTTGTTCCGTACTGCTGGTCTAACCCTGTTTTGTTATTATACAGGGTCTGCAACAAAGATTGTCGTGCATAGTAGTTGTATTGTTATTATTATATTGTATGTGTACAATTAAATAGTATACAGGAGAGAATTTACATAATTTCTATTGGCATTCCTAAGTTTTAACTGGGCATGATATGTACGGGAGGTTCTCTAAAAATTAGTATTTAGCAAGTCGCGGACAGAAATATTTTAATTCTCGCGCTAAAAGAAGTACTCGTGAAAAAAATCAATCAGGTTTTTTTCTAAATCTCCACTTTTTACAGTCTCTAGATGGTTTTCTGTTTCGGTCGGTCTGTCTATCTGTTGGCACGAAAAGTGAAAAAATTACTTGATTGGGTTGATTGAACGAAATTTGCATATACCTATACTGGGGTTTACACTGGCTCCAGCTCCGACTAAACTTCCGATGGAATTTATGTATACAGGGTGAGAAAAATTAATTAGAAAAATTAATTTCTATGTTGCTTTAATTTAAAGATGATGCATTTTACATAAGTCATATTTTGCATATAGATAACATTTATACATTACATATTTACATTATATATTTACACTAATATAAATAAAGACCCTTCTAGTTCCCCATATGTACGGTGAATAACTTTAAGTTTAATAAATATTGCAGCATATTTTAATTCACGTTTATACTTGGTGGAGAGATTTAAAATAATGCAAAAACAAACATTTATAAGGATTTGATAAAAATCAGAGGCTACGGGGTCTCGTGGAGAGTTTAAAATGTTCGTCATTTTACTAAATATACCTGGCACCATATTTTAGTTCATGTTTATACTTGGTGAATAGATTTGAAATAATGCAAAATCAAACGTTTTATAAAGGATTTGACAAAAATCAGAGGCTACGGGTTCTCTTGGAAAGTTTAAAATTTTCGTCATTTTATTAAATATACATAGCACCCTATTCTAGTTCACGTTTATACTTGGTAGAGAGATTTGATATAAGGCAAAAAATAATAGGTATACATAATGGATGCGACAAAAATGTGAGGCTACTCTTCGAAAGTTAAAAATGTTCGTCATTTTATTAAATATAGCAGCATGGTTTAGTTCACGTTTATACTTGGTGGAGGGTTTATAAAAAGGCAAAAAATAACACACGTAACGGATGTCTCAAAAAACGTTATCCTTGATAAGAGTTGCTATATGTCCTATAAGACCGCCCGGCAAAAGTTGAAAAAAAGGGATATACGAGGGAGATGAAAATTTTTGAAAGTAGTGCAAGATTCAAGTAACTTCATTTTTCCATTTATTTCAAATATTTATTTAAACTTGTTCAGAATTAAAAGTTATCTCCCAATATGAAGTTATGGCATTCTGTGTCAAAAATACAAATAAAACTTATATTTTTATTAAAATATAAGTTTCATTTTTTTATATTTTGTTATTAAAAAAACACAAATAGAGAAGTCGAAAACAAAGGAGAAACGTTAAAAATTAAATACGTAGTTGTGCCTTTACTGTTGGCGATAATATATTCTTAAAAGTAAATGGGTTCGAGTGTCGACTAGGGCTTGGAATTTTTGAAATTTAAGTATTCGAATACTAACTTCATTTATAATTCAAACATTCGAATTTCTGAATGTTCGAATAGTCGATTCGAATATTCGAATCGACTATTCGAATATTCGAATCGACTCTTCGAATATTTGATTCGAATAGTCGATTCGAATATTCGAATATTCGAATCGACTATTCGAAAATTCTACCAGTCGAAGCGGCTATTTGAATATTCGTGGAAACTATTCGAACATTCAATAATTCGACTAAGTACTTAGTTGGAAAAAAGTTGGGGAGAAAAGTTAAAAAGTTAAATACGTAGTTGTACCTTTACTGTTGGCGCTAATATATTCGTAAAAGTGAATGGGTTCAAGTGTAGACTAGGGCTTGGAATTTTTGAAATTTAAGTATTCGAATACTTACTTCATTTATAATTCAAATATTCGAATTATTGAATGTTCGAAGTCTCCACGAATATTCAAATAGTCACTTAGAATATTCGAATAGTCGCTTCGAATTCGGCTATTCGATAGTCGATCCGACTATTCGAATCGACCATTCCAAAATTCTACCAGTCAAATCGACTATTCGAATATTCGTGGAGGCTATTCGAACATTCAATTCGTATATTTGAATTATAAATGAAGTAAGTATACTTCAGGTTATTAGTAGGAAGTCTTGACGATATCTTGGAGACATCTGTATTCTTGAAGGATCAGTGGTTTGCTCCCTCAGCATGAAACTGCCTTATAAAGTTATAATAAATAATAAGAGATATTTTTCTAGGCAGTTAACGAAGCCTTGCGTTGTTTCCTAAACATGCTAAATAAAGCACATAACAGTCTGAATGAAACATATTTACTTCGCATCTGTGTAAGTGGTTTGAGCACAAGAGTCTGAGCTAAAAATATATTTTTGACAGTTGTTTAAATTTTGGGTTTAAGGGCAATCGTACGCTACACCACCTTTTTAGCATGCTCCGGCGCGTCGCAGTGCCTTTAAAGGGCTCTAGCTTCTTTATTTTAAAAGATTAGTCTAACAGTAGTCGACAGAAAATGTAGCATAATAAATTCGGCAATTTTTTGTGAAAGAAAAAATATGATATCTTGTTTCGTGAGCGAGTTAAGACAGGGTTAACAAGAATTTCCCTGGTTGTAAAATCACGCGTTTTGGGCTAATTTGCTGGAAGATATCTTGACTTCAAAAGGGAACATTTTTAAAATTTGTTTTAAAACTGTGTATTGCAGTAAAAGATCTAAATTTTATTTAAAACTAAAATTTACTACAGCCACAAAAAAGCCGTTAAAATTTTTATCCGAATTTTAACGGATTTTCATGGTTCGTAGTAAATTTTAGTTTCAAATAAAATTTAGGTTATTCTTCCCTTCATACATTTTTAACAGAAATTCATACAATTTTAACAGAAATTTTAAAAATATTCACTTTGGAAGTCGGGATTTCTTCCAGCAAATATCGCGCAAACGCATTTTAACCGTATTTTTCTAACCAACCTCGTCATAACTTGCTTACGAATCATGGTATATTTCTTTTTCACAGGAAGTTTCCAGAGCTATCAGGCTTCATTTCATCTGCATTACACCTGGGTCTATTTTTGAAATATAGACGCTATACTTCTTTAAATGGACCCGAGTGAGCTACTAACAGCAATGCATCGGCAATGCAGCGGTCCATCGCCCTTAATAAAGATAATACAAAAAAATATATGAAAATAACTAATTATAAAAGAGAAAGAACAAAGACATAAAATATGTGAGCATGTACAAAGAGTCCTTAAGTAACATTTTGATGATTTCACTTTCGTGATTTATAAGCGACAATTCTGCCGGCCTACGTTAGAACCCCGAACTCAGTTTGTGAAAAAAATGCAGCTTATTTCAGAAACTGAGTTACTGAAAAAAATGGAATGCTATTTATTTATAGCAACCCAATACCTGGCGAAAACCCAATACCTGGTGAAAACAACATTTTTTTAGTTATGTTTTGAAATATTAAAAAAAATAAAACCCCGTCCTACAATTCCAAAGCATTATCATACAAGCGTATTCGCCTGTCTAATAAAGTAACGTTTTTTTCTAAAATGTTTGTTATTTGTACGTACAAATTACTGTAGGTTTGATTTCTATATAAAGGATATCAATTTCGAGAGTTTAATAAAAAATACAGCGAAATCGATAAAATTATTTTTCTCAAAAATAACAAATTTGTAGATACGAGGTTCTGACTTATGACGGCATGATTTTACTGTATTAAAATACGAACTAGGATAGTACTGAGGGCCTCTTTGCATAAAATCCTTCATATATAAGTCTATTTTAAACTTCCTGACCTCTAGCATTAACCTTGGAAACATTTCATACAATTTTCTACGTGGCAATAACACACCATCGCGATCTCGACTGTATTCAATCAGACTAATTTTCTGACTGTCTCCGTAAAGACGCCACGAGTTGCCAGCAACCGGATAAAACTAGTTTAGCGAAGAGTCGGCAAAAACAGGAATAAGTGGCGAGTGTCGCTTCTACCGTGCTATAACTATATACATTTTTGAACAGTTGTAGCTCCCGGGGTATCTACAAATACCAGAAACTCTTTAAAATTGGCAAAACTTCCCTAAGGAAATAGACAACTTTAGGCTGATTTCGCCTGAATCGCCTGGTACATCCTATATAATGCAACTCAAATACTGAGCTGAAATACTAGCGTCAACTTTTATGAAGACAAGATGCATAAATCGTCGAAATAACTACTCCCCTGGCTACTTGCCACGCAGGGTATTGAATGACATGAGGAATTTACTTCTCTTCTTCATAAAATTTGTTATACTGGAAAACTATTTAAAATATCTTACTTGTCAGTTAAGTTTAACCTGCAAGTGACTTTTTGGAATAGGGCTATAGCATTGTATTGCTTATTGCTAATTCTCTAGCTGCCCTTTACGTAATACTTTTTTTGTGTGTGCCTTACTGGTTAATTTGCTTATTGTTTCCTAAAGCATGTATAACTTCTTTAAGAAAAATGAACTCGCAACTTTTTCATCCACGCCAAAAATGAGTCATTCTGTTCTAAAAAGTATTGTATGTATGTATGTATGTACGTATGTAACATATACGTATATGCACTCTAAAATAATAAGTATATTATGTTCAACTTAAGAACGGTGCTTTAACATTGTTTCGAATTAAAAAAAATGTCTTATACTGATGTATTTTGGATTGTAACTCTCTTACTCACTTACAGTAAGTGTATTATAAGTTTGGCAATCAGGTTGTACCTACGAAAATTGTTTTATGCCCTGGTTTGGTACGTATAACAATTTTTCATCCATTTAATTTTCGATAATTTCATTAATATGCATAAAAATAAAATGTAAATAATATGAATAAGCAGCATGCGAATATGAGACGCACGCTAGTTCGGTGAACTTATGTCATTATTTTAAAATAATATAAAATTCTCGGTACCTGCATTCTCTAAGTCAGCTGAGTGTGTTTAATATATTTTACTATGAACTTGAAATAGTGCCAAATTATGCAAGCTTTTAAAATAATAATAAACATTTTTTTTATACATTGGACGTATAACGATATAGTCTAATACTATTTAGTATTTCTTCAAATTTAAGCAATAATAATAAAACTTTGATATGTTTGTTTGTCAGTTATTTAAGAAATATTTGATTTTAGAACAAACTCGCTTGCGAAATTGAAAAGAAAGTTTTCACACGCTAGCAATATAATCTCGGTATTGGTACCCAACGTAAAAAATCGTAGAAAAGGTATCAAGAAATGAGTGAAGAAATATATTGTTGCACAATATCGAAATTTATAAAATTCTGAATAAATATATAAATATATTATAAAAGTATGCAATGTTATGTTTTTGAACTACATTTTTTAACCAAAGAAAAATCGGTGTAAATTAAGACCAAAATTATGTTAGGTGTTAGAAAGGTCTTTAAACGCATAATGCTTTGATAAGCATACTTTCTTAAATCTTACATCCAACTAGAAAAAATATTTATGAACGAGGTATTTTCTGGTTTAACTAAACACCATTTTTGCTATTGAATTTTACATTCTGCAATAAAATTTTAGTAGAGGAACAAATGTCATCAACCCCAATAAACTTGAGTAGCTATATGCATATGCACAAACGAGTATATGCATACGTTTTGACTTATTCATTAATTTATTACCGTAATATAAAAATATTTTTACGTCTTGTAAATATCAGAATTGCAATATCCTAAAAAATGGCATTCACTTAAAACTCTCTAGAAAAAACTATTTTTTGGATAGTATTTTATTTAAAAGTAAAGATATGTAAAAGAATACTTTTTAGGTTTTTCTTTTCTTCACTTGACCGATTTCCTTTTAAGCAAATAGACTTTGTGCTGTTAAAGTGTTTGAAGGTAATAGAAAGCGTCCTAGAGTTCTGTTTTTAAATATAGTAACGGGTTGGTTCGAATTTGTTGTGAGGTCAATTTTGATTGTATTTCTGTCAATATAAGGCCATTTATGTAATATAATATCCAATTTATTGAAAATACTTGTATTTGCCGCAAAATTGTCTCGTAGTTGCTTCAAATCTCTAATATCGTGTTCTTTAGTTTTCAAAACAATTGATTTAATTTTGTTTTTAATTAGATAATGTTCTTTAGTAGTTTTAGCCGATTTTAAAAATGCTGATTTAGAAATTTTCTCTTGTTTTAAGGTTTGAATTTTTCATTTCTTTGGTCCATTATAATTTCTGTTTCACTAGTGTTGTAAGGTTGATTAGGGTGCAAGATTAAGACGTTTTGATTAGATTGTACATGGGTTCTGGTTAGAATTTGTGAATTACATGTTTCATCGATAATAATTCCGCTGTTGTTCGTTCGTTCCCATACGTCATGCAGTTTGAGAATTAGTTGATTAAAATCATATTTTGAAAAACTTGGTTTGTAGAGAATGTAGAAATTTTTGTGAAACGAAGGGTGTAAACCGTTTTGAAAGTGTTATATAATTATATCTGATGGCATTTTAGGATCAATAATGTCGCATAACATAATTATAGCCTAATAATAATTTTTAAGATTTTCATTTTGCTGCTGTTGCCCATTTCGCAGTTTTGTTTTAAATTTTGATATTTCGTATTTTCCTCCAAATTCAAATAAAAAATCTTGTGAGACTTCCTCCAAATTTTTCGTAAAATTTTCTGATTGTTTAATGTAACTGCTATACCAAATGTAGGCAACATCCTCTAACGATGATAAAAAATAATAAATTTTCTCTTTTTCAGACCAGCGGTTTTTTACAGAAATTTTATTAAATTCCCTAAGAAATAAAACACAACTATTAGTTTTCGGACAGAAAATAGGTGCTTGGAAATATGGAGGTTGCACTGGTGTAATAGGGGCCTTTAAAGCTTCTTCCAAAATCATTTTTACTCTCTTTTGAAACGGCCTGTACCCGGGTCGTTATATCTGGGAAATTTTGCAAGAAATCAAAAGAAAAATGAATATTCTAAACTATAAAATTCTAATAATATGCATACATAAAAACCTCTGTTTTAAAATAGTCTAAAAACGTCGACAACGGCAAAAGTGTACATAAAAAAGGGTCTCCAGGTCAAATTCTTAAGATTACATAAAACCAGATGGCCCAGCCCAGATGTGCATTAACAAGCGACGCGGCATCCCTCGCAGAGGGACAAAGCGCGAGTACATAAGCGCTCGACGCGTCCGCAGAAAGGCATTCAGATTCAGATGCACATTCGACTCACATTCAGATATCAGATAGACATTCAAATTTTCCTCTTTTTAAAAAGCTAAGCCGTGACGATGTCAGTGGGTTCTCCTGTTGCTCTTTTGTCCAAAGTACAGTTACGTTAATTTGTGTTGTAATATTAAGCAAGTAGTAAAATTGGTTTTCTTTTTACTTATTGAAGTGCCTAGTACGCCGATTTCAGCTGACGGTGAACACGCCGAGGCTGATCTAACTGGTGGGTCGGTATTTTGGTAACGAAATTAAATCCATGAAACTACTTTAAAAGAATAGTTCATCTCATTAATAATTCTATAAGAAATTGGATTCGTTTTACTTATTGAAGTGCCTAGTACGCCGATTTCAGCTGCAGGTGAATACGCCGAGGCTGATCTAACTGGTGGGTCGGTATTTTGTTAACGAAATTAAATCCTTTACTGTAATTTAATGTAATATATTATGTGAATTTAAATACTGGCAGTCGTACATCACAGTTTAATCTTATAAACAATATAAAGTCATGTTTAAAAATATTAAACTAAATCTTAAAAATTGGGCAACATTTGGGGGAGAATTTAAAATGAAAGTATAAAATAAGATTATCAAATACTATTTTACATAAATTAGGACTGGAAGAGAGACCTAATTTCTAACGGTACCAGATGATGGTGTCAAGAAACTTTTGCTTTCGAGATTTGGGTCAGTATGGCAGGGCAAGTGTAAAAGCACCTTTCTTGTAAATACAGATGGCCAGTTTGTCTTTCGGGGTTTATTTGGCATAACAAAGAAAGATAAAGGTCAGTCAACCGACAGGGTAGATAAAAGTAAAAAGGGTATTTTATTAAATTAAAGGTAATCTGCATTTAGTAACGAATAATAATAAAAAGGGTTGAGTTGGAGTAAATATAAATTATCGCGTGTGACCAACGTAATATCAAGATTGGCAATGATAAAATAAAGTATGGGTGTAGGTATTGACATGATGCTACCTGTAATAGGTATATATAAAACGGTGTGATGGGTTTTCTTAGGAACGGGTTATAACCGACGATGGTGCGCTGTCGAGGTTCTCGGTGCCTAAGTAATAAGAAAACAGCATCCGCTTGAGAAGAAAAGTGACACATGCGTATGGGCGGATGGACTCCAAACTTTTATTCCACCTTTATATGTTATACGTTGAGGTGTCCGATATTTTTGTTTGGGTATTGTGCTGATTTTAATCGGCTAATTACAGTAAATTAATTTAACAGTGGGGTTCCACTGTCCAGGTTTTCGGCTCCTCACGGATTGTGCGACAGAGGGGTTCCTCTGAAGGACTTTCCACCTTACGTAGTAGCATTATGCCAAGCGTGTACGTAATTTGGGGTGATACTGAGTGTTAAAAAGGTATTTAAAGAGTTAATGAAAATTATACGTACACGTCAGAGGGGCGATACCAATAATAAAATGCAGGTTATCCGGGTTATATCAGAAAAGGGGTGATATATAAAAAGGTACGAAGTGATAAAGTACATGCAGAGGTTCGCTGCAGACGCACAGTAACAGGTATAGGGGTTTTGGTAAAACAACATGTAAGGCACAAGTTCACGAGGATCACCATCAGTGTCGCAGGCATTAGATGTGTGAGCTATGAATGGGAAAAGGGCAGCCAAGATAGGTAAAGAAACTCTTCACGTGGATCACCAACAATGTCTCAGACATTAGATTTGTGAGCTATGAGTGGGAAAGGCGCAGCCAAGAAAATCACCGGTAAAGTGTAGACAAGTAAATCACCTGTAGTGTCGCAGACATAAACAGGTGACAAAAGGGGCAAAGGGTACCAATTACGGAAGACAGACAAAGGCCTATGTTAATATATTGAATTGTTAACTATTATAAATATTTTATTGTTATTTTGAATGTGAAATTGATAAATAACTGGTGTACAAATAAATAAATGATAAAAACAGGTTGATTCTTTGATTTCTTATCTCTACAATGCGACAGATTAAAAAGGGGAAAATATAATTAAAAACTATCAAAATCTGATCTAAATTTACTGTTGTACCAAACTTTAAAAGAACCTGAAATAAACACAACGTAGGAAAATAAGGTAATACATCCAGACGATTACAGCCAACGTGATTGACTTTGTCACGTGATGAATAGACTGGGGGTAGAGCAGTTTCACTTTTAAGGGACAAACTTGTATATTACATGAAATAAACTCTCAACGTGAAAAATTTATCGTACTAGTTATTTTAAATAAAAGAAAAAATTGTATGTAATTCTCAGTTACCATTAAAATTTCAAAATAATTGTTGAAGAGGCTGAGTTCGGAAAATTAAAATTAACTTGAACTACTTATTCTGTTATAAACGTAAAGTAAAAATTGCCAACTCTATTTTTTTATAATTTAATTAAAATGTGATACTTCATTCCCTCTGATTCTAAATAAATCTTTATCTATACTTAAAAAAATATATTCTCCACACAACTGGCAGAAATAATAAAAATGTTTAATTTTTGCACTAAAAAAGTTATAGTGTATTATGTATTTAGTAAAAACGGCACCTCCACCATATGTCACAACGGGGGTTGTTGCGACTGAGACTAAATAATAGTCTCTGGGATCGTATGGAGGGAATGAAGTTAAAGCAGTTATCAAAATAAAATATATTTTCATTCTCCCCTCTACGAAATCATAATTTTCTCTTTTAAAAGGGCAAGCGAAAGCGAAAGTCAAACGTGCTAGGTGATCGGTTGCTAGGTATGAAAAACTTTAGTGCCCTGGGCGACAAACAAAATATGTCAGATTATTTAATAACTGTCAAAATAATATTCAATTATTGACATGAATGTTACCTTAATAACCTTAACAACCAACTGTATGATACTGTTATAAGCCGCCTTATACCCATTTTATTACAATCGATTGAGGATTTTCAGCATCAAATTTGAATGTGCGTGTTTTAAGAAATCGAGAGGGGAGAATGAAAAGTTTAATACATTACACGCTGCAAAAGCCCTTTCAGGTGCTCGGAGTTTTTAAACAGCCTCGGCTACGCTACGCTTCTCCTCGGCTAATAAATAAAATAATTTTAACTCAGAAACCAAGATATTTATTTGAAAAAATTGAATTCAGGAATAATATTCATAATGTTAATACTAGAAATCAGAACGCAATAGAAATACCTAAACATCATACTGAAAAATATAAGTCTTCGTTTAAATATAACTCTTCTGTAATTTATAATAATATTCCTTCTAGTCTAAGGGGCTTAAGCTATATAACTTTCAAAAAAAATATAAAAAATTATTTAGTAAGGGTAGGATTGGAAGAATAATTATTAATAATATAAATCAAAAAGAAAACTAAAACTAGAAAAAAGAAAAAGATATCGACATAATTTTTACCTAAATATCCCATATTTCGTCAAGACCAGAATCCTCCTTAAGGGTACCCATCACTGACGCCGCGTTTCCTCGCTGGATAGCCAGGCTTATTCTTTGGGTGAGAAAACCTCGAGATTGTTCAGGAAAAATTCTTAAATTTATTTCAGAAACAAGTCTCTTAGCTTCCTCACCCCAAGGGCCCAGTGTCTCAACAGCAAATGGAACGAAATAAAATCTGTCTTTCAGATCTTTATATTTGACGTGTTTTTTGTTTTCCGAAATAAGAGCAGCAGAACCAAAAGATTTTGATGTTTTATCCAAATATGATTTTGCTAGAGTATGGCTGCAGGTGGCGTCCCATAAAAGTTGTTTACCTCTTTTCCATGGAATTAATGTCATTCCGTCTACTCGTTTACCATCATTCCTATATATTCCAGCAGGTTCAAGTTTAGCAGGACATTCTGCAGAAACTAGAGCACGTTTAAGAATGTCATTAATTTGTCTGTGTCTCGATGCACGTCCTGCACTTCTTTTGCAGCTTAGCCCATGGGAGCCATAAATATCAGCAGATTCGCTACAAATGCAGGTGTGTTCACCAGACACAGGCAGACCAAGTCTTAAAGAAACTGAAATTCTGAAAGAATTATTGTCAAGTAGATTTCCTATAGAAGAGGACGGAAGGGCATTAAGCCATGCGTTACTTTCTTGAGCTTGAAGAGCTAAGAGTCGAGCTTTGGTTTCATCGGATTGACAATTTAATAAAAGAAAGTTTTGGCGTATTTGACAAATTTTTTTATCAAATTCTTTTTGAGACTTTGGTAAAGGTACTGGTAAAGTTTCAAACTCACAAAGAGAACACCACTTTTCCAAACAACTATCAAAATCAAAATCGTTTGTGTCAGAAATATAAGAAGGCAGTATTGTTTTTAATAAATTTGAAACATCGGAAACTGAACCCAAAAAGGAAGATATCGAAAGAGTAGATGTGTCTCTAATTCCAAGACCGCCCATTCTCACTGGTAATGTACTTTGAAACCATGAATCATCCTTTATGGGACAGTTTGTTATGTCTTGAATACAATTTTGTAATTCTAAATCAAATTTCATTAAAGATTCTTTAAGTTTCCAGCAAGGTGCACATCTTAGTAAATAAGACATTCGTGGAATAGCAAAAGAATGTTTAAGCAAAAAATATGCAATATGAGAATCTAAGAGTTTTAAATTCTGATATGAATCAAAAAAAGAAATAATTTTTTTATTTATTTCCGAATCAATCTTTGACAAAGAATATGCACAACCTAATAAATTTAAATTGGATATGGGAACTTCCAATATAGAAGGTGAAAAGTCAAAAAAACTTGATTTTATTAAATCAGGATTCTCAGAAATAAAAGATATTTCACATTTCTTAAAGTTCAGTTGTAGACCTAATTTTGAACTTCCCGTTATTATTCTCTTAAAATTATCTAAAACATTCTTTGGCTCACCAGCAAGGCATCCATCATCTAAATACCAAATGTTAAGTTCAGAGTCCAGAGAAGAGACAATAGGATGAATGGCTAGGCAGAAAAGAGCAGGGCCAAGCGGGTCACCCTGTTGAACACCCCTTTGTGAAAGGATGTGGTTGTTTCCATAGGAAAGAATAGAATTTTCACTGTAACACTGAGAAATAAAATTAAAATATTCAGGAAGTAATTCTTTAGATCTGTTAAGAATTGTATTTCTATTAACCATATTGAAAGCATTCTGATAATCAATTTTTAAAATAACTTTATCTGAAGAATGAGGAAAATTTAGAAATCGACGCATTGTATGAGCAGCCGCCTCCGCACCACATTTGGTTCCAAATCCTAGTTGGAAAGGGCGAAAAACATTTCCAAGTTTTTCGTAAACTCGAGAACAAACTATTTTAGCAGCTAAACGACGAAGGCAAAGGCCCACTGCAATAGGTCGAATTCCCCCGTCTTTCTTGTTAAAAGCACAAAGATTTGCACCAAAGAAAATCGGACTGATTTCTTTTTGAACGACACCAAAGAGAGTATGAGTAATAAAAAAAGTAAGGGAAGTAAGTAATTTTGAAGAAAATAAACCTGCACCATCACCTATCAAATCTTTAAGGTGTCGCGGCCTCAGTGAATCCACACCCCCAGAGGATCCCGGATAAAACGAGAATATGGCTTTCTTAATTTCATTTTCGGAAATATTAAAATCAATATTTCAATCATTTGAAATTTTAAATATTTCTTCTTTTTCAGGGATTGGATGTTTGTTCTTCAATTCTTGAAGTGTTTCTTCATTTTTGTTGGCGATAGTTTCGTTGGAACTTAAAAGTCTTATTGCATTTTTTATGTCTCCTTCTGAAACTCTAGCTTGAATTTTTTTTACCAAAGATGATTTATCATTAACATATTTATTAGATTTTCTTAAGTTTATCTTCTTTGGCGTGTAGGTCTCCAGAAGATCATACAATGGGAGTTCCTTGTTATTAATCCAGCGGGTTAAATTATTTTTTATGTGGGAAGTTAAAGAATATTTTCTGTTTGTTTTTGAGTTTTTTGGCATAATTAGGGCAGCATATGGAAAAATAAAAAGGTGAATCCAAGACAAACTATCGTTTTTAGTAACACATTTGTCAAGAAGTGAAGATAGTTCTTCTGAAATTACTGGCCTGGCTCCCTTTGGAATTATTTTGACCAATATTGTTGAAGATTTTAAACCTGCAAGTATTTTTGCAAGTTGGGTACAATCAGGAACATAACCAGAATCACAAGATGTATTTTGTTGGTCTTGTGTGTCAAAACTATTTGAATCATTAACAGAAAAATCTGAATGTGTATTACTTGATTTATAGTGAATCTTACCCACATGGATTTTTAAACCATTTGAATTTTTAAACGATTTTGAACAAAGAGTGCATGTATGCTTACTATCCAAAAAGTTTGGTTGTTCAAGTAAATCGTAATGTCCTCTGTCAGGATCTCCACTAAATAAAAGGTTGATAGTCTGACTATAATTTTTACCTGATAGAACTATTGGTTTCTTCTTTAAAATTTCATTTATTTCGGTATTTGAATTCGCAACATATATGTTAAAATTTAGCTTGTATATTTCCGAAAGGGCAAAACATTCAGCAGATGTACCAAAAATCCCATTTTTCTTGCTTTTCTTAAAATATTCTTCTTTTGAAAAGGTAGAGTCCAAAATAAAGTTTTTAAAATTTTCCCAGTTATCAAAAATAAACTTTGAAGCTTCGTTCCTTAATTCTAAATGTTTTTCTTGATGTTTGTACAAAAATAAACTAACAGAACGAAACAAACAATTACCATCGCCAAGTATCCTGAATTTCTTCCAAGACATAGAAGGACAAGTCATCCGACAATTTTCTTTTATAAAAGATGGAGTACTTCATCTACTCTTTTATGGTTCTCTTGAAAAGGGTTTTCGAGGGACTCAAATGTGTATATAATTTTATTTTTCTTGGTTTTACAATTGATATAAAAGGGGTAAAAAAGATGTAAAAAATGTTGACGTCTTGTTGGCACTTTGAAGAATGATTTTTTATAAATCAAAACCCTACCTATTTATGCCAACTAGTATACTACTGTCATTTTTTGGTTTTCTTTTTTACTTTATCATTTTTATATTTATATTTTTAATTGTTTTATTGGCATAAATAAACATCTTTATTATTATTATTATTATTATTGTACTGTAAATATCTATGTCTTAAAAACAATTGTACAAACATAATAAATAAAGGTAAATACTTACTTAGATTTTGGGTAAATACATGGCGGAACAGGCGGCTCTTCTCCCGACCAACGGGCACATGTCTTAACTCGACATCTTTTCCGGAATGACTGCCTATCATTTTGTCATTCAGCGATCAATGCCCGGAGCATTGCTAAGTCAGTATAACTTGGCTTCCTCCGTAAAGTTAAACAAAATCAAGCTGACCGCTAATGAGACTACCAAGTTCACTGAACGACAAAGTGTCAAATCATCGTTAATATGCGAATGCATGTTTTAATAAAATGTGATTTTTAAATAAACCAAACAAAAATTAATAGAATAAATCAATATTTGGAACTAAATAAAGGAATGTCCAGCTACAAACATAACAGTCGTCGGAGTACCTTTTAACGGTGCAAACAATAACAAAATATTCAAATTTAATGATAAACTGCTCAAATTTTGTGAAAAGTTGAACTCTGTCTTCCAGGTAGAATTCAGTGTATAGATTCAAATAACAAAAATGGACAGGTTATAAGTAGGTTTAATTTAGGTATAAAACTGGTTACCATCATCGGTGATCCCTACAAAAAGGAAAATAATTTAATATTTCTTAATTTAGAAAATAAACCAAGTTTGCAATCACCAAATGCGAAACAAAGAAAATTATACTTTTATACCAAACCAGATAAATAATAGGAGTTTGTATGAGGAGTTAAATCAGTCCCAGAATAGATCGCAGTTGCCATTAGTCCAGCGGTGGCGAATCCTAATAAAGATACGTTGGCAAACAAGGATGGTACCAATCCTGGTGATGAAATTTTAATAAAAGACGTTGTAAATGAGATCGTTACCCATGAAATGGTAAGAGAAAATAAGTTTGAATTAGAGCCTGACAAAAGTTTAAAAGCTATTAATACCATGAGTTCTACAGTCAGTGATGTATAACCTAACAGCAAACTTCTTTTTCGTACCTAAAAGAAAATTATGCACCAGAATATTCAGTCTGTCTGGAAAAATATTACAGCTTCAGCTATTCTTAATAATAACAATATATACATACTAATGCTTACTGAGCACTGGATTACTAGGGACTCCCAGATGGACTCTATATACTTCCCTAATTTTAAAACTGCTTCGTATACTGTATCGTATCTAATAGTACCTAAACATGGCGGCTCACAGTGTTCAAAATTTGCAAAAAAGTGATCGTAATTAAAAAGTTTAAGTTTTCCTGAGAATGTTGAAATTTATGTATTTGTTTGTACGCGTCATCATACAACTTTTTACCAAGAACCGCTTTTCTGTCTTTGTCAGGGTCATAGATATTGATAACGAAAAACTACAAAATTAATTAAATTTTCATATGGCATATTTTAGTGCTAAATTCTTTTCTTTTGCTTCGGTGTTACCTAGTGCAGGTATCATTGTTGGTGTAAACATAATTATACCAGGGAAAAGTACATACCTTAAAGATTCAAGTAACCTGAATAACATAAAGGAGGGTGTTTTTATCTTCAGGTAGAATCCGCTGCTTGTCATCCTATACAATTTTTAAAGAAATGCCATTTTATTGACGCTTCATGTTTATTGCTAATGCTTGCTCATTAGTGAATTATACAGCAAATGAATGTTTACAATGTAGGGAATTTAAGAACTTATGGTTTTACCTGCGCAAAGGTGCGCAACAGGGCGTAGCAGGCATTTGTTTTTTAGTAGATCGTATTCAGTGCGGTCATAAGTTTAGTTTGTGCAAAGTTTCGTTTGAGTGTGGTTTGTGCTATTTGGTGGCGTTAAGAGAGTTGCGTTTTGTTTTTTAAGTGTAGTAAGTACATTTTCGGCATTTGGTGACAATGGCAATTACACGTCTGCATCTCCATGAAAAAATGATGGAAGCACGTGGCCAAGATCTTTCTGTAAAGAAAATTCGTGTTTTGGACTTCTTAAAAGAACATTTTCAAATAAACGGAGATGAAATTGCAACCACTGCGCTTAGTAATTTTATGAGACAATCGTTTTTCCCGCACTACCTTACAAAGTGGAAAGCTGCTGGAAGGAAGGAGAGCAACTTCTTGTCAAGGTATGAAGATTGGCTACGGGTGGAACTTATTTTCCCAAATGAAGTATTTCGTTGTCAACAACAACTTGCGATTCCTGGAGGTTCAGCATCTACAAGTGGTGGTAAGTTAGTGAAATATTCATTTATTTATAGACATGAATTCTAAAGTTTTCAATCATTATAGCTGGTCGTCCATCAAAAACATTTGAAGAGAGTTCAGACATTATTAAACGTAGAAAGACTGAAGAAATTCGACGGCAAAAACAGCAGCAGAAATATCATTTGCTGCGACCATGAAATTGCGTGAAGAAGGAAATGTGTCGGCGGCAAAATTGGTAACAGAGGCAACTACGCCTACGCCCACCAGAGCAAAGAGAATTCTGATTTGTTGGCAAAAATATTCTAATGTTCCCCTGTCTAGCTATTCCTTACATGAAGCCTTAGCATTAATTATTTAAAAAAATATGACAGTACAGCTATACAAAGATTTAAGACGTGGAGCCAAAGAACATGGGTTCGATCTATATCGTCCATACCATAAAATACTGGAAGTCAAAAAACAACTTTACCCGAGTGACATTTTTGTGTCTGAGACGAAATGTGAAGTTCCCCTGCAAAACCTGTTGCACAAAACTTGTGAAAGTTTGATGAAATGTGTAACTATATCGGAGAAAAGCACATTTTGTTTAATTTGCAAATGGGGTTTTGACGGATCTTCTGGGTATACATCGTATAGGCAAATTCGAGAAGGACAAAGCACCAGGGCTGAGGAAGGCTTGTTCACCACATCTTTAGTACCCCTGCGAGTAATTGATGAAAGTTCAAATGCAATAGTGTGGCAAAATTCCCGGCCGTCCTCCAAAAGTTATTGTCGTCCAATAAGACTGCAATGGGTGCACGAGACAGATGCAATATCAAGGCTAGAGCAAGAGGAGATTGAGCAGCAAATAGGACTGTTACAACCATACCTCTCAAATTTCGGACCCATTAAGTTCGACTTAAAACTTACAATGGTGGATGGAAAAGTCTGTAGTGCATTGAGCGAAACCTCCAGCATGACATGTTACATTTGTGACGTCAAAATATCGAAGATAAATGATTTATCTCCGCGCCCAATCCATCAAGAAGGTCTGCAATTTGGACTTTCAGTGCTACACGCATATATAAGATTTTTCGAATGTCTTTTACACGTGGCTTACAGGCTTGAAATCAAAAGTTGGAAGGTAAGCATGTTTTATTTTAAAGTGTAAGACAAGTACACACAATATTTTTTGTAGGTACCAAAAGAGAAGAAAGCCGCGTATGATTCAAGAAAAAAGGAAATTCAGCAAGACTTTAGAAGTAAAATGGGACTCCTAGTGGATATACCTAAACAAGGAGCTGGATCCACTAATAATGGTAACACTGCTCGAAGAGTCTTTTCAAATCCAACTTTATCGTCACAAATTACGGGTTAGTAATGATGTCTCAAGTTAGGGTATATATAATTAATCCATATTATCATTTCTTTTAGGTATAGATGAGACACTGATTCAACGATTTGGTGTCATTTTGCGTGTGTTAAATAGTGGATATTCTATTAATATTGGCAAGTTTGAAGAATATTGTAAGGCCACTGCAGAATTATATGTATCCTTATACAACTGGTACTATATGCCACCTTCAGTACATAAAATTCTCATGCATGGGGCTGTGGTCATTAAGGAAGCCCTACTGCCCATCGGTGAACTGTCAGAAGAGGCACAGGAGTCAAGAAATAAGGACATAAGGAAATACCGTGACAGCCACACACAAAAAATCAGTCCTAGTAAAATCAATGAGGACTTATTCAATAGACTTTTATTGAGTTCAGATCCACTTCTGTCTTCGTTGCAGCCCTCAAAAAAAGCCCATCAAAAAATAGACCAGAGCATGCTTCCTTTGCTAGACCTTACAGACACGGAACAACGTGAACTCAAAGAGGATGAATATGTCGACGATGAAAACGATGGAGAAGAAATATCGGAGGACTCAGATGCTTAATTTTTATACTTGTATAAATAAAATAGTAATACTGCCACCTACAATAAAAAGGTGCTGATAATTTAAGCAAAAACTGGTTTACATTTAAGTCACCTCCTCTCAATACTTAAAAGGATAAGGAATATAAACCGTACTAAATGCCTTTCTAAAACATTTCTTAGCTAAATAACAGAGGAATTAAAGCTCTTAAACATTTACGACATTTTTAAAAATATTTTACACTCTAAGGGGTGGGAACCGAAAAGAACGCCCCTCATTCAAAACTTCCAAAAAAAAATCAAAACATTATTTTTCTATATTCATTCTACAGTATATATCACATAATTCAACTTTTCAGTTAGCTTGGTTTTACAATTTAGACGTAATTAATTTCGATCATGTTTTCATCAATTTTGAACACTGTGCGGCTGTGCCATCTTATGCCGACAAAATTTTAATTTTAATGTTGTGAAGGTTTCTGAGTACAGTGTAGAAAATATAATAGAGTGTGCATGTGTGGAACTTTTTAACTTGGATGTAATTCTTATTGTCATTCATAGACCGCCTAGCGGAAATCTTTCTATTCCTTTAGAGATGTTTTGAGCTCTTTTGAGAAATTTTAATAATTCAAAAACTATTGTAGTAGGAGGTGACTTTAATATTGATCAACTAAAGAATACTTCAAATAAATTATATTTAAATGATCTTCTCTTACTGTATGGCCTTAAACGGACAATACATCTTTCAACAAGAGTCACTCCTACGACAGCCCACATGATTGGATAATTTCTTTATAAATAATGAATTAACTAATTACTCTGTCATTAACATAAATTATAACTTGTCCGACCATTATGCACAAATACTTTATCTACAATTATTAGGATTAAATCCAACGACGGAAAAACCAAAATATATTTTGAAAAGAATCATGTGTGCAGAGAATATTAAACATTTCGCTGGCATTTTGTCTCAAGAGGAATGATCAGCTGTCAATTCTGAATCTTGTCCAAAACGGGCCTTTGAGGCATTTAGGGATATTATTAGTTATGCAAAAATTGAGAATAAATTCTCTAACCACCTGAAAATTCCTTATACAATAAGGATTTCAACAAATAATGGTAAAACAGCTATTCTCCGGGCTATATGCCCCTCCTGCTAATGGATGGCGCTGCCTGTGTCTCACTGCTTATGCAGTACGACAGTTGTAGCTTTAAGGGATTACTTTTTCGGAAGGTTGGTATGTTCGTCTATCCTGTACTGATGAGAACCAACGAGTTCGAAACCGGTCTGCAGGTGACGACATTCTAACTAAAGAAAAAGCTTCCTTCTTCCTGGTAGTTTCTTGCATTCGAAACATTAGTATTTTCTTATCTAACTGTGTTTGAAGAAAATACGGCAAATTTTGGTATGTAATTCAGCGCTCGGAGGGGCATATAGCCCGGAGAATAGCTGTTTTACCATTATTTGTTGAAATCCTTATTGTATAAGGAATTTTCAGGTGGTTAGAGAATTTATTCTCAATTTTTGCATATTTATATGTACCCCTGACAAGTAGACTTTCATTCATACGTTTGATATTATTAGTTATTAGGGAGTTTTGCCACCAGAAAATGCGGCCACGCAAAACGCTGAACTGAAGAGGTTTGTGTGGTGTTTCCCAAATAGATTTTGCAATTGTCCGCTAAACATTTTACCGGGATTTTACGCAAACCACTAAAAGGAAAATTGTACCAGAAATTTTGTATTTGTAGCACACAAACTTTTATTTTATTTATTTATTTATTTATTTATTTGCAAGCATACATACTTTAATAAACTATACAATACAATATATACAAAAAGAAGAAAAGTAATAGTGCACAATGGACTCATTCAGTCTGTGTGTGCACAAGAACAAAGACATAACCGGAAAGGCAAACGAGCAACAACACTCCATTTTACCACCTACCAAACCTGTCGAAAGCTATGCCATTAGGTTACAAAAACCCAACCGAATCACGAATTCTTTGATCGTTATCCTGAATCCATTTATTGATTTTATATTTGACTGTTTGATATTTTTTTGTCTTAAATTCTGCCGGTAATAAGTTCAATATTTTTGGTGCTACATAAGAAATAAATCTCTGTGTAGTTTGAAAGCGGGTATTTGGTTGTATTAGCTGGTTATTAGCATTAGCTCTTGTCATAATGCCATGATCAATAAAGTTCTGAAATATATTTCTAGATAGAGAAAAACTGATTATATTCCTTATGTACAATTGGGCAACATTAAATACTTCACACTGTTTGAACAACAAATCCGTAGAAAAACGCTTTGACCTAAACATAGAAACCTTTATACTTTTGAGCTATCCTTACATTATGTAATACATTATCGTGGGCTGAACCCCAACAAATTATCCCATAACCCAGACAAGACTCAACCAATGATCTATACACCCTGATAATTACATCCCCATTCAAGACATTACGCAATTCGTAAAACTTGTAGATCAATTTCCTAAGTTTATTCTTTACATATTCCGAGTGGATATTTCACTTTAAGAATTGATCAAAGTATACACCCAAGTATTTTATGCTTTCAACAGACTTAATAGTTCCATAGCAACTACAATTACTTGGATATTTACAGTTCAACGAGTGAATTTTCAACTCTCTCTTATTTGGAAGACCTCTCCTGTTCATTGCGAAACACATAAAGTTAGTTTTATCAACATTCATAGTTAGGGAATTTAAATCCATCCACGCCTTAATTAAAGCTGCCGCCCTCTCGGCCCTCTCAAAGACTCCCGCCCAGGTCGAACACTTACATAAAAGTACCGTATCGTCAGCGAAACAGACAGCCCTAACACCAGGCACTGCATCCGACAAATTGTTAATGTAAATCGAAAACAGTACCGGTCCAATGACTGTGCCCTGCGGAACACCATACTCCACCTTATGATCAGAACTATATACCTGATTTAAGTTAACCCTTTGGTATCTATCACTAAGATATGACTTAAATAGTTCTAACACTTTACCTCTTATCCCAATATTATCTAACTTGTTTAGAAGGATACGGTGATCCACAGTGTCGAATGCCTTTGAGAGGTCCAGGAAAACAGCGAGCGGCTTAAAATTATGATTAAAACAGTCAATGATAAACTCATTAGTTCTGTACAGTGCTGAATCAGTACCCATTCCCGCTCTAAAACCATATTGTGAGTCAGAAATCAATCCATTTGTTTCCAAAAAGCCACTCAACCTCTTCTTTATGCATTTTTCAATAATTTTACACAAGGGACCAGTTAGTGCAATCGGCCTATAATTGTTAGAGTTAGTTTTATCTCCACCCTTGTGCAAAGGTATAATCACAGCTTTCTTAAATACACTGGGAAATACTGCGGTCTCAAAGATACGACTCAGAACATGTACCAAAGGCTTAGTTAAGTATTTATAATACATCTTTACTATATAATTTGTTATTTGATAATCATCAGGTGATGAGTAGCTTTTTAATGAATTTATTGACTCAATGATTTCATCCTCAACAACCGCACCCAAGAACATTGATCCATGAAACCGCTTTTCATTTGATAAAAAATCGGGAATGTTAACCGGTTCAGTTATTTTACTAGAAAGTTTCTTTCCAACAGAACTAAAAAATTTGCAGAGCTCATCAGCGATTTCCTTCTGTTCTGTGAGTTCCTGGTTGGTTTCGCTTTTCAAAATGGGAATGTTAGTCTGAGTTGCATTGTCATTTGTTACTTGTTTAATTATTTCCCACGTTTTTCTAGGATTATGGTGAACATTTTCAATCTGCTGTTTAAAGTATGCCGATTTGGTTCTCTTTATAAGTTTACTCAAATAATCTCTATATTTTTTAAAATTTTCTTTAGCAACATTATCATTAGGGTTAAGAACACACACTTTATGTAATCGATCTCTATTTCTAATTGAGACAAGAAGACCTGGGGTAATCCAGGGTTTAAGGCGTATTTCTTTATTGGTTATAGATTTGGTAGTTGTAGCATTGGTTATATGCTTATGCAATATTCCCAATAGAGCCTCCGTAGAAGAATTAGGGTCATCATCTAACAATACTGTTTCCCATTTCTCTCCCTCAAGATAATCGCCTAGTTTTTTATAATTTAAGATCTTGACTATTTTATTTTTATCGTTTATTCGTAGATTTCTCTGCCTCGAGCCCAAGTCAGCAATAAACATCAATGCATTATGATCTGAGATCGAGGTATTGAGCACTACTAAATTGTTGTTGATTCTATCTTTACATTTCATGAAAACATGATCAATGCAACTCCCTAATCTAGTTGGCTTATTAACCTTAGATACATAACCATAACAGTTAGCATACTCATTGACAATTTTGGACCTGTTGTCCAACAAATCAATATTAATATCGCCGACAAAAAATTCAACGTCATTCAACTATAGTGTTATAAGACCTGAAAGAAAGTGGTAAAGTGATAAAAGGGTGTATCTGTTAACGCAGGAATGTAAACGCCTTTTAATAAACAGAATTCCAAATTTCTGCCATAAATGATTCGCAATCATGGGCAACAGGTTAAAATACAGGGGGGGGGGGGGGGGCAAGCCAGGTTGTAAATACACAATTTATTTGAAAGCCCTGTTTATTTACATCAAATAGAAAATGGCAGTATCCGGTGCGGGGGGCGGGGGGGTCAACTGCCTCAGTGGCGTAGGCAGCATTTTGGGGCAGGGAGGCAACAACAGGGTTTTATAAAAAATCGTAGTGGCTATATGTCCGCCGGCGCGGCGGTAGGTTACAGTTAGAATTAGAATTCCGGCGCAAGGCGGACTCATGCAAATAATAAGAACTTATCCGCCGTAAAAATTATAGTATCGAGTAAGTGCGGCAGAAAGTAATGGTTGATAATTCATTTTCCGCCTTTCGACGGATTTTACTGCATAGTAGCTAAGATCCGCCGACAAAATTCTTAAGTAATCAATAAATAATGTTTGTCAGGTAGTAATATCACAGAAGGTCAACTTCCTTGTCAGGTAGTAATAACACACACATGCAATGCAATGCCTGAATAATAAATAAACGCTAACCCAGATCGGCTCCAAAAGATTCAGAAATAAAAATTGCATAATAAAGTCAGTTGTAAAATACGTTCTAGGACAGGTTTGCTCAGTGTTCGGTTTCATCAGTATCTTATTTAATAAAATGTCAGTTGGATGCGGTGTTGATAAAGTTTTATACCAACACGAATCGTACAGTCGCAGTAAAAAACTCAACAAAGATAGATCAAAAATTTTGAAAAAATACTGCTGAAACCTAAAACTGAACAAACCTGTCCGAGAACGTATTTCACAACTCCTCACCTCACCTTTTGTCGGCGGATCTTAGTTAATATGCAGTAAAATCCGTCCAACGGCGGAAAATGAATTATCAACCATTGCGTTCCGCCGCACTCGCTTGATACTATAATTTTTACGGCGGATAAGTTCTTATTATTTGCATGAGTCCGCCTTGCGGCGGAATTCTAAGTCTAACTGTAACCTACCGCCGGCGGACATATAGCCACTACGATAAAAAAAATAGCTGTTTATGTATATGCGCGGGGCCGTTAATCACACGCTGATCAAAAGGGCGAGTCGCCCACCCTGGCTACGCCACTGAACGGCCCCTACCTGGCGACACCCATAACAAACCTTAAGTAACTATAGATGACAGGTCGATCGCTCTGTCATGGCAGTCATAAAGGGTATAAATATTGAGTTGTGATAAAAAGAAATCGTGATTTTTAAAAGTAAAAAGATTTCCACTAAAGTACGCGACTGACACGATTTGAATTATGATAGTTTAACATATTTGACATTGTCAAACGGAATGTTTATACGCTCTATAATTGTTGGAATTCTTTCCGCTAGGGGTTAGATCAGTTGTTCAAGTTCGCGAATATGGACAAGAAAAATGACAGGGATATTATTTTTAGTCGAGGCAATTTTTTTCTATCTGTAGTCTTAAAAACGAATGTCTAAGAAGCACCTGCATGTTAAAAATTGTGAAGAATTAATCGTACAACATAAAATCGTGTGTGGATTTTATTGTCGTTTGAAGCAACCCTGCCAGCGCTTGTTTAATAGAAACCTGAAACCGACGTTGCTGTATTCAAAAATTTTCGTGTACCTATTACCTACACCCTACAATTTTTCAGTCGTTTACTTCTATTGCCGCAATCAAAAAGAAAGTCGTACTTAAGAGTACCTTAGGGACTTTTTGAAGGTCTTACTGATTGCTGGCAAATCCATTAATTTGACAGCAGTGTTTTGTACATGAGAAGGTTATAGTGGAGGGTCAGTTAAACCAAGCTTAAGAAAGCTAACAGGCAAGCACGCTCCTCAGAAAACTGGATGTAGATACGACTTTTTTGTACGCGCGCATACGTGTCCTAAAACGAAGTAACTGGTTGTTTGAAGCGTCAGCTACAGGCATTTCAAATAAAATACTACCGGATGCATAGTAATAGTAATGAAATGAATGATAGAGTTCAATTTATGATAAAACTCAGCGTTGCGACATTTGACAATCACAGATGACATCAACAGCTGATATTAGTTCCTTCAAAAAGTCCCTAGATCAGTAGTGGGTTCGCAGTAGGCGAGTGAGCCGTATCAAGCTGACATGACGGGTCGCGTCAATTTATTTTCGTTTGGTTTTGGTGTTCTGTGTTTGTGATGTTGGTGTTTCTGTGGGTATTTTTTTGTATAGTATGTGTTTTAAACATTTCACTTTTGGACTTTATAGATTTCAGAAACTAGATTTTCTTGGTGTTTATTATTTAAGTTAAACGGTGAGTATATGTCCGGTCCTGTCTTTTAGCCAACCTCTAAGTCTATAGTTTATTGAAAAAATAGTTGAGGTCAATCCCAGGGGACATCATAATGTTCAACTCTTAACAGTTTTACATAGGTTTATCCTACCGCAAAGTATTTTTAAATGGATGTATAATTCTGTTAATGGAGTAAACCGAAATTTTTTTGAATGTGTCGTCAAGAAGAAGTCCGAGCAAGATGACATGATCAATCAAGTTATGAACCTTTTAAGTGTACTAAATTTTGATTCAATAAGCCTTGCAACGATTGAACCCTTACTGAGTAATGCATCTATTTGTAAAAATGAATTTCATAAAATATTTGTGTATGAACTCTTAATTGGTGAAGGCTATAATTCAAATAGTGATAGAGAAAGAAGGTATCCTATCGAAGGCATCCGAGGACGGTATACAACATTAGCGGAAGAACTTAAACGAGGTATATACGAAGTTGGCTTTCAAGCTGACTTTGGACTCTTAACCCTTATTCTCGATCAAATGTGTAAATATAATATAGTAGGATTAGTATATCTTGAGTAGTCTTATCAAATGTTAGTAAATCAAGGTAAAGCGATTATTCGTAATCGAGGCCGATTAAGGAGAGGAGCAGGTTTATTGAATAAGGTTATCGACAAACTACCATTTGAAGCTCATATTCCGGGATACAGGTTAGTATATTTTCAAAATTTTGAATTATTTCAAACACGTCTTTTATTTATAGATTCTGTGGTCCGGGTACAAAATTAGAAAAGCGAATTAATCAGTTTGGAATAAATCCCTTAGATAACGCTTGCAAGGAACACGACATTGCCTATTCACAGTCAAAAGATTTGGAATCTAGACACAAGGCTGACAAGGTGTGAGCAGAAAAATCTTGGGAGCGTGTAAAAGCAAAAGACGCTTCGTTTGCAGAAAGGCTTGCTACTTTAGGACTGACCGGAGCAATGAGGGCCAAACGTAAACTTGGAATGGGTCTACAATAGCGCGTAAAGCGTGGAAGCGGTTTAAAGGTTAAATTCAAAAAAAGCGCGTTATTAAAACACCAAAAAAGATTGGTGGCTTTTTACCATTCTTGCTACCCCTTCTTGGGACATTAGGTGCATTGGGTGGTGGTGCCGCCAGTATAGCGAAAACAGTTATCGACGCAAAGACTGCAAAAAAACAACTAGATGAAGCTCAGAGACATAATAAAGCTATTTCACAAATGGCAAAGGGTAAAGGCTTGTATTTTGAGCCGCAACCGAAGGTTGGCAAGGGGATGTTTTTGGCACCTTTTAAAAAAAACTTCCGATGATTCTTCCTAAGCATGCTTTAACAAACGTACACTTAAAAAAGTGTGCACATATTCTTAAAATTCCCCCTTTTAGAGGTCTCTTTGTGAGAAATAATTTGCCTAAGAAGATAAATACATATGAGTGCGGCGTTGTTAATTTAGATGATAAAATGGTGGTGGAACTCATTGGACAGTCTACCTAAAACAAGGGAATAACGTAATATATTTTGGCCCATTTGGAAATTTGAAGACACCCCTTGAACTTAATAATTATTTTGCAAGTCGTGTAGTTCAATATAATTATGACACATTACAATCGTATGATTCATACAACTGTGGACAACTGTGCCTTAAATTTCTAAATAATATGTACAGCTAGCAATGTAGCAACATTTGAAATTAAAGCTTTCAAGTGTCAAAATGTCAACTAAAGTGCTGGACATTCGAAGTGCATAACGTAATTTTTGGGGGTATTTTTAAGGTTCGATATTTTAAAAACGGTAAGCCAAATTAAAATTCGGTTTTCGATGTTAGCTTGCCCAATGTGTGTAGATTATACCCTTCGCTGCTGGATTGTCAGGTATGACCGGAAAAGGTTTGTACAGGGTGCAAACTAAAACCCTGCATTGTTTACAAAATTTTATTTCAGTATACTTTTTACAAAACAATATTTTATTTATTCTTATGTACACCAGAATGATCTACGATTAGATACAAAAAAACAATTTCTTGGGTTTTTTGAAATTCTCCTTTTCTTGGGATATACAGGGTTTTTCCGAAAATATTGACATGGCATTACAAAAAAAATCCTAATTCATTAGTGATAGTCCAAATCAAACTCAATGTGGTAATTTTTTTATTATTTCTAATGCCCCTATCAGGAAAAAATACAATTACAACATACAGGAATTGGAAATTGCTTAACTTAATGGCTGTACTTTTTTTTGCTAAAAGACTTTGATGTTAAAGGAAGGCCATGGACTCTATGGAAACGAGAATTTGTTTATTTGCATTATTTCCTTGTTTGACGTTTTGATTTTCCGTTTTGTACACATACTTTTTTACATTTTACTTCGGGATATTATTTATTTCGTATATTTTTCTTATTCATAAACAATGCCAAGACTTACTGTCACCGAAAGGCAAAATGCTCTTAGGCTCTTGGAACAAGACACTTCTCAGCAAGACGTCGCGAATTTATATAATGTGAACCAGAGCCTAATTTCGCGGCTAAAGACAACATTTGAAAATACAGGAAGTGACACATATCGGCATGGTGGGGGAAGGGTGAGAAAAATTGTCGGAAGAGCAGAAAGAAATTTAATACGTCACACGCGCCAACAACGCACGAAGTGCTCCAGAAAACTAAATGACGAACTTCGTCGTGTAACTGGAATACATGTTTCTAATCGAACTGTAAGGAGGACATTGAATAGAAACAATTTAAGGTAGAACTTTTTATCATAGCAGCCATTAAACTGCAAAATCCAATTTTCACATTAAAAAAAAATCTCATTCAAAAATTTTCAAACCATTCTTAATCTTATTTATATGAAAAGATATAAAAATGGTTTAAATAATAATAAAAGCGGGCTTTCAATAATTATTAGGGCCACTGCATAAAATTAAATACATTTTTTTAGAGCACGACGTAGAGCGAAGTGTCCTCGTTTGTTGCCACCACATCGTGCAGCTCGGTTAGCATGGGCACTGCAACATCGCGATTGGACAATAAATCAGTGGAGAAATTGTTTTTTTGCGACGAAACAAGATTTAACCTTATTCACTCGGATGGTATAATTCTTGTTTGGAGAGAGCCGAATGAAAGGTATGCCGAAGAAAACATGGCTCCTCAAGAAGCCTTTGGCGGAGGTGGCATCACAGTTTGGGCGGGGGTAATATATAATGGGAAATCTGACATTTTCACTACCAGGCAAACAGTTAATGCTGTGGTTTATAGAGACGATGTCATACTTCCCATTGTTGTGCCATTTGCTAGAAATTATGGCCATGATTTTCTTTTAGTTGACGATAACGCACGGCCTCATCGAGCGCAAATTGTGACGGAAGCTTTGCAGGCTAATGACATAAATCGTATGGATTGGCCTGCAAAGTCTCCGGATTTAAATATCATAGAACATGTTTGGTCTCATTTAAAATTTTTAGTGAGATCTAGAGATGTTGTTCCAGAAACCTTAAATGAGCTTTCCGAAACAATACAAGAGGAATGGGAAAACATCCCCCAAAATTTCATTAATAATTTAGTACGCAGTATGCCTCGAAGATGCCGTGAAGTTATTCGTCTGCGAGGAGGGCCAACTAAATATTAACGTAGGTGGCCACATTTTTCGTTAGTTATTTTATAAGTTTAATAACGTTAACGTTTATGTTTACGTTTGTAGCAATTCTACGAGGGGTATTTTTTGATTCACTCTGTATTAGGTATGTAAAAATAGGCCAACATGTTTAGGTACAACCTACATATTCAGTGGTACCATCTCCAGTTGTTTGTATCTTGAAAAGTGTTGAATTTAGTTATAGTGTAATATAGTGTTGAGTAGAACCCAAAAATATAACAATATCCAGGGTATTTTATATAAAATATAAAAGTGGCCGTTACAAATATAAAATTCTAATAAAACCCTACCAGTAGTACCAGTAACCGTTTTATAGGCACAATAGTGCTCGAATTTTGCTATATCAGCTCTAAAAAGTCTAATGGATTTAAAAATCACTCTTCATAATATTGTTAAAAATTAGCTTTATACGTTGGCGCTGCCAATTTCTTTAAAAGTGAGGTTAGGGAGGAATACAAAAAAACGTTTCGGTAAAAGAGTCTACTTTAGGTAAATCAAGTAACAAAATACAAAAAAATACAATTTATTAATTATTTTCTCGATATCTGAATGTTCAATGCATAAAAAACATGCAAAATACTGAAATTTTAGGAACGAAACCAACTGTAAACTTTTTCAGACACCTGTATGTTGTAATTGTATTTTTCCTGATAGGGGCATTAGAAATAATAAAAAAATTACCACATTGAGTTTGATTTGGACTATCACTAATGAATTAGGATTTTTTTTGTAATGCCATGTCAATATTTTCGGAAAAACCCTGTATATCCCAAGAAAAGGAGAATTTCAAAAACCCAAGAAATTGTTTTTTGTATCTAATCGTAGATCATTCTGGTGTACATAAGAATAAATAAAATATTGTTTTGTAAAAAGTATACTGAAATAAAATTTTGTAAACAATGCAGGGTTTTAGTTTGCACCCTGTACAAACCTTTTCCGGTCATACCTGACAATCCAGCAGCGAAGGGTATAATCTACACACAATGGGCAAGCTAACATCGAAAACAGAATTTTAATGTCGCTTACCGTTTTTAAAATATCGAACCTTAAAAATACCCCCAAAAATTGCGTTATGCACTTCGAATGTCCAGCACTTTAGTTACAATTTCCGATAATAAGTCGATTTTAAGTGCAGATTTTAATCCCCCGATATATTTAGACGAAGATAAGGAGTACGTTCTAGGTCTGGCAGACTTTGAAACTTTTATAACAATACTAAATATTGAAAAGGGTTGTAACAAATTTTACATCGGGAACAAAACCATAACCATTCCGGAGGGCTCATATGAGATTTCAAATGTCGAATGCTATATTAAAATGGAATTATTGGAGCATTATCCAAGGGAAAAAATTTATTTATCTCTTGAAGGCAACCCAAATACCCTTAAATGTACAATCAAGTGCACTCAATCGATTAATTTTATACATGATGATTTAATTGGAAAATTGCTTGGATTTGATAAGAAAATTATTCCTCCGAATAAGAAATCCGAGTCTGACAACGTAACAGCCATATTAAAAGTCAATGCTATCTGAATTGATTGTAACATAGTTACTGGTTCATTTCACAATGGAAAACCTGTCCACATAATTCATCAGTTTTTCCCATCTGTATCTCCAGGGTATAAAATAGTCGAATCGCCCCTTCCCATTCTGTACTTTCCTGTCAGTGTAAAGGCAATCAACAACATTACCATACAAGTGCTTGATCAAGGTTTTCGTTTAATAAATTTTAGAGGTGAAACCATTACAGTTAGACTACATATAAAAACCTTATATCAGTTAACGATGCCAATCAGATATAATTCTTCAAAACACGAAAACAAATTTGAACAACTTTATAAAAGACTACCCCATAAAAGTACTCTTTGTAGTTCTAAACCGAACATCAAACGTTTAACAGCTAAAAATCGTTTGTTCCTTCGTTCACTTGGTTTAAAAGTACTTCTTTAACATGAGTATCTTAAATGTTACTGGAAAACTCTTCGTCGACAACTCTATCGTCATCTCGGAACTGCATACCTATCAACCCTTTGTTACTTCGAAATTTGATTACAACGACGAAATTCGAATAGGCGTTCAAGACCTCAATACCTACTCATTACCTGCCGAGAGCTATTTATACATCGAAGGAAAATTAACCAAAGATGATGGCAGGCGCGGCCCGTGAGTTTTTTTACAGGTGGGTCAAAATTTTATGGGCAACTAGTGATATCAACGCAACAAGCAAAATACACTTTTTTAATTAAGGGAGGTTTTCTAATAATGTGCCTAGTTTTGCCAAGAAATTATTTACCTACAAATAAACACCGCCAAAATCATAGAATAGGTAGGTACTGCAGAATATTGAGCATTACTACTCTTGATGTTTATGACTTTCAGTATCACTCTTCTGTTTATGGCTTTTTTCTGTGTTTTAATATTCTAAATTAGTAGATTTTAGCGGTTTTCGTTGTGATAAGTTTAGCTTCTCCTCAATAGGTGTCGCGCCTTGTACTAAAAGCCCAGAATATAAACAGAAAAAAATTCTGAGCTAAAAGTATGACTATTCGTAAAATAAAATTAGGAACGCTGCCGAAACTCCGTTTTCTTTAATACATACAATGCTGGCGACTAGACATAGCAATACGATATTTGTCTACGCACGTGCAGGATGTAAGCTGTAGTAAATATGAGATTGCCAACAATTTTAAAAATATTTTATCGAGGAAGAACTTGTTGCCAATACACCTTTTAAAGCCGATCTAATTTTTTAAATAACAAAAAATTTAAAAAAAAGTTCTTGCCCCAACACAGGTTCGAACCCGCGAGCGTCGGATTACCTCTCTGCGGTTATACCCCTTGAGCTACGCTAGCTATGTAAGAAAATCGGTCCGATACCATTAAATTCGATGGCTAGCGCTGGCCTGACAGAAATCGTATTTATAATTTTTGATGTTTAACCACTAATTAATATTGTTATTACAATGCGCATATTAGGTACCTAATTAGTTTTTCTTTTCCCGAACCAAATGTTTTGAAATAATATATTTTAGGGGGCGGTTTGAGAGTATTTCCATAGTGGGAGTGGCCAGATATTATTGGTGGGCCGTCGACCAATTGTGTCTCTTTTTAACTTCCTAAAGGGCGTATGTCTGTTTCTCTCTTGCTTTTAATGAATTTATATCGTCCAAATAACCCTATAAGATCAATTTACAATATGACCCAGCCCGGAACAAGCTTGGATATCCTTTGACGATGGCTGGCTTGACTTTAGTCATTCTTGGGGAGTTTTAGCATGGAACTTTGAAACAAGATTATTTTTTGGTTTTAAAAAATTAAAAAATAAATTATTAGGTAGATCACTGAAAATTTTAGGTGGGTCATTGACCAAATGACCTTATGGACGGGCCGCGCCTGGATGATGGTATGAAAGTTACTAAACTGAAATTTATTAGTAATGGAGTTGCCTATCTTTTTCGAGAAGTACGTTATGAAATCAATGGCATTACAGTTGATTCCGTTCGGAATGTGGGTCTGACGTCTACGATGAAAGGATACCTGTCTTTTAATACCAATGAGAGCTCAAAATTACAAAATGCGGGGTGGTTCCCAAAATCTGACTCTTCCATGACTGTCACCGACAAAGGAGCATTTAATGTTTGCATACCATTAAAAATGCTCATGGGATTTTTTGAAGATTATCATAAAATCATGATGGGTATGAAGCAAGAATTGGTTTTAATTCGTACTAGCAATGATCTAGATGCTGTAGTCTGTGAAGATGGAAGTGAAACCCCTAAGGTCTCAATCGATAAGCTATGTTGGAAAATTCCCCATATTACTGTAGATATACCGCAACAGTTAGCGCTTACTAAAATATTAGAAAAAAATATCGATATCGTTATGGGATTTAGGAGCTGGGAATTAGTAGAATATGCTACCCTACCATCGGCTACACGTCACACGTGGCCAGTGAAGACCACCAGTAAATTAGAATCCCCGTCAAATGTCTTATTTGCCCTATCCAAGGACAAAAAGGGCAAACTAAAGGAAAATATGACCAAATTTGAATATTGTTCTTTAACCAACATAAGAGTATTTTTAAACTCGGATCGATATCCTTACCATGACTTGTATCTCAACTTTGAAGAAAACAAGTTTGCCTCGTTATACGAAATGTTTACAAATTTTAGATCGTCATATTATGAAAAATCCAATGAACCCGTTTTTACTCCTGGCGAATTTAAAAAAGTTTGTCCCATAGCCTATATCGACTGTTCACATCAAAAAATTAGTATGCAAACCGGTTCTGTAGTTATGCGAATTGAATTTGAAACTGATAAGTCCACCGAAGAGGGTACGTCGGCTTACTGTCTTATACTTCATGACAAATTATTTAGTTATAGCCCTTTAACAAAAATGGTTAGACAAATTTAATAAACCAACTTGGTTAGTAGAACAAGAAGAGGAGTTCACCATCACCCCGTCCCCCGGGGGAGTTGATGTAGTATTCCGTAACGTCATATCTCGGTTACCTTTGCGCAGGCGTAAATTACAAGTACGTCATCGAAGTCTGCGTCAGCGGTGCTTACGTTAGCGATATACAAGTCACCTGTCAAATGTCACCTGTCACTTGTCAAATGTCAAAATTAAAAACTGACACGGGTCACGTGTTCAGGATGACGTCATAAGATATGCGTAAAAGTATGGCGGCTTTCACCTGTCATTAAAGATATGTCAACTGCCACCTGTCACTTGTCAAACGTCAAAATAAAAATTTAACATATGTCACGTGTTCAAGGCGGCGAGGGAAGGCATTTAAAAAAAGAATGGCGTCGATCGGTCATTTGGTTCCGGAGATATAGTTTGTTGCGATTAACGGCCGAACGGCTGAAGGTGGAGAGACGAAAGTCGCATGGGGGGATAGTGGCGGAGCAGATCTTTCGATTTATTAAATTATTTTTCAAAAATCTCAACTGATAGTAAAAAATTAGATTTCAAAATTTTTACATCATCCTGTATAGTAAATTTTCGATTAAATAGATAAATTAGGAATAGTATTGGATAGAATAGCAGAAAAATATGCATTAGTACATGCAAGCTTACTAGGATGCGATCAGCAAAAAAAAAGAGAAGTCATAAAGACCATTAGATATATAGGCTTAAAAAACCCCCAAAAGAGTAAGGTCCTTGAGACCATTACTCGGGCGCTGACCAAAAGGGCCTTAAAATGTGTTTGCTTCGATAGGAACTAAGGGTAGGAGTAATAAAATAAATACCCCAAATTTCATCGAAATCCGTTAAGCCGTTTAGGCGCTAGAGGGTTACAAAGGTGTTTAAGGTATTAGGAGCATAGAAATGTGAGAAGTTAAATAAAAAACTAAATTAAGGCTAGCGCTTAAACGAGAATTGTTGAAGAATGAAAATTTTGGTGTTAGATAGAAGTCAGAAAGACCATGAGATATACAGGTTCAAAAACCCCAAAAATATTAAAGTCATTTCGGCGATTTCTCGGGCGCTGACCAAAAGAGCCTTAAAATTTGTTTGCTTCGATAGGGACTAAGGGTAGGAGTACTAAAATACATACCCCAAATTTCATCGAAATCCGTTAAGCCGTTTAGGCGCTAGAGGGTTACAAAGGTGTTTAAGGTATCAGGAGCAGAGAAATGTGAGAAGTTAAATAAAAAACTAAATTACGACAAAAAAGGATTTTTGCTGAAATCTTGAATTTTAGATAGTCCCGATAACGACGACGACCTTCGAACGTTTCAAAAACCGAGAAAAAGTCAAGACTGGCCTAAATGGCAAAGCCGTGAGCATTCACAATGATTATTAGGTTTAGTAGGAAATAAATTAATACTTGTTTACCTCGTATATTCTAATATTTATTTCCCCGGATACTGCTAAACTAGTAACATGCTATAAAGATTGCATCATCAGTGGAATAGTACTGGACAAAGCGCGCTAAAATGACTCAGCACGAGGCAAGGTCAACGCAACAGTCGTTATAATTATTTGAACGAGTTTTTCGATGTATGAATAGGTTGGGTTTGCTTGAGCTATTAATATTATTAATAATAATCCCGACATAAAAAGAATAATATACTAAAACATCCTTTTGGGTATACTAGTGCTAGTCAAAACGGAGAAAGAGATAGAAAAAGAGAGACAAAATATTAGGGGGTACGTACAAGATAGAAGAATATAATGCAATGTGTTCAAAGAGAAGTAGTTGCCACTAAAATATATGAGGTTAAAGCAATGCTTAGTAAATGTATATCCTACAATAATTAAATAGAACAACTATATGGGGTTTAAAACATTATATTGTAGACAAAGGCCTCTGGAAAACAGCTCCGAAACCACTAGAAAACAACTAAGAAACAGACCCTGTTTCAGGAAACCGCTTAAAAGACTAACGGCTTAACCACACAACCGCTCAACCCCACAACCGCCTAACCGTTCAACCACTCAACCGCTTAACCACTTAACCGACTAACCTCTTAACCACACAACCGCTCAACCCCACAACCGCCTAACCGTTCAACCGCTTAACCACTTAACCGCCTAACCGTTTAACCGCTCAACAGCTCAACCGCTAATTAAACAGACCCTGTTTCAGGAAACCGCTTAAACGGCTAACTGCTTAACCACTAACAGCTAAAAAACAGGTCCGGGTTCTGGAAGCAACTAGGAAACAGATACAACCAGCTAGAAACAGACCCGCTTTCAGGAAACCACTTAACGTCGAACTGCTTAACCACTGAACAGCTAAGAAAACAGGTCCGGGTTCTGGAAACAACTAGGAAACATATACAAACAGCTAGAAACAAACCCGGTTTCAGGAAACTACTTAACGTCGAACAACTTAACCACTTACCAGCTAAGAAAACAGGTCCGGGTTCTGGAAACAACTAGAAAACAGATACAAACAGCTAGAAACAAACCCGGTTTAAGGAAACCACTTAACGTCGAACTGCTTAACCACTTAACAGCTAAGAAAACAGGTCCGGGTTCTGGAAACAACTAGGAAACATACACAAACAGCTAGAAATAGACCCAGTTTCAGGAAACCACTTAACGTCGAACTGCTTACCCACTTAACAGCTAAAAAACAGGTCCGGGTTCTGGAAACACCTAGGAAACAGATACAAACAGCTAGAAACAAACCCGGTTTAAGGAAACCACTTAACGTCGAACTGCTTAACCACTTAACAGCTAAGAAAACAGGTCCGGGTTCTGGAAACAACTAGGAAACAGATACAACCAGCTAGAAACAGACCCGGTTTCAGGAAACCACTTAAACGTCGAACTGCTTAACCACTTAACAGCTAAAAAACAGGTCCGGGTTCGGGAAACAACTAGGAAACAGATACAACCAGCTAGAAACAGACCCGGTTTCAGGAAACCACTTAAACGTCGAACTGCTTAACCACCTAACAGCTAAAAACAGACCCTGATTCGGGAAACAACTAGGAAACATCGAAAAACAGCAACAACTAAGAAACCAACCCTGTTTCAGGAAACCTCTTAAACGTCTAACTGTTTAACCACTTAACAGCCAAAAAAACATATCCTGTTTCTGAAAACAACTCCTGAACAGCGAGTAAACAACTAAGAAATAGGTCTTGTTTCGGGAAACAGTAATTCATATTCGTACTTGCGAAGAGAGAAACAACAACATACAGACTATTTGCTTCAAAAATATATGGCTGCTAAAGATGCTACTAAGAATCAGACATTTATCTGTTAAAAAATAAGCATCCAGTCTATCCCTTCCTTTTCGAACCGAGTTGAAAATAAAAATTTCGTTCAAAGATCTTTAAAAACCAGACGTAGATACAGACTATTTTCTTTTGACTTAAAGCCACCAATAGGACTGGAAAGAATTAGACACACAGCAAGTTTGATACTCATACCCCAAACCCTCGAGATTCAACATTACACTCGGCACCTTAGAAGCAAGATGGGATAAGTCTCTAGAAACAGATTATGTTAGTAGCTGCTTCATAGCTGGTTCCGGAAACTGCTGCTTTTCCTTCAAAACAGGGTGTTTTTCACGAAATAGACTGTTTTGCTAGTTATACGAGCCTAGTATTACTGATGCAGGTGGGATGATGATGACTTCACAATTTAGTAAGCTTGATAAAGATGTTAAGCGTCGAAGAATTCAAGCATCCAATACAAGAAGAAAAAAATACGTGGCTTTAAAGTTGGAGCGCGACGAAGGAGATGAAGCACGAAACAAGTTCTTGAAACCTAATACAAACCCCCGAAAGAAACTTGTAGAAAATTGAGTAGAGACCTCGTGGAAAACGAAAAAAGCGAAAGATTAAAGGCTAAAGATTAAGGAGCTAGAAACCACTTAGAAAATGTTTCTGCAGTTCCCGAATCCATCAATTAATATCCGAAAATTGCTCGAGAATACGTATCAAAATATTGGAGAGATTCAGATGATATCGATCTTACGCAGGGTCTTAAGCACGATATCGAAACTGATGCATGGAAACTGCGAGATTTACGGGCTGATTTTTTGAAAAATGGCGATATTCAAGTAGGTGATATTGAATACCGAGGAACTCAAGGGCTCTACGATCTTCTGTTTTGTAAAAAACTATTTATCATAGAAAAGAAGATGAGGAACAATACAAAGATAGTCTTTTACGAACAAACCTTACCGGAAGGATAGTGGTCAGTTAAAAGGAAATAGATCCGACAAATAGAAAAATATTGTTAAACCAGTACTCTCAGAATCGTCAGAAGTTTCGAAACTGAGAACGGAATCATCAAAAACACCTCCAAGTACAACAAGAATCTCAACAAGGTCGAAGTCGTCGTTAAAATTAGATCAAGCGTTAATGGAATACAACGAAAAACCCAAAGAATTTGTGTGCTATGATGGCGTAAACGAATTGGTTGAAAGGTAAAAAAAGCTAAAAGCCTCCAAGCAGGAACGAGATTTGAAACAATTTACAAGAACGGGAACAACTTGGAGTAATTGAATTCAAAGAAGAATTTATATTTGATTCGCAAATCATGTTACATACTGTAATCTACGAAGACGAAGAAGGTGGGGGTGTAGAGGAAATTTGTAATCTAAATAGAATAGCTTATAAGAAATGGGTAGTATACTGTCGACCGACACGGGACTAACATGTCGGAAATATTAAAAATTATTCTTGCCAACATTGAAGAAGTATTCAGTCGGAACCTGTATTGTGGGGCCTGTTTACCCTCAACTTTAATGGTTTGGGAACTTGCTAAAAAATATAATGTACATGTAGAACCAAAATGCGGAAAGATTTTCTATGGGGAAATAGGAGGCAACACTCATTTTTGGAACGTGTTTGAAGGAGTAATTTACGATCCCACCCGCAAAGTTATAAAACATATGATGCCATCCGTGGACCTTACGAAGTTTGTGTACAAAGAAGATCCTTGTATAAGCACAGATATGGAGACAGCAGTAATGTTTGATATTTTTAATGAGTTCCAGGGAACAAACACAACACGCCAATACTTTTCCAACGCTCCAGATAAACTTAAAACTCTTAGGAAAATTATCCATCGAAATGTATCTAGATGTATTAAATAAAAAGTATATGTTCTTTCTATTTATGTGATATTTTATTATTCGAATAGTGTCCGAATCCTGTCCGGATGGTGTCCGGATGATGTCCGGATACTGTCCGGATACTGTCCGGATGGCGTCCGGATGCTGTTCGGATGCTGTTCTAAAGACATTCTAAAAACAGACTAAATAGTATCCTTCTGATGTTCTAGCGGATACTTGGGATATATTAAATGACATAGTTCCATTTTTATGTTTAGTTCGGATGTAAATATTATGGTGATAAGATGTATCTCAACAAGATAAAGTATCAGCTTCTTGAAACACCAACTGTTAAATATGGTGTAAGGAAAGAGGGAACCAAGTTGTTTCTGGGAAATATACCCGTCGTTATAAAAGATAACGTTCTCATAATAGATAATGATAAATTTCTATTATCAGAAGGACTGTTTAATTTATTAGCTACAAATCAGTCGCTGAAACTTAATTCAAATGACTTGGATAATTACAAGAAAATTTTACTTCTTACAAATGTACACAGAAAAGGTTTCAATGCAAACAGCGCAATTATATCAACCAAAGGGTGGAAGTATAATCGTATAATTTCAAAACTGTTTCCACCAAAGAGAAGTTATGTCCTGAAAAAACAGAAACAAACCGAGATAAAACAACAGAAACCTCAGAGGTGTCGTATAAACCACAACCAGCCGCGCGAACGTGAAGTAGTTAGTGAAGAAGAAGAAGAAGATAGAGAGATGGGTGAAGGGGCTGAGAAAGATACAGAAGAGTTACTCATGTATGAAGATGTCAACGACCTTGTGGAAAAAATGAAATATTTAGAAGAAAATAATGCTAATTCTAGTGAAAGAAGGACTATTTTGAGAGAACTAGAAAGACTTGGAGTTATAGAATTTTATTAAAAAGAATAAAGTTAGTAAAATATTATTTTTTGTTTGATTTGCTATAAATATGCATCACTTACTCTAAAATAATCAGTCCTAGATGCACCTTTCAACAAGACGGACGTATAGTTTAGCCTTTTTGCAAGATGGAGCTGTTAAGAATATTAACCTTAGTGCTTGTAAGTGTCGTACACGCAGAATCAGTATCCAGCGAAGCAGTAATACCTTCTACAGATGAAGTTAAATCTAACGAATATGAGTCAATACCAGAAGAAGAACAATTCACTCAAGCAGACGCATGGAAATATTTAGTGCAATATGGGTACCTTAACAACACTAATACCAGCAACTCTTTGTTGGCAATATCTCAAGGTTTGAAACAATTCCAAGAAAGCTATGAGTTCTCCGCAGATGCAACTTTAAACGAAAAAACTATAAACCTGATGCGCAAACCCCGATGTGGCGTTGAAGATGTAGCGCAGTTTAAAACACACCCTACAAAGTGGTCTAGCACGTATTTAACATGGAATATTTATCCTCCAACATATGCTACATCTCGTTATCCAACAAGATAAAGTATCAGCTTCTTGAAACACCAACTGTTAAATATGGTGTAAGGAAAGAGGGAACCAAGTTGTTTCTGGGAAATATACCCGTCGTTATAAAAGATAACGTTCTCATAATAGATAATGATAAATTTCTATTATCAGAAGGACTGTTTAATTTATTAGCTACAAATCAGTCGCTGAAACTTAATTCAAATGACTTGGATAATTACAAGAAAATTTTACTTCTTACAAATGTACACAGAAAAGGTTTCAATGCAAACAGCGCAATTATATCAACCAAAGGGTGGAAGTATAATCGTATAATTTCAAAACTGTTTCCACCAAAGAGAAGTTATGTCCTGAAAAAACAGAAACAAACCGAGATAAAACAACAGAAACCTCAGAGGTGTCGTATAAACCACAACCAGCCGCGCGAACGTGAAGTAGTTAGTGAAGAAGAAGAAGAAGAAGATAGAGAGATGGGTGAAGGGGCTGAGAAAGATACAGAAGAGTTACTCATGTATGAAGATGTCAACGACCTTGTGGAAAAAATGAAATATTTAGAAGAAAATAATGCTAATTCTAGTGAAAGAAGGACTATTTTGAGAGAACTAGAAAGACTTGGAGTTATAGAATTTTATTAAAAAGAATAAAGTTAGTAAAATATTATTTTTTGTTTGATTTGCTATAAATATGCATCACTTACTCTAAAATAATCAGTCCTAGATGCACCTTTCAACAAGACGGACGTATAGTTTAGCCTTTTTGCAAGATGGAGCTGTTAAGAATATTAACCTTAGTGCTTGTAAGTGTCGTACACGCAGAATCAGTATCCAGCGAAGCAGTAATACCTTCTACAGATGAAGTTAAATCTAACGAATATGAGTCAATACCAGAAGAAGAACAATTCACTCAAGCAGACGCATGGAAATATTTAGTGCAATATGGGTACCTTAACAACACTAATACCAGCAACTCTTTGTTGGCAATATCTCAAGGTTTGAAACAATTCCAAGAAAGCTATGAGTTCTCCGCAGATGCAACTTTAAACGAAAAAACTATAAACCTGATGCGCAAACCCCGATGTGGCGTTGAAGATGTAGCGCAGTTTAAAACACACCCTACAAAGTGGTCTAGCACGTATTTAACATGGAATATTTATCCTCCAACATATGCTACATCTCGTTATCCAACAAGATAAAGTATCAGCTTCTTGAAACACCAACTGTTAAATATGGTGTAAGGAAAGAGGGAACCAAGTTGTTTCTGGGAAATATACCCGTCGTTATAAAAGATAACGTTCTCATAATAGATAATGATAAATTTCTATTATCAGAAGGACTGTTTAATTTATTAGCTACAAATCAGTCGCTGAAACTTAATTCAAATGACTTGGATAATTACAAGAAAATTTTACTTCTTACAAATATACACAGAAAAGGTTTCAATGCAAACAGCGCAATTATATCAACCAAAGGGTGGAAGTATAATCGTATAATTTCAAAACTGTTTCCACCAAAGAGAAGTTATGTCCTGAAAAAACAGAAACAAACCGAGATAAAACAACAGAAACCTCAGAGGTGTCGTATAAACCACAACCAGCCGCGCGAACGTGAAGTAGTTAGTGAAGAAGAAGAAGAAGAAGATAGAGAGATGGGTGAAGGGGCTGAGAAAGATACAGAAGAGTTACTCATGTATGAAGATGTCAACGACCTCGTGGAAAAAATGAAATATTTAGAAGAAAATAATGCTAATTCTAGTGAAAGAAGGACTATTTTGAGAGAACTAGAAAGACTTGGAGTTATAGAATTTTATTAAAAAGAATAAAGTTAGTAAAATATTATTTTTTGTTTGATTTGCTATAAATATGCATCACTTACTCTAAAATAATCAGTCCTAGATGCACCTTTCAACAAGACGGACGTATAGTTTAGCCTTTTTGCAAGATGGAGCTGTTAAGAATATTAACCTTAGTGCTTGTAAGTGTCGTACACGCAGAATCAGTATCCAGCGAAGCAGTAATACCTTCTACAGATGAAGTTAAATCTAACGAATATGAGTCAATACCAGAAGAAGAACAATTCACTCAAGCAGACGCATGGAAATATTTAGTGCAATATGGGTACCTTAACAACACTAATACCAGCAACTCTTTGTTGGCAATATCTCAAGGTTTGAAACAATTCCAAGAAAGCTATGAGTTCTCCGCAGATGCAACTTTAAACGAAAAAACTATAAACCTGATGCGCAAACCCCGATGTGGCGTTGAAGATGTAGCGCAGTTTAAAACACACCCTACAAAGTGGTCTAGCACGTATTTAACATGGAATATTTATCCTCCAACATATGCTACATCTCGTTATCCATATCAGAGAGCAGCAACGGATGCCTTTGGGATCTGGGAAGCAGCATCCAACCTTCGCTTTACCCGGACAGAACAGAAGGATGCAAACATAACTATCGCCTTTAAGTACGCAAACCACTCAATGACAAATGAAAATAGCTCCTGTCCATTCAAGTTAGCCGATCGAGTATTAGGCTAAGAAACAGCTAAAAACTCAGGAAACCACTTACACGTCTAACTGCTCAACCACTTAACAGCTAAAAACGCTAAGGTTTGATCAGGTTTGTTTGGCTGGGTTTGGCTGGGCTCGTTCAGGTTTGTTTCGCTGGGTTTGCCCAGGGTTGTTCAGTTTGGCTTGGGTTTGCTCCAACTTGTTCAGGTTTGCTTGGGTTTGCTCAGGTTTGCACGAGTTTGTTCAGTTTTGCTTGGGTTTGCTCGAGTTTGTTCAGGTTGGTTTTGATTGGGTTTGCACGTTTTAAGGTTAGCTCAGGTCGCGCGCGCGCGCGCGACCTGAGCTAACCTTAAAACGTGCAAACCCAAGCAAACCTGAACAAACTCGAGCAAACCCAAGCAAAACTGAACAAACTCGTGCAAACCTGAGCAAACCCAAGCAAACCTGAACAAGTTGGAGCAAACCCAAGCCAAACTGAACAACCCTGGGCAAACCCAGCGAAACAAACCTGAACGAGCCCAGCCAAACCCAGCCAAACAAACCTGATCAAACCTTAGCGTTTTTAGCTGTTAAGTGGTTGAGCAGTTAGACGTGTAAGTGGTTTCCTGAGTTTTTAGCTGTTTCTTAGCCTAATACTCGATCGGCTAACTTGAATGGACAGGGGCTATTTTCATTTGTCATTGAGTGGTTTGCGTACTTAAAGGCGATAGTTATGTTTGCATCCTTCTGTTCTGTCCGGGTAAAGCGAAGGTTGGATGCTGCTTCCCAGATCCCAAAGGCATCCGTTGCTGCTCTCTGATATGGATAACGAGATGTAGCATATGTTGGAGGATAAATATTCCATGTTAAATACGTGCTAGACCACTTTGTAGGGTGTGTTTTAAACTGCGCTACATCTTCAACGCCACATCGCGGTTTGCGCATCAGGTTTATAGTTTTTTCGTTTAAAGTTCCATCTGCGGGTAACTCATAGCTTTCTTGGAATTGTTTCAAACCTTGAGATATTGCCAACAAAGAGTTGCTGGTATTAGTGTTGTTAAGGTACCCATATTGCACTAAATATTTCCATGCGTCTGCTTGAGTGAATTGTTCTTCTTCTGGTATTGACTCATATTCGTTAGATTTAACTTCATCTGTAGGAGGTATTACTGCTTCGCTGGATACTGATTCTGCGTGTACGACACTTACAAGCACTAAGGTTAATATTCTTAACAGCTCCATCTTGCAAAAAGGCTAAACTATACGTCCGTCTTGTTGAAAGGTGCATCTAGGACTGATTATTTTAGAGTAAGTGATGCATATTTATAGCAAATAAAACAAAAAATAATATTTTACTAACTTTATTCTTTTTAATAAAATTCTATAACTCCAAGTCTTTCTAGTTCTCTCAAAATAGTCCTTCTTTCACTAGAATTAGCATTATTTTCTTCTAAATATTTCATTTTTTCCACAAGGTCGTTGACATCTTCATACATGAGTAACTCTTCTGTATCTTTCTCAGCCCCTTCACCCATCTCTCTATCTTCTTCTTCTTCTTCACTAACTACTTCACGTTCGCGCGGCTGGTTGTGGTTTATACGACACCTCTGAGGTTTCTGTTGTTTTATCTCGGTTTGTTTCTGTTTTTTCAGGACATAACTTCTCTTTGGTGGAAACAGTTTTGAAATTATACGATTATACTTCCACCCTTTGGTTGATATAATTGCGCTGTTTGCATTGAAACCTTTTCTGTGTGCATTTGTAAGAAGTAAAATTTTCTTGTAATTATCCAAGTCATTTGAATTTAGTTTCAGCGGCTGATTTGTAGCTAATAAATTAAACAGTCCTTCTGATAATAGAAATTTATCATTATCTATTATGAGAACGTTATCTTTTATAACGACGGGTATATTTCCCAGAAACAACTTAGTTCCCTCTTTCCTTACACCATATTTAACAGTTGGTGTTTCAAGAAGCTGATACTTTATCTTGTTGAGATACATCTTATCACCATAATATTTACATCCGAACTAAACATAAAAATGGAACTATGTCATTTAATATATCCCAAGTATCCGCTAGAACATCAGAAGGATGCTATTTAGACTGTTTTTAGAATGTCTTTAGAACAGCATCCGAACAGCATCCGGACGCCATCCGGACAGTATCCGGACAGTATCCGGACAGTATCCGGACATCATCCGGACACCATCCGGACAGGATTCGGACACTATTCGAATAATAAAATAACACATAAATACAAAGAACATATACTTTTTATTTAATACATCTAGATACATTTCGATGGATAATTTTTCTAAGAGTTTTAAGTTTATCTGGAGCGTTGGAAAAGTATTGGCGTGTTGTGTTTGTTCCCTGGAACTCATTAAAAATATCAAACATTACTGCTGTCTCCATATCTGTGCTTATACAAGGATCTTCTTTGTACACAAACTTCGTAAGGTCCACGGATGGCATCATATGTTTTATAACTTTGCGGGTGGGATCGTAAATTTCTCCTTCAAACACGTTCCAAAAATGAGTGTTGCCTCCTATTTCCCCATAGAAAATCTTTCCGCATTTTGGTTCTACATGTACATTATATTTTTTAGCAAGTTCCCAAACCATTAAAGTTGAGGATAAACAGGCCCCACAATACAGGTTCCGACTGAATACTTCTTCAATGTTGGCAAGAATAATTTTTAATATTTCCGACATGTTAGTCCCGTGTCGGTCGACAGTATACTACCCATTTCTTATAAGCTATTCTATTTAGATTACAAATTTCCTCTACACCCCCACCTTCTTCGTCTTCGTAGATTACAGTATGTAATATGATTTGCGAATCAAATATAAATTCTTCTTTGAATTCAATTACTCCAAGTTGTTCCCGTTCTTGTAAATTGTTTCAAATCTCGTTCCTGCTTGGAGGCTTTTAGCTTTTTTTACCTTTCAACCAATTCGTTTACGCCATCATAGCACAGAAATTCTTTGGGTTTTTCGTTGTATTCCATTAACGCTTGATCTAATTTTAACGACGACTTCGACCTTGTTGAGATTCTTGTTGTACTTGGAGGTGTTTTTGCTGATTCCGTTCTCAGTTTCGAAACTTCTGACGATTCTGAGAGTACTGGTTTAACAATATTTTTCTATTTGTCGGATCTATTTCCTTTTAACTGACCACTATCCTTCCGGTAAGGTTTGTTCGTAAAAGACTATCTTTGTATTGTTCCTCATCTTCTTTTCTATGATAAATAGTTTTTTACAAAACAGAAGATCGTAGAGCCCTTGAGTTCCTCGGTATTCAATATCACCTACTTGAATATCGCCATTTTTCAAAAAATCAGCCCGTAAATCTCGCAGTTTCCATGCATCAGTTTCGATATCGTGCTTAAGACCCTGCGTAAGATCGATATCATCTGAATCTCTCCAATATTTTGATACGTATTCTCGAGCAATTTTCGGATATTAATTGATGGATTCGGGAACTGCAGAAACACTTTCTAAGTGGTTTCTAGCTCCTTAATCTTTCGCTTTTTTCGTTTTCCACGAGGTCTCTACTCAATTTTCTACAAGTTTCTTTCGGGGGTTTGTATTAGGTTTCAAGAACTTGTTTCGTGCTTCATCTCCTTCGTCGCGCTCCAACTTTAAAGCCAAGTATTTTTTTCTTCTTGTATTGGATGCTTGAATTCTTCGACGCTTAACATCTTTATCAAGCTTACTAAATTGTGAAGTCATCATCATCCCACCTGCATCAGTAATACTAGGCTCGTATAACTAGCAAAACAGTCTATTTCGTGAAAAACACCCTGTTTTGAAGGAAAAGCAGCAGTTTCCGGAACCAGCTATGAAGCAGCTACTAACATACTCTGTTTCTAGAGACTTATCCCATCTTGCTTCTAAGGTGCCGAGTGTAATGTTGAATCTCGAGGGTTTGGGGTATGAGTATCAAACTTGCTGTGTGTCTAATTCTTTCCAGTCCTATTGGTGGCTTTAAGTCAAAAGAAAATAGTCTGTATCTACGTCTGTGGTTTTTAAAGATCTTTGAACGAATTTTTATTTTCAACTCGGTTCGAAAAGGAAGGGATAGACTGGATGCTTATTTTTTAACAGATAAATGTCTGATTCTTAGTAGCATCTTTAGCAGCCATATATTTTTGAAGCAAATAGTCTGTATGTTGTTGTTGTTTCTCTCTTCGCAAGTACGAATATGAATTACTGTTTCCCGAAACAAGACCTATTTCTTAGTTGTTTACTCGCTGTTCAGGAGTTGTTTTCAGAAACAGGATATGTTTTTTTGGCTGTTAAGTGGTTAAACAGTTAGACGTTTAAGAGGTTTCCTGAAACAGGGTTGGTTTCTTAGTTGTTGTTGTTTTTCGATGTTTCCTAGTTGTTTCCCGAATCAGGGTCTGTTTTTAGCTGTTAAGTGGTTAAGCAGTTCGACGTTTAAGTGGTTTCCTGAAACCGGGTCTGTTTCTAGCTGGTTGTATCTGTTTCCTAGTTGTTTCCCGAACCCGGACCTGTTTTTTAGCTGTTAAGTGGTTAAGCAGTTCGACGTTTAAGTGGTTTCCTGAAACCGGGTCTGTTTCTAGCTGGTTGTATCTGTTTCCTAGTTGTTTCCAGAACCCGGACCTGTTTTCTTAGCTGTTAAGTGGTTAAGCAGTTCGACGTTAAGTGGTTTCCTTAAACCGGGTTTGCTTCTAGCTGTTTGTATCTGTTTTCTAGTTGTTTCCAGAACCCGGACCTGTTTTCTTAGCTGTTAAGTGGTTAAGCAGTTCGACGTTAAGTAGTTTCCTGAAACCGGGTTTGTGTCTAGCTGTTTGTATATGTTTCCTAGTAGTTTCCAGATCCCGGACCTGTTTTCTTAGCTGTTCAGTGGTTAAGCAGTTCGACGTTAAGTGGTTTCCTGAAAGCGGGTCTGTTTCTAGCTGGTTGTATCTGTTTCCTAGTTGCTTCCAGAACCCGGACCTGTTTTTTAGCTGTTAGTGGTTAAGCACTTAGCCGTTTAAGCGGTTTCCTGAAACAGGGTCTGTTTAATTAGCGGTTGAGCTGTTGAGCGGTTAAACGGTTAGGCGGTTAAGTGGTTAAGCGGTTGAGTGGTTGAACGGTTAGGCGGTTGTGGGGTTGAGCGGTTGTGTGGTTAAGCGGTTAGTCGGTTAAGTGGTTAAGCGGTTAAGCGGTTGAGTGGTTGAACGGTTAGGCGGTTGTGGGGTTGAGCGGTTGTGTGGTTAAGCCGTTAGTCGTTTAAGCGGTTTCCTGAAACAGGGTCTGTTTCTTAGTTGTTTTCTAGTGGTTTCGGAGCTGTTTTCCAGAGGCCTTTGTCTACAATATAATCTTTTAAACCCCATATAGTTGTTCTATTTAATTATTGTAGGATATACATTTACTAAGCATTGCTTTAGCCTCTTTTAACTTGCTATCATCATCCGGTAGATATCTATGGGATATTAACTACTTGCATCATCCTCGTGTTTATTTTCCTGTGTTCGCCGACATATATTTTAGTGGCAACTACTTCTCTTTGAACATATTGCATTATATTCTTCTATCTTGTACGTACCCCCTAATATTTTGTCTCTCTTTTTCTATCTCTTTCTCCATTTTAACTAGCACTAGTATACCCAAAAGGATGTTTTAGTATATTATTCTTTTTATGTCGGGATTATTATTAATAATATTAATAGCTCAAGCAAACCCAACCTATTCATACATCGAAAAACTCGTTCAAATAATTATAACGACTGTTGCGTTGACCTTGCCTCGTGCTGAGTCATTTTAGCGCGCTTTGTCCAGTGCTATTCCACTGATGATGCAATCTTTATAGCATGTTACTAGTTTAGCAGTATCCGGGGAAATAAATATTAGAATATACGAGGTAAACAAGTATTGATTTATTTCCTACTAAACCTAATAATCATTGTGAATGCTCACGGCTTTGCCATTTAGGCCAGTCTTGACTTTTTCTCGGTTTTTGAAACGTTCGAAGGTCGTCGTCGTTATCGGGACTATCTAAAATTCAAGATTTCAGCAAAAAGCCTTTTTCGTCGTTTAGACGCTAGCCGTAATTTAGTTTTTTATTTAACTTCTCACATTTCTCTGCTCCTGATACCTTAAACACCTTTGTAACCCTCTAGCGCCTAAACGGCTTAACGGATTTCGATGAAATTTGGGGTATGTATTTTAGTACTCCTACCCTTAGTCCCTATCGAAGCAAACAAATTTTAAGGCCCTTTTGGTCAGCGCCCGAGAAATCGCCGAAATGACTTTAATATTTTTGCGGTTTTTGAACCTGTATATCTCATGGTCTTTCTGACTTCTATCTAACACCAAAATTTTCATTCTTCAACACTTCTCGTTTAAGCGCTAGCCGTAATTTAGTTTTTTATTTAACTTCTCACATTTCTATGCTCCTAATACCTTAAACACCTTTGTAACCCTCTAGCGCCTAAACGGCTTAACGGATTTCGATGAAATTTGGGGTATCTATTTTATTACTCCTACCCTTAGTTCCTATCGAAGCAAACACATTTTAAGGCCCTTTAGGTCAGCGCCCGAGTAATGGTCTCAAGGACCTTACTCTTTTGGGGTTTTTTAAGCCTATATATCTAATGGTCTTTATGACTTCTCTTTTTTTTCTGATCGCATCCTAGTAAGCTTGCATGTACTAATGCATATTTTTCTGCTATTCTATCCAATACTATTCCTAATTTATATATTTAATCGAAAATTTACTATACAGGATGATGTAAAAATTTTGAAATCTAATTTTTTACTATCAGTTGAGATTTTTGAAAAATAATTTAATAAATCGAAAGATCTGCTCCGCCACTATCCCCCCATGCGACGTTCGTCTCTCCACCTTCAGCCGTTCGGCCGTTAATCGCAACAAACTATATCTCCGGAACCAAAGGACCGATCGACGCCATTCTTTTTTAAATGCCTTCCCTCGCCGCCTTGAACACGTGACATGTGTTAAATTTTTATTTTGACGTTTGACAAGTGACATGTGGCAGTTGACATATCTTTAATGACAGGTGACAGCCGCCATACTTTTACGCATATCTTATGACGTCATCCTGAACACGTGACCCGTATCAGTTTTTAATTTTGACATTTGACAAGTGACAGGTGACAAGTGACAGCTGACATTTGACAGGTGACTTGTATATCGCTAACGTAAGCTCCACTGACGTAGACTTCGATGACGTACTTGTAATTTACGCCTGCGCAAAGGTAACCGAGATATGACGTTCGGAATACTACATCAACTCCCCCGGGGGAAGGGGTGATGGTGAACTCCTCTTCTTGTTCTACTTTGGTTTAGTCTTTTTAAACACGTTCACGAGACATAATGGCTTCCGTTCGTCTAATAATGGATTTCCAAGCCTCTAGGGCGGACAAACTTATACCGAAGGAATTAGCGGCATACGACGGTCATAGAATCAGTCATTATGTTTTTAAGTCACCCTTCGGATTGGCTTGTTTATCACCAGCTGCATTAAAGCAGACAAACCATCACTACATTGACTGGAATGAAGGACATACACCCTTATACAAATTTGCTAGTATTGTGAAGAATTTAACAGAAAAAGCTACCATCATTTACGTTAAGGGAAAGGAAAAAGCAGACTTTTTAAGAAAATACTCTAGCAATCCCATTGTAGAATTAGATTAGCAACCAGCCCTTAAAATGTTTTTATCACTTAAATAATGATTGTGTATGTTCTTTATTTAATGTACTTTTGTTATATGCAGTGGCGGTTGGTGAAATTTCGAAGTTGTAGATCTCTGTTCCTGCTTACAGGACCCGTACCAAATTTAGAGGTTTTAATAGTAGCCCACTGGGAATGTTTTGGTAAAGAAAAAAAACATTTTGTAATGTGCGAAAAAAAGTTAAATTTTTAGTGCGCCCCTCCCAAGAAAAAAATGAACACGTCTAGGTATTTTATTTATTATTTTTTCTGAACAAATTTTACATCATTTTGTCGACAGTTTTTAAATTTTGAGAGAGAAAAATGTGTTAGTAGAAAGTTATAGTCATTTGAATTTTTTTACGCCTAAAATATAATTGTACAAAAAATTCAAATGACTAACTTTCTACTAACACATTTTTTTCTCTCAAAATTTAAAAACTGTCGGCAAAATGATGTAAAATTTGTTTAGAAAAAATAATAAATAAAATACCTAGATGTGTTCATTTTTTTCTTGGGAGGGGCGCACTAACAATTTAACTTTTTTTCGCACATTACAAAATGTTTTTTTTCTTTACCAAAACATTCCCAGTGGGCTCACTATTAAAACCCCTAAATTTGGTACGGGTCCTGTAAGTAGGAACAGAGATATACAACTTCGAAATTTCACCAACCGCCACTGGTTATATGATCAACTTGTAATGCAATCTTAATTTTTTAAGTAAATATTTAAACTTTTATTTGTTTTTGTTTTAAAACAGAGTAAAACAACCCAATAGTTAATATTTAATGTATTCATATTATATACATTACAACTCATACTGTCATCTACATCTTCATAAAAGTCGGTAATGTCCTCTGAAAATTCTAATACTGACACTCCACCGGCCAACGGTAAGTCTTCGTAATCCAATGTTTGTACCCCTCCATAGTCTTCTGTATAATCCCACTGCTTTGGAAATATCACTTTAATTCTAATATCCGTATTATGAGGAGAGTGTTCTTTTCGCATACAGCTAATTAATAAGTTATCATGTACCGTAGAGTGAAAATTAATTGGTTTCCATTCTTCATGACCAAATTTTATAAAACAAATTCCAGGGCCAAGTTCCTTGGAAAATGATCCACAAATATCTATGCGATTTATAGTAAATGGCACTTTTACGATTCTTACTTCGTTCTCTGGTATGAAGTCTAACAAGGGCGTCGATTGTATAATTTTATTGGGACACTGTTTATCGGTGAGTCCAACTTTTACTTGAAAATAGTATTCACTGATGGGTTTCATTATAATAAACTATGAATGAAGAATGAAGTCTACTTGTCAGGGGTACATATAAATACGTAAAATTGAGAATAAGTTCTCTAAACCACCTGAAAATTCCTTATACAATAAGGATTTGAACAAATCATGGTAAAACAGCTATTCTCCGGGCTATATGCCCCTCCGAGCGCTGGATTACATACCAAAATTTGCCGTATTTTGGCTAACACTGTTAGACAACAAAATACTTGGTTTGACTGCCAGAAACTACCAGGAAGAAGGAAGCTTTTTCTTTACTTAGGATGTCGTTACCTGCATACCGGTTTCGAACTCTTTAGTTCTCGTCAGTACAGGATAAACGAACATACCTACCTTCCGAAACAGCATATCCTTAAAGCTAACCATGTCGAACTGCATAAGCAGTATAACACAGGCAGCGCCATCCATTAGCAGTTTCAAGCAGTTGGAGTAGAATTTACCGTGAGGTAAAATATTAGTAGTAGTAGACTTCATTCTTCATTCATTGTTGAAATATTTTACCTCACGGTAAATTCTACTCCGACTGCTTGAAACTGCTAATGGATGGCGCTGCCTGTGTTATACTGCTTATGCAGTTCGACATGGTTAACTTTAAGGATATGCTGTTTCGGAAGGTAGGTATGTTTGTTTATCCTGTACTGACGAGAACTAAAGAGTTCGAAACCGGTATACAGGTAACGACATCCTAACTAAAGAAAAAGCTTCCTTCTTCCTGGTAGTTTCTTGCAGTTAAACCAAGTATTTTGTTGTCTAACAGTGTTAGTCAAAATACGACAAATTTTGGTATGTAATCCAGCGCTCGGAGAGGCATATAGCCCGGAGAATAGCTGTTTTACCATGATTTGTTCAAATCCTTATTGTATAAGAAATTTTCAGGTGGTTTAGAGAACTTATACTCAATTTTACGTATAATAAACTACACAATAATCATTTAATTTGCATAACTACTTTCTTCGACGGTACCAGGTGAACACTGAGAGTAGATCTCGTTCCTTAAGTTAGGTCCTGCCACTTATTTAGAATCGGAATCACCCCATATATTCAGCTCCGGTATGCATGTAATATCTACCACTGGTATACATGAAAACCTTATGATGTGGTGGTGTTGTCTACTTCATCATTTCCCACGTGTTCATAATGGTCGAGTAAGTCACGATAGCCATTCATTTCTTCAAATTTTATCACATGTACTTTTCCCTTATGTTCATAAGTACAAACACCAGGGAACCATATTTTAATTTTAATATCCACATCCTTAAATGAACTTCTTGTTCTCATACTATAAATTGACAATATTGCTTGTATGTAATATACCGTATGTTTGCCATTCCTCATTTTCATATTTAATTCTTCGGAAAATGTTCCAATGACATCAAGAGAATTTACCGAAGATGGTACATTACTTATGCAAATCTCATTGTTAGAAATTAATTCTAATAATTGCGTAGACAATTTAGTCATTGTACAATATCGATGATCTATTAAGTAAATTTTAAAATGACAGCTCGCCATTCCCCACGAATTTGCATTCGTCGTGGTTCAAGGTGAAGTGAAAACAAAGGCGTAGCGAGCGGCCAGGCAGGTCGCGATGCACATTCAGAACCGAAAGCCCACATATATTCAGAATCGGAATCACCACATTTATATTCAGCATCGGTATGCATGTAATATAATATCTAGCACCGGTATACATAGAAACCTTATGGAGGGGTGGTGGTGTTATTATCCACCGGCGGTATTATACATATACTCACAATAATCCATCTTTTGGGGGACAATGTCTCTTTAGGGAGGACCTGTAGAAAAAAAAACGAGAGATTGCCCATATTTTCGGGGATACCCTGTATATAAAATTGTTTTTCCTAAAAGTTACAGAAAAATTGTGGGGATTTTAAATGTTGTCTATGGACCAAAATTTTTTTAGTTTTTAAAATAACCTTTGGAGTCAACATTAATGGTGCATAAAACGAATGCTTGGTGACTCGTGGAAACGATACGTAATTTTTTTTTTAATTTTTTATAGCATATGTTGTGCTTCATTTCAATTGATCCCCTTTTGAGATGGTTGGACAGTTTCAACGCCAATAATTCTGAACAGTATGGTAAGAGAAGTTGTTTATTTAGGCTGTTGGTCAAATTAAAGTTTTAAATGCTTCAAAATAACCAGATCATTTATCATTTCAGATTCTAGACGCAAATGCAAACAAATCCAGTTTGTAACAGCTTTTATGCAAGTCTCTATTGCATCTTGCACTACCATTGCCTCATCTGAAGTGTAATAGCTTCGAATATTCAAACATTTTTATATAAAAAATAACTCTAAACAACTTTGTACATGTTAACCGACTTTAGAATACTTTCGTACTTCAATAGTTTACTTAAAATTTACATTTTGCACTGTCAGGTATAAAAATTCGATAAAAAATACCTACACATAGACTCTAAGTTAATAGTATCGGCAATAGTCTTTTTATTATCTTCTACAGCAATTGCTTTTTCAAAGGCAATTTTCTTTACGATTTTACTGCATTCAATATACCTAAGTTTTGCATCCTTGTCGTTTGGTCTAACTCTTGACACCTACAATAATAATATATATATATATATATATATATATATATATATATATATATATATATATATATATATATATATATATATATATATATATATATATATATATATATATATACAGGGTGTTTCAAAAAACATGTGCCATCGCTCAAGGAGAGATTCCTTGTAAGAAACTAAGGCCAAAAGTTTATATAAACATGGGTCCGCAGATGCTTCGTTTCAAAGATACAGGGTGTTAAATTTTTAAATTTTTTTCAGTTTTTCCAAAATATTTTCAAAATGGCTTCATCAATTTTGATGAAATTTACATTGTGTAAATTAAGCATAATTCTAACAATGAAAAGACTTTGACAGGTCCTCCAGGGGCGTACATATGAGAAGACGGTACAATATTTTTCCAATAAAAACATGTACGCCACTGATTTTTTCACATTTTCTTATATCAGTCAAATAGTATGTTAAATTCTTAACAAAACTTATCTCTTCATTTTTTCAATTTTCATTTCGTTTAGGAGATAAATGTAATTTTATTAACCGTCTTACTGGTTTAGTTTTCCCAACCATCGGTTTTAACATGTAAAGACCATTTAAAAATTTAACGTCCTGTATCTTTGAAACAAAGCATCTGCGGACCCATGTTCATAAGAACTTTTTGCCTCAATTTATTTCAAAGAATCTTCCTTTAAGCGATGGCACATGTTTTTTGAAACACCCTGTATATATACAGGGTGTTTCATTAAGGGTGATGAGGTACCATATCTCAGGAATTGATACTCCAGGAGCTTTGGAAAAAAATCCTAAGGAGGAAAGTGGCCAAGAGAAATTGCTGGAAATAATTTTTAAGTTCCTAACTCTGCCGCTAGGGGGCGTAATTGCTGTGGTCATGTAAAAAGACATTTTTCCGGAAAATATCCCTAAGAAAGGAAGGCTTGCTAATTTAAACAAAATAATGGCTGTGTTACATTGATTTAATTTTTAAACTGATTTTATTATTTCACACTCATGATTTTTATTTATTGTTTTGTTTTTGTTTACCTTCCTTCAGGCTTAGGACTGGTCCAAACAATGCGAAACGCAAAATTTGAAGCGTGTTTAAGGGCCAACGGGCCAAAACAACAATAAAAACCACAACCACCTTCACGTTCTTTATCAACCCATAGAAATCTTGTTAAAAACAAACAACAAACAAATACTTTATAAATGTTCAAAATGACCACCGTTTTGCAAAATGCAACTGTTACATTTTTCTCTAGTGCTGGAAACGGCAGTTTCAATTTCAGCTCGTGAAATCGTAGTTATGGCATTTTGAATTCTCTCAATCATATTCTCCCGTGTGGTTGGTCGTGTTTGATAAACAATCTCTTTTAGTCTTCCCCACAAGTAGAAATCTAGCACGGTTAAATCGGGGGATCTAGGTGGCCACGGAAACAAATTACCCCTTCCAATCCAACGATTTGGGTAACTAGCATCTAAAAAGTCACGGACTCTTCCAGAAAAGTGGGCCGGGCATCCATCATGTTGATACCATAGGGATCTTCTTATATCAAGAGGCACATCTTCTAAAAGGATAGGCAGGTCATTTCGTAAAAAGTTTAAGTATGAGTCGCCATTTAGGTGGCCATGAAAGAAAAACGGTCCGATAATTCTGTTTCCTAAAATTCCGCACCACACGTTGATACTCCACCTGTTTTGGTGATCAACTTCCCGCATCCAATGAGGATTTGTTTCTGACCAGTAGTGCATATTGTGCAAATTGACTCTACCACAACTAGTAAAAGTTGCTTCATCTGTCCATAAAATCAAGGAGTTGCACATACCTCTTAACCAATAACAATAATCCCGCCGCCTGTCAAAATCAGTATCTGAAAGGGCCTGGTGTAAAACAACATGATAGGGATGCAGCTTAAAATCCTTTAAAATTCGGAACACTGTAGTGCAACTTATACCTAAGTCTAAAGAAATGTTTCTGATACTCAAGTTCGGATCCAGTTGCACGTACGCGAGAACGTTTATAATATTGTCTTCATTCCTTACTGGACGTCTCCTGATGGGCACTGGAATGGGACGTACACTACCCGTTGTTCTAAGACGTATTGCCAACCGCCGAAACACATTTCTACTATGGGGTCTTCGCTCAGGATACCTGACAGCATATTCACGTTCCGCAAGAGGAGAATTTTGAAAACACTGAAAATATACGGCAAGCATATCGTAAGCCTCGGCGTTGGTATATGCCATTTTTGAAAGATGCTGCACAAAAGTTGAATAACAATGAACTCAAAATTCACAGAAAATCCAAGATAAAATCTTGAGAGATACTTATCAAAGATTGATTAAAGTGACATTTCAATTTGTTTGTTTCCCTGACAACCTGCCGATTTTGTTTCATGGCTTACTAGGTAATTTTTTAATAATACGTCAGGTTAGTAAATTAAAGGCAATAGTAATGGAGTAAAAAGTGAAAAAACACTTAATAAAAAGTTTAAAATATTTTTTTTATTTTTCATGGCACGCTTGACCACGGACCTATAAAAACAATTGCTTTTTTCAATTAACATGATATTAATTATTCTTTTGGCTATAACTCCGAAACTAATGAAGATATCGAATCGAATTTTTTACATTTTTTCTTGCAAATTTATTCTACTTTTCGATTATGATATAATAACTATGTCATTCCACTTAAAATTTTGGAGAAAAATTGGAAAAACAAAGAGTTTCTCAAATAACGCCCTCTAGCGAGTGCCGCGAAAATCAATGTAACACAGCCATTATTTTATTTAAATTAGCAAGCCTTCCTTTCTTAAACGAGACCAAGTTCATCAAATTCGGTTGAGTCAAACCAAAGTTATGGACACTTTTATCAGTAGACTTTCCCCCTCCTCTTCCGCCCTAATTTTACATCTTACAGCAAAAAGTGTTAAACCAAAAAGATGCAAAATTCTAGTAGAAATATCAGTGTAATATTTTTTTGATAGCTTTTATAGGGATATTTTCCAGAAAAATGTCTTTTTTTACTTGACCATAGCAATTACGCCCCCTAGCGGCAGAGCTAGGAACTTAAAAATTATTTCCAGCAATTTCTCTTGGCCACTTTACTTGTGAGGATTTTTTTTCCAAAGCTCCTGGAGTATCAATTCCTGAGATATGGTACCTCATCACCCTTAATGAAACACCCTGTACATATATATATATATATATATATATATATATATATATATATATATATATATATATATATATATATATATATATACAGGGTGGTGCAACCAAGATGGGGTGGACGATTGTGAGTAAACGGTGAGGAATTTGGAAATTTTTTTTTTTGGATATTATAGATAGTCAAACCCGCTATGTTTTAAAATTATAGCCATAATACAGGGTGGTCCAAAAAACTCGTGGCGAACCAAACTTGTGTTTTTTTAAATGGGACACCCTGTATATAATTGTTCCAATTGATTCTCCTGTTCGTTACGATCATTTTGATATAGGGTTTATTGGGTCTAAAACTTATAGTAAGGGAATGGGACGCGGTTAAATTTGAAAAAATGCTCAAAGTTCGGCCATTTTTAAAAAAAATTTGAAACAGGTATGGAAAAACCAAATATTCCATAAAACGTTACATATCCTTGAATACATTAACCGCTTGCAATTTGTTTAAAATTATTCACTGTTATACAGGGTGGTCAACTTTTGCAAATACGCCCTGGACTCATTTTTTTTAAATGGAACACCCTGTATATTTTATTTTCATCTTAAAGATAACATTGCTAGCTTTCAAAAAATACCATACATGATGCCTTTCTGACCAACAGTTTTTTAGTAAACCAGCCGTGAAACCAAGGTTTCTTCATTCTAATACGATTATACTGAATTTACGTTGTTTATTATTAAATATCTAATATTAGGGGGCCATGACACTATCATAAATGAAACAGGATTGACGAACTTGTCAAAGCTACTGCCGCACAATCCATTATTTACAAGTTAAGTGTAGGTGGCCCAATAATTATGAGGTAAGAAGACTGAGACCCGAAACTTTTACATGTTTATTAGAGATATTTCAAAAAACAGAAAATATTGTTTTTAGGAAATGTAAAGTAATTAATAAACCAGTTATAAACAAAGATAATCAGTTATCAGTATTATTAATAGTTTAAAAAAATTAATTAAGCAAAAACAGAACATCTTTTAAAATTACTTCGGTATGTACTTACTTGTAAACCTAATTTAATATAAACAATTAACAATGCTCATATAAGGGGTTCAACTAAACCACCATCTTGCTGAAGGCACATTTCGAGTCTATCCATAAATGAAAGTTTCACTTTTCTCAAAGTCTGTTCTGAAACGTTGCGAAAACTGTTTCTTATTCTCGTCTTCATATCTTCCACAGTGGTTGGAACCTCTTTATAGATTCTTCTTCAACATGCCCCATAGAAAAAATCTAGTGGTGTTAAGTCGGGTGGTCTGGCTGACCACTTACCTGGTCCACCTCGCCCAATCCAACGATCTGTCTTCCAATTTATCGACAAAATATCTTACATTCCTATGGCAATGCGGAGGCGCTCCATTATGTTCAAACCATAAGGATCCCCTTACCATTAAACGTAAATCTTCAACCAATACTGGCAACTCGTTTCTCAAAAAATTTGTTTATAACTGGTTTATTAATTACTTTACATTTCCTAAAAACAATATTTTCTGTTTTTTGAAATATCTCTAATAAACATGTAAAAGTTTCGGGTCTCAGTCTTCTTACCTCATAATTATTGGGCCACCTACACTTAACTTGTAAATAATGGATTGTACGGCAGTAGCTTTGGCAAGTTCGTCAATCCTGTTTCATTTATGATAGTGTCATGGCCTCCTAATATTGGATATTTAATAATAAACAACGTAAATTCAGTATAATCGTATTAGAATGAAGAATCCTTGGTTTCACGGCTAGTTTACTAAAAAACTGTTGGTCAGAAAGGCATCATGTATGGTATTTTTTGAAAGCTAGCAATGTTATCTTTAAGATGAAAATAAAATATACAGGGTGTTCCATTTAAAAAAAATTAGTCCAGGGCGTATTTGCAAAACTTGACCACCCTGTATAACAGTGAATAATTTTAAACAAATTGCAAGCGATTAATGTATTCAAGGATATGTAACGTTTTATGGAATATTTGGTTTTTCCATACCTGTTTCAATTTTTTTTTTAAAATGGCCGAACTGTGAGCATTTTTTAAACTTTAACCGCGTCCCATTCCCTTACTATAAGTTTTAGACCCAATAAACCTTATATCAAAATGATCGTAATGAACAGGAGAATCAATGGGAACAATTATATACAGGGTGTCCCATTTAAAAAAACACAAGTTTGGTTCGCCACGAGTTTTTCGGACCACCCTGTATTATGGCTATAATTTTAAAACATAGCGGGTTTGACTATCCATAATATACAAAAAAAATTTTTTCGAAATTCCTCACCGTTTACTCACAATCGTCCACCCCATCTTGGTTGCACCACCCTGTATATATATATATATATATATATATATATATATATATATATATATATATATATATATATATATATAAATATATATATATATATATATAAATATATATATATATATATATATATATATATATATATATATATATATATATATATATATATATATATATATATATATATATATATATATATATATATATATATATATATATATATATATATATATATATATATATATATATATATATATATATATATATATATATATATATATATATATATATATATATATATATATATATATATATATATATATATATATATATATATATATATATATATATATATATATATACAGTGACCGGCAAAAAGTTCGCAACATATGTATATATATATATATACATACAGGGTGTTAAAAAAACAGCATATACTGAAACTAGTAAATCCTGACTTCAATTCAGATTGGGGGAAAATAGTCATAAATGGCGCTTCGCGATAATAAGCCAGGTATCGCCCCTCAAAAAAATTTATTTAATCTCTGCACACCACTGGTAAGAAAACACATGGCCATCTAAAGAACAGTCAGCTAGGTGCCGTGTTGCCAGGTCTTTTAACAATATTTCGGGTCTTGAGCAATATACGACCCCTCGAATTTTCAACAAATACAAAGTTTAATAGCTTGTCAGACCTCCGGTCGAAACGATATCGAATCGTTTGTGCACTTTAGTAACACCGATGAAATGTAAACAAAATTTATTTCCGTCTCTTCACTATATTTTCGGGAAAAAATACTTTATATTGGATAGTAATCTGTTAAGAAACTGTGAGGTAGTTTGTGTGTTAAACTTTATTAAACCCTATGGGCAAATAAAAATAGTTAAGTGAAGTTTTACAACCTATAATCAATTTTTTTTGGTAAATATGTAAAATATCCAACAATTTGTTTGCTTTAATGTGTCTCTTTTGAGGTAAGCTTTTTAAAAGATCCAAAAATGTTGTGAAATTCGTCGTATATTGCTCTAGAACCCAATATTTCTATTTAATAAGTTTAAAGAAATAATATTTTTAATACATTACCTTTAAATAAAGAAATCCTAGTAACTCTCCTAAAATTCTCACTTTCAAAAAGTTAAAATACTACCTATAACACAAATTTAATAAAACATTCTAGAGAACAGCTGTTTAAACCAACAAATATAAATACTGTTTCGGCAAATTTGTGTAGGGAAAATAAATTTGTAGTTATTGGCAACCTCGCATTTTTGGGTACATAGAAGAAGGAATTAATTTTTGGTTAGTACGGTAAAAAGACTTTGTAGTAGTTAAAACGTTCGGATTCCGTGTAAAACCGAAACGGTTTTCCGGCTTTAAATAAATTAGTTGTGACAAGAGAAAGTGTCCTTCGAAAACTTATGGTCTTCCAGGAAGATAGGTATTTCCTTATTTTCCTTATTTCCACTCCTTTGTCTTATTCCCTTAATTTACCCCTTAATACCTGCAAGTATTAAAATAAAACTGAATCAGCTACTATCGAAGTATTCCGGTAAGTTTGCTATGCATATTTCAACGCAGGATAATTATTAAAATTAAATTCTTTATTCTGTGAAATAAAATAGCGGTAACATTTGGTCCCATTCGAGACGAATATTTATAAAATTTTAATGCTTGTAAAATATTTTAGTTGTTTTCGGTAAACAATAAATATAAAAACTTGGGTTCCTTTTTTGTAACAGTCGGGTTGCTGTCGGACGGTGTTGCCAGCGGTTGGTAAACATCATTTACCTGAGTAATTTTATTGTCACAACTAATTAATTATTTTTTAATAATTTAATTAATATTTTCTTCTCGGTTTCTTAATTAATATTTTCGGAAATTAATAAAAGACGGTTTTATTACCGACAAAGTGGTATGTAACTATAATTCGCTATACTGTCGGTGGTTTATGTGAAATTATAAAACGGATAATATATAGAAGGGTTGCTTTTAAATACATGTGTTGTATCATTCCGGATCCATTCAGTTGTTTTTTGGCACGTGTATTCTATATTGCGATAATTAGAAATGTTGTTTTTCGGCATTTATAGAGGGAATATATTCTTTTATTACCTTTTTCAGTTCTTTTCTCTAATTAAAATGAGTACCACAGGAGAACGCAAATTTAAAAGATTGACCTCGAAAAAAGAATCTTTGTTTTTGATTATACAGAATTTGCATGATTTGTCAAAAGGTCTTGCTAATCAAACACAAAAAGATAAATTCGAAATTTTGTATTCATCATTAGAATCAACCAGGAGTTCTTTAATTACGGTTATCGATGAAATTAATGAGATAGGGTTTGAAATTAAAGAGGACTTTACCCCAGATTATAGGGTTCTTTCCACTATTAATGAAATGTGTTGTTATATTCAGGTAGCAGCGGCGAAATTAAAAGTTACTCGTACGAGGCCGGCGGACGGTACACCGGTGGATCCAAACCGAGTATTACCTTCTTTACCGAAAATTGAGTTACCTGAATTTGCAGGTGAAATTCGTCAGTGGGAAACATTCTATGCTATTTATAAAAGTTTGATTCATGAAAACCCTACTTTAAATAATACAGAGAAAGTTCATTATTTGGTAGGGCGTTTACGCGGTCCGGCGTTAAGTGTGTGCTCCGGAGTAGCACCGACTGGCGATAATTATGGAATAATTTGGCAAGCACTGCTTGATAGATACCAAGATAAGCGATATTTAGCAAATAATTATTTGGATCAAATCATGAATTTTAAAGGTTTAAATAACGAATCACCAAAAAATTTAAATTTATTTTTGGAAAGATTTGATGTAGCGGTTTGTGCACTGAAAAAATTAAGTTTACCTGATTTAGCGGATTTTATTTTATTTTATCAGGCACGTACTAAATTAGATAACGAGACGGTTAATGCCTTTGATAAGTTCAAAAGGGGTTCAGGAATTCCTACTTACGGGGATCTTGTTAATTTTGTGAAAGAGCAGTCCAAAATATTAAATTTAAATAAACCGTTAAGTGCACTACCGCCACCAGCTCGTAATTCAAAGTTATTTTCTGGTCAGATTAGGGGTGATAGTAGAATAAAACCTACACCTTGGGTATTTTGTAAGAAAATCGGTCATTATTTGGGACGCTGTGAAAAATTTAAGGCGCTTTCGCCATCAAGACGATATGAGGCGGTAAAGGATAATAATTGGTGTTATAATTGTTTATCGCCAAATCATGAGGTTAGGTCATGTCCTACGGACAGGACATGCGCGGAATGTTCTAAAAAACATCACATTCTGCTTCACACGGGAAAACCGGATAGTGAAAGATCACTAGAAACGGAGAAAACGGCATCCCCAAAATCACAAGTGATTGACCAACAGTCACTCTGTTCGACGGTTTCGGAAAATTATAATGTACATAGCAAGACAGTTTTATTATCCACAGCGGAGGTGTATATATTAAACAGTCCAGTGTTAAATGCAACAGGCAGGTTTATTTTAGACAGCGGTAGTCAAGTAAATCTATTAACGGTAAAATGTTGCAAAAAATTGGGGTTAACTATTTCTAAAGCCTATTCTTCGGTACAGGGCTTAGGTCAGAATTCACAACGGGTGAAAGGTAAAACGGAGTTGATAGTCGGTTCTCGGTTCGATAAAGAAAATAAATTCAATGTGGATGCCTTGGTAGTAGACAAGATTACGGATAAGTTGCCCAAGGTACCTATTGAGTCACACAGTTGTTCGGAATGGAGAAATATTCCTTTGGCGGATATACGGTACTCGGAACCCGGTGAAATAGACGGCATTATCGGGGCGTAATTATTTCCCTATATTGTTGGGAAAACGCGATTAGTGAGTGGTGCTGGTTCACCTGTTGCGGTGGAAACAGCTTTCGGTTATGTAATAATGGGTCAAGTGCCTGCTGTTAGTCCAAATAAGCAGGGGACATTTTTTACTCAACAGGAAGATTAAAGTCTTGAAAGGCTTTTAAATAAATTTTGGGAACTGGAACAGGTTCCAAAGCGATCGGTGACTAGTCCTGAAGAATTAAAGTGCGAAAAAATATTCTCTAAAACATATAATCGTGATAAAGTTACAGGGCGTTTTAGCGTAGCGTTGCCTTTTAAACACGCTCCAAAAAATTTAGGAGATTCAAAAAGAAATGCTCAGCTTCGGTTATTTTCATTGGAAAAACGGTTAGAAAAGTTTCCAAAATTGCGGTTAGAATATAATAACGCTATGAAAGATTTTATTAAACAAAGTCATATGCAAATTCTACCATGTGATGCGGCGAGTGATTTACGCTATTATATACCCCACCACGCGGTTGTTCAAACGGAAAGGTCTAGTACTCCTCTTCGAGTTGTGTTGGACGCAAGCGTCCCATCAGACACGGATGTGTCTTTGAATGATATTTTATATAATGGTCCTAAATTACAAGCGGATATTTGCACACTTTTATTAAATTTTCGGCTCTTTAAAATTGCATTAACGGCGGATATTCGGCAAATCTATCGGCAAATAAATGTCATAAAAGAACATTGGCCTTTTCAAAGATTATTATGGCGTTTTAGCCCTGAAGAAAAAATTGAAACATATGAGCTTACTGTCGTTGCGTTTGGTGTCAAACCATCGCCATACTTAGCGTTGCGCGTGATTCAACAATTAGTAAACGATGAACAGCGGCGGTATCCCTTAGCTGCAAGCTGTATATGGATGATTTGATTTGTAGTATAACCTCGGAAGATCAAGCTTACCAACTTTACCAAGAATCAGTTCAACTGTTCGCGGCGGGAGCATTTGAATTGACTAAATTTTCGACTAATTCTCCAACTTTGTTGTCTAAAATACCGGTTAATAAACGCGTGTCAAAAGCTGTAACCTTTAAAACTGATACAAAAATTTTAGGGACGCAATGGAATCCAGAAAAGGATATTTTTAGTTTCAAGCTTGAGGTTCCAAATGAAACATGTACAAAGCGGTCTATTCTTTCAGCGGTTGCACGGTGTTATGACCCTATTGGTCTTATATCTCCATTTATCCTCTTTTTAAAACTGCTTGTTAAAGAACTGTGGAAACTAAAACTTGACTGGGACGCACCACCTCCTGAAAGGGTGTGTCGCATTTGGGAAACCTTGAAGTTAGAGTGGAACGATACATTTAAGTTTGAGGTTCCGCGCCATCTCGGGGTGGCAGACAATAGTCCAGTTGCAATTTTGGCATTCGCAGATCCAAGTCAAGATGGTTACGATGGGTGCGGTAGTTTATACAAAAGGTTTTACTGAGGATGGACCTGTAGTTAGATTAGTTTGTGCGAAGTCAAAGGTTGGTCCATTAAGATTAATAACTGTTCCACGGTTGGAACTATGCGCGGCACTTCTTTTATCAAGTTTGGTGAAACATGTCATAAATACCTACACCACCAGGGTGGTTATTGCGAAGGTATTTGCGTTTTCGGATTCTTCTACGGTTTTGAACTGGTTGAATTCCCCATATCGCTCATTTGCGACAAGAACGACATAACTCAAAATTGACGTTTTCTGAGATAATTGTCACAATATTATATTAAGGTTTTTACAAATTTATTGCTGCAAGAACGTCATAATATTAACTCCATTCAAAAATATAGATGGCGCGCAAGTGTCGTTCTAGCGTCACCTAACATCCACATTTTGTTTCCTTCAAGAGCGGCATATTTCAGTTGTGCTTCAGTGTTCAGAGGAGGTTGGTGATTGTTCGATCGTGAAGAACGATATATTGCATTATAGGGCGGTTTTCTTGCAAAGGTAAGTTGAAATTTTTATTTAAATATTTCAGTTATAATGACAAATTGTGTTTTCTGACGTTCTTCTTGAAAATAGCTACCAGGTACGATTTTATTTATTTTGAGATAATGTCACGCTAGGGGTCGTCAGGGTTGATAAAATAGGCTGCGGTTTACCAAAACACTTATATTGATACCAGGTACAAGCACAATAATACACTTACGTAACTAAGTTGGGTAGCGTAGGGGGCAGCTTCTAGCCGAGTACTTTGTCAGCCTAAAGGGCTGGCGCTATTCGTACTATGCGTACTATTCGTGCGGCACCACAGTGACGCCTCCCCGTCGGGACACGACGCCCTCCTTTTGCACCTCGCTGGTACGCTTTTTATATGAATCCCCCAAGAACAGTTTATACTAACAGTTCAAACTGGTCAGGGTTCATAAAATAAAGGCGAGGCCAGCGATATGCAATCGCAGCACGTAGAGTGGTTTCCGAAATGTTAAATAAATAATATGAAAAATGTATAGAAATTTGGAAAAAATGATGAATATCTGGGGAAATATGACATTTCCCCCGCGCCTGTAAAAGCTAGCCCCTAGCTTTAAAAATTTACACAATACATATATACAAAATATCACATATTTACAAAATACAAATATACAAAACGGAGATAAATAAAATATACAATAAACAAACATAAAAACATTATTAATAAACAAACAATTGGAGCTCGCAGGCTCGGTACACTCCGTATTTATTTGGGTGAAATGAGGAATGGTAAAACTAGCTTAAAAATGAAGAATAAAAATGGTTACTGTCCTGGTAGTCTGGTTCACATTTACACACTTTCTTTACAAAGTTCTATTATTAGGGAGTTCCAACACGTTACTGATCGAATAGCCTACACACCGACAAAACCCGACACATCCTAGGCGTTGAGGCTCCTTGTCATCTGCTTCTTGCTCAGACGCAGCGGTCACGGTTCCTGTGTCCTGGGGGTGGGATCGGCTAGTTTTGTTGCCGACTCCCAGTGCAGCAGGGGTCTCCCTCCTCCAAAGAGTTCGGCCACCCGGACTTTGGGTGTCGTTGAGTGCCGTTACTAAGCCGTGATTGACGGGAACTTTGCAGGGCTAATCCTAAGGGTAGTTGTGATCAACCAGTGTCGTCACGGCTCGTTGTGCAGAAGTTCGGCGTTTGTGAGGGAAGACCAGGCTGGCGAGCCATGGTGGACCGTGCGTGGCTGATGCATGACGCTGGCTCTGTGGATGCGAGCGGCGCGGCGACTGGCCTTTGGGTTTTTGGTGTGTTTTGTGGCTCTCGATCCAGGTCGTGTGGTCTCCCAATGGTACATGAAAAAAAAAGACTACCGGCAGTTAAAAGGAAAAAAACAGTTTATAAATAATGAAAAATAATGAAAACCTACATGATACTATGATGTTTAAGTAAAAGTAGACAGGCTAAGAACATTCACCCGGTTGTTACATAGAACTTTTATTGGTGTCTAAGTATTACTCTTTTGGAGACAGAGAGACATCGGTCTCTAATTCATCAGGGAAAAACAAAATTATACACATTTACATAACAATTTAAAACCCAAATATAGCGTAATCACGATTGGTAAAATTTACCATATTTACCATCCTATTTATTCATCAATAAAGTCACATAAACTTCAAATACAATTTGCATATAACTCTTAATATTTCACATAAGTCACATAAACTTCAAATGCTACTTGCATATAACTCTTAATATTTCGCATAGGCAGACATTCAACCCTATATGAAGGTCCTCTTCCATGTCTCCCTATACTCACATAATGACTCTTAGCCATTTAAATAACGGTATACATACCACCATCGAGTAGGCGAACATTCAGCTCTATGCTCAGGGCCATCTTCCATGTTCCCCTACTCGGAAAACATATTATGACTTTTAGTCATAAATAAAATAAATAATCATATACATAACACATATCACCATCAAATAGGCGGACATTCAACTCCGTGTTCAAAGTCATCCTCCATGTCCCCCTATTTGGAAAACATATGACTTTCAGTCATATAAACAAATAAACACCCGATTACAAAATGCATATGGTAATCATTATTGTACGCTATATTTAAATTTACTTAATAATAATAATATTCGACTTAAAAGTATAAAGGAAGTTGGATTTATAAAAAAATTCTGACCCTGATTTATTTTTCAATGTCTCAGTCATAAAATACACCCTTGTTTTTGTTTAACTTATTTTCATTAGACACCGTATATTACAATTTAACTTTAACAACAATAACTGGGTGAATGGCATTATATAACAATTGTTTACTTTTCTGCTGATTAAATAAAATAATGAACTGTCTACCTTTACCTTCGTGATTTATTTATAGTAATGAACTTGATCAAATTTATACGTGATGATATGTTTGTTTATTATAAACGCAAAAAATAGTATTCTAAATGATTAATGACTTAAAGGCTGTAGAAATTATGACATCATGTTTCGTCTAGTTTGGAAAGGGAGCAAGATAGGCTTGTGCCACTGGGTAATTCTAAGTTTCTTGTTGGTATTTCTATAATGAATTGCTGTGTTGAGTCGTCAGTCTGTCTGGGACTAGAGTTTGCATTATTGGTTTTGGACTTTTTGCATGTCAGCCATAATAGTAGGTACCTAGTTAATATATAAATTACAAACAGTGCAAAGGCCGCAATCAATGTACCTAAGAAAATGTCGTGCTGTATAAGGTCATTTTCCCCTCGTACGGGGTTAATAAAATTAGGGATTACCGTAAAAGCATTGGGATTTTTAAAGAAAAGCATTGCTAGTAATACAGATAAGATAATATTCCAGATTAAAAATATTGTTCCGCTAGTAATGTTGTGTGTAATTGGTAATATGTATTTAATGTGGTTTTGTAGGGTGTCCGTGATTTCTTGGACTTGATCTTTAGTGGTGGTTATATTTAGGTGTGGGATTGTAAGAGTCCAATTGGGATTTAGAGATTCTTGTAGATCAAGAAATTGGGGAGCTTTTGGGTATTTTGGATTAAGGACGAAGGATTTTAGGTTGGTCCGTGCTGCGGGGAGGATGTGAATAGTGGATGCCTCTATAAGTGGGCGTTCCTTACATGGAAATCTTTTTGGGATTAGTATCTCTCCTTCTGCGAACAACTCGCAATTGCAGGGGACGGTTACTTTTATTGCTCCGGGGAATGTATAGGATTTTTGCGGAATTGTTGTTGTAGTATTAGGGCAAACAATTTTTGAATCTGGCTTGGGGTGTGTTACAATGTACACTTCTTGTGTTATTTCCGATATTACCGTTGTGTCGGATTTGTGACACTGCATAGGGCAGTGGTAATTTAGTTCTATTACTGACGCACCCTTAAAAAGCTTTTTTGCGCAGTTAGGTCCCTGAAATGAGTCTGCAGAAAAACGTGGTATGTAACAGAGTCTATCATCAAAGGGTTTGCAATGTCTAAGGCCCGAGCCTGATATTTGGCGGATATCTGAGAGTTGATGATTTTCCTGATATGATACTGCCAAATATAAAGCTTGGTGTTGGATAGTACATGTTTGGTTATTCCAAGAAAATGGTATAGTAATTAGTTCAAATAGTTCCCAATTATTCGATTTTTGCGTTATAGGGACTCTAATGTTTATGAAAATTTTATTATCAGAAAATGTGCAATCGCAGATACTTAGTTGATAGTAGTTAGAAATTTTTTGTAAAGGTATAGCGAGACTTTGCCCGTAGGCATCTATTTCTTTGTTCAAATTTCGAAGATCGTGGGTAAGGACTTCGGGACCTAAAATTGATATGGGTATGCGGTGCTGCATACACGAATTTAGGATACCTTGTCTTTTAATTGCCCTGGTCGTTTTTACTTGCCGGTTTACAGTTCTAAATTGTCTCTTTAGAATTGAAACTATATCGGCGTTGAGGTGGTTTTCCTCTTTGATCACAGAATTTTTGAGCTCATTTGCATACGCTTCTACTCTACGTAAGTGTTTTTCCGTAGTGTTAAAAGCTTTGCTTACTGAATTTTCATATTCAAGGAATTTTTCGGACCTTTGAGAGATAGTTGTTAAAGTTTTAGATAATGCTTTGTTTAGATTTAATACTTGTTCTTGAAGATTACTTTCGTCCATGACTAGTGAGTCTAATTTGTGTTGGGTGGCTACCCCACAACACCAAGATAACCCTTCTCCCAAAAAATCTAACGCGCGTTTTTGCCTGAAGTTTTCCGAAAGTTTAGAGTATTTTTTGAGGTATTTCGTGTTCCAGTTTTGCTCGAGAGAGTGAAATTCTGTATCGAAAGCATCTTCAAGATTATTGGGAATATTTTGAAAGTAACAATGAGATTCGCTATTATTACACGGGTCATTTTGTTTTTTATCTGTGCTTACTTCCTCGGCTTCATACCATTTAGCTTCGTATGTCAATGGTATGGTTGCTTCATACGTTACCGTTAGAGGAAGTGGTCGCCAAAATGCTCCTGCTGAAAGTTCCAATCCTTGTGCGGTGGCATGGTGTAAAAATATGATGATGATAAACATCCTATAATATATAGAGAGAATATTGTGATTAATATTAGGAGATGAGACTGAAATGTTATCGACTCTAGACTCTATAGTAGGGTATAAATTTCTATATTAATATTTTATATGTGCAAAAATACTTGAATATTAGTATAAGGATATATATTAAAAAGAAATTCAAAATAATAGTTTAAGTTATGTACATATTATAATTTATTTTAGGTGTCCTCTTTCGGCGGGGTGACCTCTGGGGTCCATGGATCGTTATAAGGTAGAATACGGCTGACGTGGATTACATCTTTTTTACATGTCTGGGAAGGGCCTTTGCGGACTTCGTAATTTACCTCGCTCAATTTCTTGGTAATGAAGTATGGTCCGAACCATCTTAAAAGTAGTTTTTCGCTTCTGCCTACTTTCCTGACTGGGGTGAACACTTTGACTTTGTCCCCTTCTTGAAATTCTAAGTGTCTGTGCTTGTCATCGTAGCGTTGTTTGTCCAGGTGCTGCTTTCTAACGATGTTATCTACAGCTTCGCTTCTAGCTGCCAACGCAATTTCTCGTAATTTAAAGCTATCTGTTGCGATATTTGTCTCCATTAGGTTTGCTTCTGTGGGCAAGATTGGTTCACGTCCATAGACTAACATGAAGGGCGAAAATTTAGTAGTTTCTTGTCTGGCGGTATTATAGGCAAAAGTGACTAGTGGGAGTGCTACATCCCAATCTGTCTGGTTTGTATTAGTGTATATTGCTAGCATATCGGCTAAAGTTTTGTTAAATCTTTCAGTTAGTCCGTTGCATGCGGGGTGATAGGCAGTTGTATACTGATTAACTGTTCCCATACTCTTTGCGAGTTCTTGGACTAACTCTGAACGAAATGTTCGGCCTCGGTCACTTAATAGGTACCTGGGTGCGCCATGACGTGCGATAATGTTTTCTAGGATGAATTTCGCCACAGGCTCCGCTTTTCCAGAAGATAAGGCCTTTGTTTCAGCCCACCGTGTAGCATAATCTGTAGCTACTATGATAACGGTTTTTCCTGACTTACTTCTTCTGAACGGACCTAGGATGTCTATGCCAACTCTCTGAAAGGGTGTACTCACCGGGATAGGTTGTAAAAGGCCAACTGGTCGTCTATTTTCTTGTCCTTTTCTAGATTGGCAGTCAACACATCCTTTGACGAACTTTTCTACGTCTTTTTGTAGGCCTGTCCAGTAATACCTGTTTTTGATTTTATGTAGAGTTTTGGTTATACCTAAATGTCCTGAAAGGGGCTCACAGTGGTGGCTAAAAAGAATTTCTTGAATTAACTGTTTTGGGATTACCAGTAAGTTTTCAGAACCTTCTGGTGAGGGGTTGATTTTGTATAGAGCACCATCTATGATGCGGAAATTTTTTGCTCTTCGTCTCAGGCCTAGAGGAAATGATCCGTCATTCGGATCTGTAACGGCTTTTATTAGATTTGCAATTTCATCATCCGCAGCTTGCTCCGAAACGATATCTGAGGGTTGCAGCAAAAATGTAGGAATTTCGTCAACATCTTGGCTTGTTTCTGCACTAAGGACAGGATTTCTAGATAGGCAGTCCGCGTCTTTGTGAGACGATCCGCTTTTATGAACTATAGTGTAGTCGTATTCTGAAAGTTTTAGTGACCATCTTGCAAGGCGGCCGGTTGGGTCCTTTAGGGAGCGGATCCAGCAAAGGGCATGGTGATCGGTGACAATTTTTACTGGTCGTCCATATATTAAATGTCTAAGATATCCTAGTGACCAAATAGCTGCTAATCCTTCCAATTCCGTGATTCCGTAGTTTGTTTCAGCTTTCGATAAGCTGCGGCTTATGTAGGCTATTGGGTGTGCCTTTCCATCGTTTTCTTCTTGTAGTAAGACGGCACCTATTCCGATTCTGGAAGCATCTACTCGTAGTTCGCATCCTTTGTTTGGGTTAAAGTGTGATAGGACAGGGGCTGTAAGAAGTTTTTCTTTTAATACGTCAAATGATTGTTGTTGCGTTGGTCCCCAGGTAAATTTGCTGTCTTTCTTGGTTGTTTCGTGTAATGGTCGAGCTAAGAGAGAGAAATTTTTTATGAACTTTCTATAATAGTTACACAGCCCTAAAAAACTTTGAATGGACTTGATGTCGTGTGGCACTGGGAAGTTCTTTATAGCAAGAAGTTTGTCTTCGTCTGGTGATATTCCGTTTTCGCTAACAATGTGTCCTAAGACTTTGACCTCTGTTTTTGCGTAGTTACATTTGCTCGGCTTAAGGGTGAGTCCTGCTTCTCGTAGTCTTTCGAAAACTTTTCGAAGTTTTTCTATATGCTCTTCTTTGGTTCTGGAAAATACTAAAATATCGTCGAGATAAATTACCACGTCTTTCCATTTCATTCCCTGAAATACCCTGTCAGCTAGTGCCTGGAACGTGGCTGGTGCGTTACATAATCCGAAACTGAGGACATTGAATTCGTAGGATCCGTGACCTTGTGCCACAAAGGCCGTATATTGCTTCGAGTCTTCTTCCACTCTTACTTGAAAATAGCCACTGAACATATCCAAACAACTGAAGTATTTGGCTTTTCCGAAATATGTAAGTATATCGTCAATGTTGGGAATGGGATAACTGGATTTGCGGGTAACACCATTAACTTTTCTGTAATCTACACAAAATCTCACTGTACCATCTTTCTTTTTGACGAGTACTATAGGACTTGCCCATGGAGAATGACAGGGCCGTATTATATCATTGCTCAACATTTCTTGTATCTGTTCGTCTATTATTTCCTGTTCTTTTTGGGACACTCTGTAAGGACGGCACTTTATAGGTTGTGCGTCACCGACGTCTATTTTATGTTCGACGAGGCTGGTTAAGCCCATTTTACGTGTCGATTTTGAGAATACGTCTGAGAATTCTTGGAGTAGGTGTTCCATTTTTACTTTAAAGTCTGGGTCGTCAAGGTGGCCTAAATCGTGGTCTTCGAGGGTGACTTCATCCTCATTGTTCTGGTCCAAGTATAGAATGATGCTGGGTTGCGGTGTTGCCACCTTTTCTATGGTTTGGATGAAACCGATGGTTTGTCCCTTGTACAATCGTACTGGGTAGGAGCCCTTGTTCATTATTGTCATATTTAATTCACTTTTGTGGACTGATATTTTCACCATTAGTAACTTATTTGCAATAAAAAAGTTTTCGTTTTCGAAAAAATCGTACTCCGTAAGGGCCTCTTTTTCATTATTACAGCTTGTAGAGATGACGGAAATTTCGCCTGGCTTTATGATTACGTCGTTTCGCAAGAGTACTTTCTCTGACGTATTTATGACGTGTTTTGTCAGCAGGTCTTGAGTGTTTGGTTCTGTATTCTCTTCGGTTTTTTCTGGGACTATCGCCATTTTTGGCTGAATGTTTAAATTACATTCCTGTTCGGGTACTGCTGAAAGCAATGATATTTTCTCGAGGGCTGCAACGGTTTCTTTTTGATTAGTCTGTTGTAAATATATTTTGTTTTTCTGTGGACTATCGGTGCTCGTGTGTGCAGGTATGCTTATCTTCGCTGAGGTATCTTCGAGCTGGTACGTTTTTTGACGTTCTTGGCAAAGTTCCTGTAAATGATATTTGATATTTTTTAAGGCTTCTTTTTTATAGCTTTCGTAGAGTTGTGCCTTGGAAAGTGTTGTGGGACACGTTTCTGGTGCGGGCGGTCCTGTGAAAAGGTTTGTGGAACTTATATTTGTTCTTTCCGAATTGATTGGTATATTGTATTTTATGTGTTTGTGGATCAGCTCGATTGACCTTGACCTGAGACAGATTGCCGCTAAATGCTGCTCTAAAAATTCTAGACCTAATATTAGAGGGAAGGGGAGTGTTTCAATTACTAGTGCTTTGCATGGGGTAGAGAAATCTGAAAAGTCTAGCTGAAGACAGGTATTTCCCAAGACGGGTACTCTATGTCCTCCAGCTGCTAAAAGATGAGTATTGTGTTTATTTTGGAAGCCTGAAATAAAACTTTTTTTCACGATATTCATTTGGGATCCTGTGTCAATTACTGCTCTAATTTCTCTGCCGTTAATAGACACTGTAACTGTTAATAGTTCTTTCCGCTGTTTAGAAGCTTCAGAACCCTCTTGTGTGGAGAGGACGACGTCGGGGTTCAGAAACGGCGTCCTGTGTCGTTTGGGTTTCTATTAAACGTAGTGTTTTGGCACGCCGAGGCTGTATGTCCTACTTTGTTACAGTTGTAACACCTAGGGCGTCCATCGTGGTTCCTTGTATTTGGAATGTATGACGTATTTCTTTGTGTCCGAGGTGGGTTTTGCCTAGGAGGGCTATTGTAATTTTGGTTTTGGTTTCTTTGATAATCCCTATTATTCCAATGACTTTGATGATTGGGTTGGTTTTGAGGGTAGTATCTTCTTGTGTTTGAATAGTTTTGCCCTTGTTGGTGTGAATGTGAATAATTATTTCTATTTTGGCGATAATTATTATTTTGGTAGCTGGAGCGACCTCCAAAATTGTTGTTTCCCTGGTTGCAGCAGTGTCCGGTACAGGACCCATTCCCTTGTGGAAATGTCGTATTGCGATTGGAAACGCTATCGTCATCTTCGAGCTTATCCACTACCTTTTTAAGTTGTGTCCAGTCCATTTGGTCATCCGAGATAAGGCGGTAATGTTTACGCAAGTCGTCTCTCAGGCCGCTTTCGAAAAATTTTCTAAACCCTTCTACGTCACAGTCTGGGTCATATTCTCCATAGGTGTTTAAAAGATCGAAGTAGTAAGATCTTATCGATTCTTTAGGTTGCTGTGTCCTGGAATAGAGCACTTTTTCTAGTGATCCTTTTGTCTTACGTTTTCCGAATTCCCTGAGGAAATCTTCTTTGATGTCTGTCCATTTTTTATCTGCATTATTCTGGTCGTTTTTGTGCCTTGTTATCCATAGATGGGCCGCACCTTCTAAAAATGATTCCATATATGACATTTTTAGTGCGTCAGTCCATCCGTTAGCAGCGCTAGTTCTTTCGTATTGCTTTAGAAATGATGAGGCGTTGCTGGTGCAAGGATTGAACGTTGAAGGGCATACAAAGTTGGGAACCGCAGGAGACTTTGGGGCGGCTAAACTGTCGGCAAATGTCGTATCTGCCATCGTGGTTGCTTCTAGTTGAGGGGGTTCGGGGTTCGGATTGTCAAACACTTCGTCGTCGTCGTCCGTGCTATCCTCGGAGGATTGGTCGCAATTAGCGTTGTCTGTTGGGGGTGTTTGATTCGTGGGTTCTGTACAACCCTCTGTCTTGTTGGCACTATTTGTTATATCACTAATGTTCTGCTTATTATCACTACTATTTTTGTTGTCACTAACACTAAAATTATCGTTTTCAGGGGTGGCTGGCGGTGATCGAGAAACTCGCGATGCTCTCGCGAATGGATCGGGGTTCCCGAAAAGCTCTGTACTGCGGTGGACCGGAGAAAACGTATTTTTATTATCTATAACTAGTTTATATTTGACGCTAGTGGACCTTGTTATCGGGCGTGGCGGTTGTTCATTAGACATCAGAGGCAAAATATCCGTATATTATGTTAAGTATTAACCCTAATAATGATAAATAAAATATAAATATTTCTGTGGTACCTTATCAAAATGGCGATAAAAAAAAAGGCAGTACAAATATACCTATAAAGTAATAAAAAATAATTTAAAAAGATATTTAGGAAAATAGGAAAATTTTATATTTAAATGGCGCTTCAATATATAAACATGTTTATAATATTATAATAATAGCATGTTCAACTTTAATTGATAACATACCAATTACGCGAACCTTGTGTATTAAATTTCAAAATACACTTTAAGTTCATGAGCGACGACCTCAATGTCAAAACAAAATATTATATTTCATTGTCGCCAAATAAATTTAAAAATTTCCTTTTTAATCTCAGGGCCCTTAATTGTTGCTCGTTTGAAATAAAAATTTTTACGGGTAGTGTATTTGGTAAACCTAACGATGTGCCGTTATTAACAACCCTTAACTTCTCTTGCCTTTTTCGTTCTCTTTGAATCTTGTTAAGCTTCCTACGGGCCATAAAAATTAAATAAAAGGGATAACAGGAATAAAAAAGGTTACGGGTAGTTTAGTGATTAACCCCAATATATAATAATTCTAGCCTCGCCAGCGTTAACGGGCACGAGGTGGAACTATTTCTATATTTAGCAGTCTATGTAATCTAATCTCGCCAGCGTTAACGGGCACAAGACAGGACTACAGTAGACGCTTTGAGGTGGGATTTATAGTAAACCTAGCCTCGCCAGCGTTAACGGGCACGAGGTGGGTTTTCCTATAGGTTCTGTTTGGATAATTTTAATCTCGCCAGCGTTAACGGGCACAAGACAAAATTATGTCAAACGTTTTTTGGGATGAGAATGGGGTAGGAAAATTATATAGACGTAAAAAGCACTGTAAAAATTCCCCTTAAAACCACTGTAAAATAAATACCCTTTAAAAACCAATGTAAAAAAAATACCATGAAAAAAAAACACTGTAAAAATGCCCTTTAAGAAAAAAATCACTGTAAAAAATAATTTGACAAAAAAATGCACTATAACGCCCTGCAAAAAACACTTTAAAAATGCACTGAAAAACACTAAAATGACCTGAAAGAGATAGTAAAAAATTATAAAACACAAAAGGCCCTTGGCAAGTTAGGAAGAACTTACCAACGAGAACGAACCAGGCACCTCCACCAAATGTCACGCTAGGGGTCGTCAGGGTTGATAAAATAGGCTGCGGTTTACCAAAACACTTATATTGATACCAGGTACAAGCACAATAATACACTTACGTAACTAAGTTGGGTAGCGTAGGGGGCAGCTTCTAGCCGAGTACTTTGTCAGCCTAAAGGGCTGGCGCTATTCGTACTATGCGTACTATTCGTGCGGCACCACAGTGACGCCTCCCCGTCGGGACACGACGCCCTCCTTTTGCACCTCGCTGGTACGCTTTTTATATGAATCCCCCAAGAACAGTTTATACTAACAGTTCAAACTGGTCAGGGTTCATAAAATAAAGGCGAGGCCAGCGATATGCAATCGCAGCACGTAGAGTGGTTTCCGAAATGTTAAATAAATAATATGAAAAATGTATAGAAATTTGGAAAAAATGATGAATATCTGGGGAAATATGACAATATGACATTCTTCCTGCAAACTAAAGGCCAGTCGTTTGATATATTTCGTGTTATGACGTTCTTAAAGTAAAATATTTCATTCCTAAATCTTTAAATAACGTAATATTTTAAGTTATGATGTTATTCTAGTTATATCTAAATACAGTGTACACTAAAATTTTGCATTATTTTGTGTTGTGACATTCTTGTTAATATCATAATGTACAAAAATGATGAATGCATACGTTACCCGTAGAGAAAACTTGAAACTGAAAATGTTCGATTTTTAGCTAAAAAATGGGCACCCGAGGCGCATTAATGGTAAAATTGGCGGCGAAAAATACTCGGGAACTTCAACAATCTATTGTCAATGACAAGCCTAAAATATCCAGTCCTGAGAAATCTGAAAACATTTCAGAAGGTAAAAAATATAAAAGCGTAGTAAAAATGTATATTTCTAAGTATTTTATTAATTAGTTTATTTAGATGCAGCAACAACAGATTTGCTTTCACCATATGGAACGCTGCAATTTAACCTTGTTAATACAAACAAGAACAAAGAGAACCATCGTGAACCTTGTAAAAAACATTCCTCCAGAAGTAGTTCTGGTAGCAGTACTTCTAGTAGCAGTTCTTCCAGCAGTAGTAGCTCGTCGTCGAGAAACTCAATATCAGTAGGTAAGCTGTAAATCTATATTGTGCTTTTTGTGATATTATTCTTTATCAACTTTTATTTTCTTAGCTGAGATTAATAACCAATCAAGTCGACCCAAGCCTCAGACCACAACTAACGTTGAAGAAGAAAACGACAACAGATCTTTGGAAGAAAATTCCTTTTATGAAGGTATAACTTTGGAATTCTTTTACTATATTTAAATGGCCAACAATTCTTTGTGAATATAAAATAGTCTTATTTTATTTATTTTTAGACAGTGACGATTCCGTTAAGGATCCTGACTATCAGCCGGATATTAGCTTACCTAAAAATAACGCCTGTGAAACTACTGAAAAAGATGCGAGTATTTTGCCAAATCCATCGTCTTCTTCAGGATCCATACTGTGTAACCCAATTCCACTGGCTAGCCCAATAAAAAGAGGAAGAAAGCGTGGAAGAAAAGAGGAAAACTGGAAGAAAAATAAAGCTAAAAAACTAAAAACAAGTGGTAAAGAGTACGAATCCCACACCTCTCACAAGAGGATAGTTAAGGCGAGGCAAATGAAACCTCCATGTGAAGAAACCTGTAAACTTCAATGCAGGTTAAAACTGACTGAAGAAGAAAGAGAATCAATCTTTAACAGTTATTGGGGCTTAGCTGATAATGAAAATCAATGGAATTTTATTTCCAAAAGTATAGAAACAATCTGCCCAAGATATCGGTATATCCGAGAGGGTGGTGTTCGAACTAGACGTCAAAATAATCATTCTTTTTTCTTTCACCGGCCTGACAAAAAGGTTACAGTGTGTAAAACCTTTTTTAAAGCAACTTTGGATATAACAGACCGACCCATTCGCACAGTTTTGGAGAAAGAAAACAAGGTTGCAAACACCTTACTAGAAAAGGATAGGCGTGGGAAGCATGGCAAACACCCTAAAGTAGATGAATCAATTAGGGCTGATATTAAAAATCACATTAATTCAATCCCAAAAATCGAAAGTCATTACACGAGGGCTAACACTTCCAAACATTTTATTGACGGGAGCAAATCAATTGCAGAAATTTATAAAGATTATGTCGCTAACTGTAAAGAAAAAAATGTTCCTTTTGGCAATTATATTCTTTTTTTCAGGATTTTTACGGAAGAGTTCAACATTTCTTTCTTCCAACCGAAAAAAGCTCTTTGTGATATTTGCACAGTTTACAATAACTCTGAAGGTGAAGACAAAGAAAGTAAAAGAGAAGGTTACGAACTTAATATAAAAGAAAAAGAATTATCACGTTTAGAAAAAAATCAAGATAAAGAAAAAAAGAATATAATAGTCGCCGTTTACGACCTACTTTCAATGCCCAAAAGGGGAAATATCCATTTTTTATTATAAATACAAATTAAATGTCTTTAATTTCACTGTATATGACTTGCACAATAATACTGCAGATTGCTTTGTATGGGACGAGTCCAGTGGAAACAGGGGCGTGAATGATCTAGGAACCTGCATTTATAATTATTTACAAAGTAAGTCAATGGATGGTAATGCAGCTGATATTATTTTTTACTCCGACAATTGTGCCGGCCAACAAAAAAACAAATTTATGTTAGCCGTATACTCATACTGTTTGCAAAAATGTTCCAATATCCAATCAATAACACATAAATTCTTGATAAAGCGTCACACCCAAAACGAGGGTGACTCTGCACATTCGCTTATAGAGAGGCAGGTAAAAAGACAACTAAAGAGTGGACCCATGTACACACCAGATTCTTTTATTGCTGCAATCAGATCTGCAAGAAAAAATGGGCAACCCTTCCATGTGCACGAAATGTCCTCAGAAGACTTTTTCGATTGGAAAGATATTTGCTCCCAAATGGGATTAAATGTTACTAAGAATGGAGACAACGAATTAGTAAGATTTTCTGATATTAAGATTTTAAAAATCGAAAAAACGACTTCATACATTTTATATGACAAACATTCATATTCTGAAGAAACTTTTAAACAAGCCATAATAATAAAAAGAAAAAATGTCCCGAAATACACCTCAAAAAGGCTTACGACAAAAAGCCAGGGATTTCTGAAAAGAAAAAATCCGATTTATTAGATTTATTAAAGAAAAACTTTATACCAAAATATTATGCACAATTGTATAACTCACTCTGAGGTTTCGAATTTATTGTTTGTTCGTAGATAAATAGTATTTTTTTCACATTTTCTATTGTAATGTATTTCTCATAATACAGCTTTCTGAATTTTCAAATGTTTAATAATTTAAGAGTTGTTGAATGTTTAAAATACACATGTATTTTTGTTAGACGTACTAAATACCTGTAAAAATTGAATACTTCTGTTAATAAAAATATTTTTGAAAATCATTGCTTTTAGATAACTTTTACAAGATAATTTTGAACCAAATTGCGTTTCAAAATTAGAATAAGAACGACAAAAAACTAAATACATTATTGACGAAATTTTAAAAACAGCCAGCGGTTATCTATAATAACGACATTTTTCCAAATAATTGCAATTTTAACTTTAAGTTTTGCAGAAAGAACGACACAACTCAATTGAATTCATAATTTTTTTGTGTAAAATGGGTAACATAATATACAGTATTACCAATTATTAGCTTAAGTCAGCTTTGGGTATTTATAATAATATTTAATCGCAGAGGACCTTTTATAGATAATCCTTAATGAGTAATACAAAATCAAAACTTTTAATCGTCGTTTCCCTAAACTTTGCTTTTTTGAGTTATGTCGTTCTTGTCGCAAATGAGCGATATGTAAAAGAAATTTTTGTAGCAAATCGGATAAATCAAATTAAAGAAAATATTCCGGATGCACAGTGGCGGCATATCGAAGGAATCGGTAATCCCGCAGATTGTTTGTCTAGAGGACTGACTCCTAGACAATTAATTAATCATCCATTATGGGTATCGGGTCCGGAGTGGATGCAACGTGCAGAAGATGAATGGCCAGTTAAACAAATAAGATTTTCAAATGCATGCTTAAATGAACAAAATTCGGATATTATCGAAAATGTTTGATGATGACAGATGAAGAAAAGGGTCATCCAGTTTTAGAGCTTGCTGAAAGATGTTCGTCGTGGTCAAAAATATTACGAGTTACAGTAGCGGTATTTAGATTTTTAAAATTTCTCCCGATAAAAAATTATCTCTCTGTTAACGATTTGCACAAGGCAGAAATAAGTTTAATTAAATTGGTTCAAATAAAACATTTTGACAATTATATAAAATTATTATCAAGAGGTAAACGGTGCTCTTCTAAGCTTTGGAAATTAAAGCCATTCTTGCATGACGGACTATTAAGAGTGGGTGGTCGGCTAACAAATTCTTCCCTTTCGTTTTCACAAAAACATCCAATAATATTGCCTGCGAAGGACCTTCTTGTGGAAAGACTAGTGGATTTTAGCCACGTTATTAATTTACACACTGGGCCACATTTGCTTGATGCGGTTCTGCGGCAAAGGTATTGGATTTTGAATGGTAGGAATTTAATTCGTAATAGAATTCATAAATGTAATAGATGTTTCCGGATGAAGCCGGCAAGCGTTACGCCATTGATGGCAGATTTGCCTACTCAAAGGGTTTCTCAAGCCAAGCCTTTTTTACATACGGGTGTTAATTATTTTGGGCCTATAAACATTACTTTAGGCAAAAGGAGAGCAGCACAAGTACATAAGGCTTACGGTTGTCTATTCGTTTGTATGAGTGTTAAGGTTATTCATTTAGAGTTGGTAAGTTCTCTATCTACTGCACATTTTTTGCAAGCCTTTAAGAGATTTTTGTCTAGGCGCGGTCCGTGTAAGGTGATATATTCGGACCAGGGAACCAATTTCGTGGGAGCGAAAAGGGTGTTACGGGAAATCAATGAGTTAGTTAATTCAGTGAACTATAATGATGTTCTTTTATCGGAGCTGGCGCTTGATGGTGTTGAGTGGCGGTTCAATACGCCTCATGTGCCCCACCAGGGCGGGTTGTGGGAAAGTAACGTCAAGGCGGTAAAAAATCACCTATATCGAGTTTTTGGTGAACAGTTATTGACTTATGAAGAACTTTCAACTCTTTTGACTCAAATAGAGGCGTTACTAAATTCTAGACCTTTGCGTGGTCTGTCAGCGGATGCTTCCGCGCCCGAGGCCTTAACGCATGCCCATTTTGTGACCCTAATGCCTCTTAAAGGTTTACCTGCTGATAATTTGTTAGATATTCAAATTAACCGTCTGGACCGGTTTCAGTTAATAGATAGAATGGTTCAAGATTTTTGGAAACGGTGGCGTTTGGAATATCTGACAAGTCTGCAGATAAGAGGAAAGTGGACGGAGAATTCTCCATCGGTTAATGTTGGGACAGTGGTGGTTTTAAAGGATGATCATTGCCCTCCACTTCATTGGCCATTAGCTATAATTACCGAGGTTCATCCTGGAAAAGACAGGATTATTCGTAATGTTACAATTAAGACTAGTAAGGGTATCGTTTCCCGTCCCGTGGTAAAGATATGTCCTCTACCGTCTCAGTAAAACCGGGAGTTATCGTGGTGCTCATAGAATTATTTTTTTGTTTTGTATTTATCGGAATATTATAACTAAATTAATTTTAGCGTTCATTGGGTTAATTTTCTGCGGATGTTTTTTTTTCTTTTCCCAATCTTAGCTGAAAAACAATGTTTCAGGGTGAGGGGTATGTTTCGGCAAATTTGTGTAGGGAAAATAAATTTGTAGTTATTGGCAACCTCGCATTTTTGGGTACATAGAAGAAAGAATTAATTTTTGGTTAGTACGGTAAAAAGACTTTGTAGTAGTTAAAACGTTCGGATTCCGTGTAAAACCGAAACGGTTTTCCGGCTTTAAATAAATTAGTTGTGACAAGAGAAAGTGTCCTTCGAAAACTTATGGTCTTCCAGGAAGATAGGTATTTCCTTATTTTCCTTATTTCCACTCCTTTGTCTTATTCCTTTAATTTACCCCTTAATACCTGCAAGTATTAAAATAAAACTGAATCAGCCACTATCGAAGTATTCCGGTAAGTTTGCTATGCATATTTCAACGCAGGATAATTATTAAAATTAAATTCTTTATTCTGTGAAATAAAATAGCGGTAACAAATACCTTAACTTCAACTAACTACCAAAGTTGAGTGTTTTACTAATTTAAAATAAACAACCGCGAGCGATATTTTGTTAATATAACAGCTTTAACTTTTTCACAACACAAGAATAACGTAATACACGGTATTATTAAACTCGTCAAAATGCATCTTTCGTATTAAACAGCTGCAACTGACGTTACTGACGTAGGATTTCAGCCGGCCGACGGCATTTACAGATCAGGTAGGCGCTTCCTCTGCGGGATGGGGTCAATAACCACTGCCGTCGTCATGGCGACGGCAGTGCAACAACCCTTCAGCGAGGCTTCGGCGGCTACATAATATCTCACCGTCGAAAGATATCTGATATTATTATGTATTTAAATAGAATATTTACCAAATTTCCTTCTGTAATGTAAGGATTTGGTTAAAATTTTATAATACTGTGTAGTTGTGTTCAATTAGTGTGATAGTAAATTATGTGAAACCATATTTGCGACTACCGTCTGTAAATGCGTTAAAATTAGTGGGATACGTTTTAATTTCTACAGTTTAAGCCAATAGGAATAATTCTCATCTCATTATTAACGTAACAGGTGTCATAATTGTTTGTGTTACCGTATAACATTGCCTATTTTATTCTGCTTACAATATCAACCTAATTTCACGAGTGCATATTTTCGCATATTAAGTAAATTGCTGTTAAATTAAAATAGACATTTTGGGTAAAATTTATCTGTGGAATTACAAATTGGATTATTTTCGGTTTTCACAAAAATTGATAACAAAATGAGCTTTCACGATAATATTTAAGTTTAGCATAGCCCTGGCTGGATCATGTGTTTTTCTTCATATTTGAAGGTATGACGTCAGACTCTTTAGAAGCGTCGGATACGGGGGTGGTTTAGGGTATTTTTTAAAATAAAAAAAGGGCGATTTGAGGGGGAAAAAGTATTGGGTATGTCTGTAGACTACCCCAGGAGTCACTCATTCAAATATATGCAGTGAATTTCATAACACCCTACATATATACAGGGCGTTATGGAAATCATTTAATATATTGGAATGGGTGACTCCTGGGATAGTCTACAGACATATCCAATACTTCTTTTTTCTTAAATCGAACATTTTAAAAATTTTCAGAAATACTCTAAAACCAGTCTATATTCGCCGCACCTGGCTAGCGAGCACATGGTCCGACATAGCGCTTGACAGAAAATTACGCGCGGAAAACTTAAAACAATTGAATTTGTTGTAACGTTGCCAGACGTATTATAAATCTTTAAGAATAATTTATTTTCTGATATTAACCGTAACTTAAGACAAAGGTAAAACAAATTTAAACCTTTTTCTAAGAAAAAATATGAACAAAATAGTAAAAAGACCACTGCAAAATCAATCCTTTTTGTCAGTAGCCTTAGTTTTAACTAATATTTATAACACCCTATTATTATGTTACTAATAAGATAAGCATTATTTCTACCAGCTTAAACTTTCTGCTAAGAAGTTAAAAATCAAAACGAAAAACACTAACTGAGCACAACTACATAGTATTTAGTATTTAGTTTCAAAGAATGATACTTATCTAGTAGAGAATAGGTAGGTATGTTGAAAATGTCTTCAATTATTTGCTTCCAAACAAGCGTGCGTCCGCAGTGTATTGTCCCGAAACAAGTTGAAGGATATTTGTTAGGATTATTTTAATAAACACTGGAATCAAATACAAACGTATTTTTTATTGTTAATGAGCAAAAGTAAAATATTATCAGCTTAAACAAAACACTTTGTGGAACACACTACACTAATTACTTAAAACTTTCTTCTCAAGTTAAACAGGAAAACAGTATTGATATCATTAAAGTTTTGGCAACGGGGGCAATTCCAGGGATGGCTCTTCTAACCTAGTTGGAAATACAATTAGAATCCGATTTGAAAATAAAATACAAATACTTATTTACTCACTCTGTGTAATTTGAAAATGAGAAATACGAAAATGCTTCGGTAAAAGTAATACAACATACATGCTGTCTAAAAAGTCTTAGTATGGGTAAATATCTTTTCTATTAATAAAGATAGAGACACCAAATTGTAGTTGTGTCTTATTGGTTAATAAATCTACTTTTTTAGGTGATTTGACTTTTTCAACCCCCTTGGGGGGCGACGTTAGGGAGTTGAGGTCAAAAATTTTGAACGCAAACCTATGCCGTGTGGTCCCTTCTTTTAAAAGTCTTCAAAAAAGAAACATTTTACCGCAAACCCCGTATTTTCATTCATTTTTAAATGGCAAGCCTATAAAAATTATAAAGCGTAAATCGTATAATTGGGCGGGTCATAAGTCGACCTCTTGTGCCATACAGTACCAGTCTGCTCGCACATTTATTTTTTGTTTTGTGGGGCACTTTTCTTCCAACTTTTTGGACTTCTTCATTTGTCGTTTTTTATATTTTTCGTTTTTTTCCATCTGCGCAGTAGACCAAAATGCGTACCACGCGCAAACCGAGCGTGCTAGACATGCGCAAGGGATTTCAGGAGATGGCTTTGGTATATTCATTTGAACCCATTCGCTTTTAAGAATATATCTCCAATAGTCAAAGTACCACTACGTATTTAACTTTATAAATTTTTTCCCAAGTTTTCTTCGACTTCTTTATTTTTTTTTTTTTTACATCTGCGCAGTAGACCAAAATGCGTACCACGCGCAAATCAAGAGGGCTAGACATGCGCACGAAATTTCAGGGGATGTACTCTGGTGTCTACATTCAAACCTACCCAATTTGAAGAATATATCTCCAATAGTAAAACTACAACTACGTATTTAACATATTTCTACGATTTTATGACGTCTTACTCTTTTGAACATTCTTAACTATGTGACATTGTGACACCGCACAACAAGAATATGGGATGAAACATCAGCAAATTTATAGCCTTTCTAATCAGTTATATAACCTATACGCACTGACGTATTTCCGGCATGGCCGCCTCCTGTTATTAATTCAAGTTTACCATAGTTATTGAGACTTTTGCGTCCTGTGAGAAATTCACAATACTGTGTGTGGCACGGAACCCTCTATGCGCGAGTCGAACTCGCACTCAACCGTTTTTTTATTTCACACAATCACGGCAACGCCCATGAATTAAATTATTTCTGTCTAATACCGTAATACGTACGTACTTATTTTCGGTATCGACGCGTCTGGTAACAGACCAGCAGTGCCTGCCTTACTTATTACGTTAAAAGTTGTTTAGAATGCCAGTAATAAAGTCCATTTTGGAACTCTGCCAAGAAGTAGCATCTGCCATTCTCGAAAAGACCTTTAAAATGAGGTACCACACGGCATAGGGTTGCATTTAAAATTTTTGACCTCAACTCCCTAGCGTAACACCCAAGGGGTGGAAGTAGTCAAATTACATAAAAAAGTAGATTTATTAACCAATAAGATACAATTAAAATTTGGTGTCTCTATCTTTATTAATAGCAAAGATATTTGCCCATGCTAAGACTTTTCAGACACTCTGTATGGTATATCCCTGTAACCGAAGTATTTTCGTATATCGCATTTTCAAATAACACAATGTGGGTAAATAAATATTTGTATTTTATTTTCAAATCGGGTACTAATTTTACTTCCAACTAGGTTAGAGCCGTCCCTGGAATAACCCACGGTTGCGAAGCTTGCTTTATAGACTAATAGATGTACCCGAAGGCACGCTCAAGGGTTGTTGACCCCATTCCGACCGCTAGAGTGATTCCGATTGGCCGAACCGAACTCATGCGTCATCGTCAGCAGTGTATAATATGGTTTACATCATTTTTGCTATTCATTTCTTAATTTGTGAAAGAAAAAGTTAATGCCGTTTAATATTAACAAAAGTTAAAGCCGTTTAATATTAACAAAATATCGTTTCGTCGCTTAGTGAGGTGCATTTTACATTTAGTTGAAGTTGGGGTATTTATTTTGGTTTAAACAGCTTTTCTCTAGAGTTTTATTAAATTTGTGTTATAGGCAGTACTATTTTAACATTTTGAAATTATTAATGGTGCTATGGTATGTGTTTATAGTGTTGGCTATTTACTGAAAGATGGTATGAAGGTAAAGTTTATTATTAATTTAGTTGTGAGGAATTTCGCTTAAAAATTCGGTGGTTTTATGGAAAAAGGTGATAAGTGAGAAAAGTAAAATTTTACAGGAGAGCAAAAACAAGCATTCTGCCATAAAAATATGTAATAGAAACAAACTTAGCTCATCTTGACAATTTAAAATAGAATTATTTTTAAGGCAAATCGGGCCATATGGTTTTTAGAGAACATAGATCTTATTGCCATATAATATGTAACACAAAAAACGTGATTTGGCCAAAATACCGACATAGCACCTTTTGCCATAAAACCACCGAATTAAGGACGATATAGGTAAATAAACCTGTTAATAAATGCTAAATCTTCTGTTAAATATGATTTAAAATAGGCAAATAAAAAAAGTACATGCTTAGGTGTTGGAAGTTTTTTGTTTAAAGCTAATTTGGAACCAAAATTTTTGTATAGGTACTCTTTTTCTTCTAAAAATTTCTGGTCGGCCTAGTTGAACAAAATTTTACTCTTGTTTTGAACAGCTGTTCTCTGGATTTTTTGTGTTGTAGTATTTTAACTTTTTGAAATTGAATGTTTTAAAAGATTTAGTATGATTTCTTACTTTAAAGATAACAAATTTATTATTTTTTCAGATCTGTTACTTAAGTACATAGGAATATTCTAGAGAGAATTGGCAACGTCACAGTGACTACTGATGTCAAAACAAAAGTTTTTTTTCTGTAACTGACGTTTCCCGCTGTTTTTATATGGCCATGTGGTTATTGCCAGTGGTGAGCTGTTACTTGTAAAAATTTTTGAGGGCCGATATCAACCTTTTTTTTTATAGTGAAGCGCCATTTATGAATATTTTTATTCAATCTGAATTCACATCAGGAGTTACACATTCCAATATATTAAATGATTTCCGTAACACCCTATATATATACAGCCTGTTCAAAATGAAGTCGGCACTATTTCTAACTTTCTTATTATAAGAGCTACGAATTCGACTAAATTGGCAAACTACTGTATTTTTTTAAGCTGATTATCATACTAATGTCAAAAAAACAATTGACAATCAGAATCACGTGATATTAACAAAAATGTATTTTTTTTTTAAATGGAATGCCCTATATCTGCTATAACCGTTGGATAGATAGTGAATTTCTAAACAAAATTTCTCCTTTACTACATATTGCTAAAACTAATAATAACGAAGATATTTACATTTAAATGTAATTTTCCATTTATAATCGCAGGCGGCCGTGTACCGTATTAAACGGTCCTCCTCGACAACTTATTCACAGGCAACCATCACAAAAACAAGATTATTGCATGTAGTTGTGATTAATAATTTATAATTATGTTATTTATAATAATGAATTTTTAAAAATAATAATAAAACCTACATACATTTTCTGTTGTAATTTCCAGGACAACTAATTGGGATGCCATTAACACAAATAAGAGTATTATGAACTTAAATCAAGTGCTCAAACACATCCCCTTCTACTTCTACACATTTCCGAGTACATTCTAAAACTTTCCGTGTAGCCTTCAAAACGGTTCGCCCACCAATGTTACTGATAATATTAGTAATGGATTCTTGTAGTTCATTGATATTATTATACTGTCTTTTATAAATCTCGTTTTTTAAAAATCCCCAAAAATAAAAATCGAGAGGAGTAATGTCTGGTGAACGCGGAGGCCATAAAATTGGTCCGCGTGTAGCTAACCAACGCTGTCCAAAAAGTTCATACAGTCCATTGGCAGCAACGTAGGTATTGTGCGGCGGCGCACCATCTTATTGAAAAAATATTTCATGCCAATCTTCTAAATTAAGGTTATCTAAAAGTCCTCCATTGTGTTTCTTAATAATTTTACATAGCGTTCGCCAGTCAGGGTACCTTCATAAAAAACAGGTCCAACTATTTTTGAACCGATAAGGCCACACCAAACATTTAAGCTAAAGCGCCTCTGTGGATTACAAAGGCGGTGACGCATAAGATTTTCGCAACTCCAGTAATGCTGGTTTTTTCTATTAAATATGCCCCTACTGCTAAAATTAGATTCGTCACTCCACAAAATTAGGCGCAAAATATTTGGATAATCATTAACCATATTAATAAGCCACTGACAAAATTCCATACGTCTTTCTTGGTCACCTGGCAGTAAAGACTGTGTTGATTTGTACTTGTAGGGTACATACTTGTGCTTTTTCCAAATGTTATTAATAGTTCCCAAACATAGTTCAAGATCTCGCACACAGTCTCTTGTAGAGTTTTCGCGGAACGCTTCAAAATACCCCAAAACATTTATTTCAGTATCATGGTTAATGATAAATATTTTCTTTGAAATCGATTTCTCTAACACTTTTTCATTGGATCGAAACTTCCTTTATAATATCAAAAAATATCTTCGGTCAAACATGTTTCTTTCAGGAAACGCTGTACGGTATCGTTCTAAAGCACTTTTACTATTTTTTTGGCACACTATGTATGTTTCAAGCAGATCGCATTTTTCCAAATGTGTAAATACCATTTTATTCCAAAAATATCAAACTTAACTAAAAATATTTCAAAATAAGATGTTAATCATGACAAATTGACAGATCTGTCAAAGGTTTTGTTTTTATCAAAACGGTACACGCCCGCCTGCGATAATAAATGGTAAATAAGATTTAAATGTAAATATCTCCGTTATTATTAATTCTAGCGATATGTAGTAAAATACAAATTTTGTTTAGAATTTCACTCTCTATCATAGGGTTATAGCAGATATAGGGCATTCCATTTAAAAAAAGTACGGCTTTGTTAATATCACGTGATTCTGATTGTCAATTGGTTTTTTGACATTACCATGATAATCAGCGTTAAAAATACACAAGTTTGCTAATTTAGTCGAATTCGTAGCTCTTAGAAAGTTAGCAATAGTGCCGACTTCATTTTGAACAGGCTATATATATATATATATATATATATATATATATATATATATATATATATTATATATATATATATATATATATATATATATATATATATATATATACATATATATATATATATATATATATATATATATATATATATATATATATATATATATATATATATATATATGTTGCGAACTTTTTGCCGGTCACTGTATATATATATATATATATATATATATATATATATACATATATATATATATATATATATATATATATATATATATATATATATATATATATACAGTGACCGGCAAAAAGTTCGCAACATATGGGAAAATTTTTTATTAGGTGAGTATTGGAAAAACTTTTCCGGGGGATCGGTTCTGCATGTCCGATAACCTAAAAATCGATTTTGACATACGTCACGTGACCACTGGTATAGCGTCAAACTAAAAAAAAAATTGTTAATTTACAAAAAGTGAGGTTAGTTGACGAGATATCAAAAAAAGTTATTTGAAAAAATTGCTTAGAATTAAATTCTAGGTCCTTGTGCAAAATTTTAAGATTTTATTTAAAAAAATTGGAAAACTCAATTTTTTTTAAATATTTTTTTATCGATTTACAAATTTCCAGTTTTTTTCGTTTAGATAGCTTGGCTAATGTAAAGCCCATGTATCTGGATGAAAATAAACGAATGTAGTAGGTTTTTCTACAATTGACAGGACAAAATTAAAAAAAAACAGGGTTTCGCCGGACGCTAGCTGTTGCAATGATTTGTATCTAGCAGCAGTGTCAAAATTTTAGAGACATTTCAATGAGATTACATTGAGAAAACCTTAATCGTCTTAAATATATCTGAAGTTCGACTTTTTGTAAAGTTAAGGGGAGTAAAATAGATAATAAACAAAAAATTACCTGTTTATTTAATCGAAATTTCATAAACGAAAACCAATGTAAGAAAAACTTAAAAGTAGTCAAATTCTGTACTAACAACATAAAAAATCATTGTTTTTCCTTGGGTGCACAAAATTTAAAACTCAGTATGACCACCATTTCTCTCCATACATACTATTGTTCTCGAGCGCAACTCTCGATTAACATTTCGGAGCATTTTACGATTTATTTGCAATACACAATTTCTAATGACATTCTCTAAATTTTGTATATTCCTAAAGGGTCGATGTTTGTACACAGAGTTCTTTAGGTATCCCCACATAAAGAAATCTAACGGAGTCAGATCTGGTGATCTCGCAGGCCACGGATTTTCAGAAAACCGTCCTATCCACTGGTTTCCAAATTCTTGATCCAGCCATCTCTTCACCTCATTTGTGGAATGAATGCTAGCTCCGTCTTGTTGAAAGTATAAATTTCTTCTTTCGGCTAATGACAAATTGTCTAAAAAGTCAGATATCTCAGTTTGTAGAAATTCTAAATATCGTTCTGAATTTAAATTGTCTCTATAAAGAAAAAAGGTCCCACTATTCTGAGGTTGAAAATTCCGCACCACACATTAACCTTAAAACTATATTGGTCTTTACTCTGAATTACAAAGTCTGGGTTTTCGGTGGCCCACCATCTACAGTTTTGTGAACTAACGGTTCCGTTAGAGGTAAATGTAGCTTCATCCGAGAAAAGAACGTTCTTTGGGAAATTAAAATCTTCCTCAATCATACCCTGGAACCAGGCACAAAAATCGAAGCGGGCGTCATAATCCCTATCTTTTAATACTTGTACAAATTTAGGTTTGTACGGATGAAATTTGTTTCTTTTTAATATCCTCCGCACAGATCTTTCGTGAATGTTAGTGATCTCCGATATTTGACTAACTGCTAATTGGGGTGTTTCTGTGATCGACAAACACACATCCAGAGAACCTTCGTCACCTGTTACCGGTTTTTCATGGGAAACTTTATACTGATTTTCTACCGATCCCGTTTCTTTAAATTTATTGACTAGACGAGATACTGTGGAATAATGGAGGGATTTATCGGGGTGCCTCTCATTAAAAATTGCTGCTGTTTCTCTATGGCTTTTGTAATTATCTCCAGAAATTAAAATAAGTTCTATCTTTTCCTGAAGAAGTAGTGTGGGTGCCATTTTAAGGAATAAAATATTAATAAACTTATGTAAAATATCAAACTTAGTAACATGCGAGACATAAACCAATGACATAGGTTGAAATCAAACAAATTATAATTTGTTTGACATTTTTCTGTTGTTTTTAACCTACTAGATTATTTGGTTGTTTTAATTTCAGAGCCTGCTTTGGTAGTTTTAAGTACAACTAAATAGACCTGGTTGTTAAATTTATGTGCGAAAAATCTTAATAAAATCTTGATCCAGTCATTTCATTAGATTCAAACCATTGCAACAGCGAGCGTCCGGCGAACACCTATTTTTTCGATTTTGTCCTGTCAATTGTAGAATTGTAGATCTGACTCCGTTAGATTTTTTTATGTGGGGATACCTAAAGAACCCTGTGTACAAACATCGACCCTTTAGGAATATACAAAATTTAGAGAATGTCATTATAAATTGTGTATTGCAAATAAATCGTAAAATGCTCCGAAATGTTAATCGAGAGTTGCGCTCGAGAACAACAGTATGTATGGAGAGAAATGGTGGTCATACTGAGTTTTAAATTTTGTGCACCCAAGGAAAAACAATGATTTTTTGTGTTGTTAGTACAGAATTTGACTACTTTTAAGTTTTTCTTACATTGGTTTTCGTTTATAAAATTTCGATTAAATAAACAGGTAATTTTTTGTTTATTATCTATTTTAATCCCCTTAACTTTACAAAAAGTCGAACTTCAGATATATTTAAGACGATTAAGGTTTTCTCAATGTAATCTCATTGAAATGTCTCTAAAATTTTGACACTGCTGCTAGATACAAATCATTGCAACAGCTAGCGTCCGGCGAAACACTGATTTTTTTAATTTTGTCCTGTCAATTGTAGAAAAAACTACTACATTCGTTTATTTTCATCCAGATACATGGGCTTTACATTAGCCAAGCTATCTAAACGAAAGAAACTGGAAATTTGTAAATCGATAAAAAAATATTTAAAAAAAATTGAGTTTTCCAATTTTTTTAAATAAAATCTTAAAATTTTGCACAAGGACCTAGAATTTAATTCTAAGCAATTTTTTCAAATAACTTTTTTTGATATCTCGTCAACTAACCTCACTTTTTGTAAATTAACAATTTTTTTTTTAATTTGACGCTATACCAGTGGTCACGTGACGTATGTCAAAATCGATTTTTAGGTTATCGGACATGCAGAACCGATCCCCTGGGAAAGTTTTTCCGATACTCTCCTAATAAAAATTTTTCCTATATGTTGCGAACTTTTTGCCGGTCACTGTATATATATATATACATATATGTATATATATATATATATATATATATATATATATATATATATATATATATATATATATATATATATATATATATATATATATATATATATATTGTTTTTAATTTTGTTTTCTTGGGGATTTAGTCCGTTGTGAGGCAAATAAAATGTGGTGTTTTTGGTTACATTTTATATTACTAACGTTTCGGTAATAGATATACCTTCATCAGAGTGCAGTAGCTGAAAACATTTTTTTATTTTAACAGTTTTTAGGTAATATTCTAGGAACTAGTTACTAAGTTTATATATAAGTATAAAGGTGTTACCTTTTATTAAAAATCCAAGGATTGGCACATTGTACTGCGAGGCACTTTATAAAAAATTGCACTTTCTGTTACTTTGAAGTTTTTAAACAGATAAGTCGGTATATACATATTTAGTCTAGCTTTATTAAATAGTAACTGAAAAACGCACATCTACTTTTGGCGAAGGGTCGTCTGACAATTTGGGAGTGTTTGCCAGATGTATCTATTTGGCTTAAGGGGTCCAATTATTGTTTTGAGGTCTATGTGTTTTTATTTATTATTTTTTAATTAATTAGTTATTAGTATTATGTAGCTTGTGAGAAGGGTGAGTTTATTTTATAATATTATGGTAAATTTTGTGAAGGTTTTTTGTGTCGGATTTAGCGTTTATAGCGTTTTTGTTTCTTTGGATTTCGATCATTTCAAGTATTTCTCGTTTTTTAGAATGATTTTCTGTATTTAGGATTTTTGTGTTTTTATAGTTGAAAGTATGTTGATTTTCGTCGCTGTACTATAAAAACACAAAAATCCTAAATACAGAAAATCATTCTAAAAAACGAGAAATACTTGAAATGATCGAAATCCAAAGAAACAAAAACGCTATAAACGCTAAATCCGACACAAAAAACCTTCACAAAATTTACCATAATATTATAAAATAAACTCACCCTTCTCACAAGCTACATAATACTAATAACTAATTAATTAAAAAATAATAAATAAAAACACATAGACCTCAAAACAATAATTGGACCCCTTAAGCCAAATAGATACATCTGGCAAACACTCCCAAATTGTCAGACGACCCTTCGCCAAAAGTAGATGTGCGTTTTTCAGTTACTATTTAATAAAGCTAGACTAAATATGTATATACCGACTTATCTGTTTAAAAACTTCAAAGTAACAGAAAGTGCAATTTTTTATAAAGTGCCTCGCAGTACAATGTGCCAATCCTTGGATTTTTAATAAAAGGTAACACCTTTATACTTATATATAAACTTAGTAACTAGTTCCTAGAATATTACCTAAAAACTGTTAAAATAAAAAAATGTTTTCAGCTACTGCACTCTGATGAAGGTATATCTATTACCGAAACGTTAGTAATATAAAATGTAACCAAAAACACCACATTTTATTTGCCTCACAACGGACTAAATCCCCAAGAAAACAAAATTAAAAACAATATATATATCAACAGTCCAAGAACCTGCCAAAAATACATATATATATATATATATATATATATATATATATATATATATATATATATATATATATATATATATATATATATATATATACAGGGTCCTGCAATAGTGCGTCAGGCTTCCATAGCTCCTACACGAATTAAGTTAGGAATTTCATTCATATGGTGACTTATACTGTATTACAGGCTGCATTTTAGGAAAATATTTTCGCATATACAGGGCGGACCAAGAAAGTGTGATAACATAAAGTTGTATTTTTTTTAATGGGACACCCGGTGTTTTTTTGCATATTTAGGTTTGTATTAGTGTCCTTCATAATTGCCTAAAATTTTATTTAATTTGCTTCGGTACTTTAAGAGCAATAAATTAAAAACTAAAAAAAAAAGTTTTGCAGCCCTGGAAAAAAAGATAAAAAAAAATAATCTAAAAGCATTTTTTTACCACGGTATTGTGTGAGATTTATAACAAGGGGGCTAGAAACACCATGAATTAAATAGTTTTTACCTATTTCATACAGGGTGTTCACAATAAGATTTTAAAAATGACACATTTTAAACTAATTTTTCTCAAGTTTTTTAAATGGAACACTCTGTATATTATTTTACCATTTGATGAAGAATTTCAAAACAAACATTTTTGTAATTGCAATTTATTTCAAGTTCCAAACCGTTTTCAAAATATTTATCAAAAATCATAAATGTCGCTATTCGTAATAAAGTTTTATGAACAAAATAGCTAGGCGGCCATGGAAAAACAAGCATGTTTAGCAATTAAATACTTTTTGACATTATTTGTCAGAAATGAGTAGGTGTACTTAAACGAATATTTTGTTCAAAAGATGAATTTTTCAAGGGAAGAGCTCATTGATATGGTTTTTGTATTGGGTGAGAGTGAGAAAAACTGTTTCCTCGCTAGTAGAAATTATGCAGCTCGGTTTCCGGAAAGGCGACACCCAGAAGCGTTAAGTTTTAGCAGACTTCTTGAGCGCTTTATTGAAACGGGAAGCGTAGACTACAAAAAGGTGGAAAGAACAAAGACGGCACTAAATGAGGAAAATCAGTTAGCAGTTTTATTGACAGTTATTGAAAAGCCAAATATTAATCAAGAATGTGTGGGACAAGAAGTTGGAATAAGTGAGAGGTCAGTCCAAAGAATTTTGAAAAAACATCATTTTCATGCATACCACATTCAATTGCATCAGGCTCTGGGTGAAAATGATTTTCAGCGAAGGGCAGAGTTTTGTGCCTGGGCACAATTGCGCCTCCAAGAAAATCTTTTTTTCTTTATGAACGTCCTTTTTTCCGACGAAGCAACTTTCCACAACACTGGATGTGTCAACAGACAATTTTCATTATTATTCTGTCGAAAATCCAAGAATATTTCGGCAAATAGATCGCCAACAACGTTGGTCAATAAACGTTTGGGGAGGTATTCTTGGAGAATATGTGGTGGGCCCTCATTTTTTTAATGGTCACCTTAACGGTCAAATGTATTTGGAATTTTTGGAAAACGACTTACCAGGATTGCTTCAGTATTTACCTCCAAACATTCAGGCACAAAATATGTGGTTACAACAGGATGGAGCCCCAGCCCATTTTTCGCAACAAGTCAGAGCCCTGTTAAATAATGAGTATGAAAATCGCTGGATTGGAAGAGGAGGACCAGTTGGATGGCCTGCGAGGTCGCCCGACCTAACAAAACTTGATTTTTTTCTATGGGGGCATGTAAAAGACCTCGTTTATAGGGAACCTCCAACAACCGAACAAAACATGCGACATAGAATTATTGACGCGTTTGCCACAATTACACCTGCAATGCTCAGAAATGTGGAAAGGGCCTTTCAAGCGAGAATTGGTAAATGCCTTGAACAAGATGGAAGACATTTCGAACATATTTTAAAATAAAGTGCTTGTTTTTCCATGGCCGCCTAGCTATTTTGTTCATAAAACTTTATTACGAATAGCGACATTTATGATTTTTGATAAATATTTTGAAACCGGTTTGGAATTTGAAATAAATTGCAATTACAAAAAATATTTGTTTTGAAATTCTTCATCAAATGGTAAAATAATATACAGGATGTTCCATTTAAAAAACTTGAGAAAAATTAGTTTAAAATGTGTCATTTTTAAAATCTTATTGTGACACCCTGTATGAAATAGGTAAAAACTATTTAATTCATGGTGTTTCTAGCCCCCTTGTTATAAATCTCACACAATGCCGTGGTAAAAAAATGCTTTTAGATTGTTTTTTTTTATCTTTTTTTCCAGGGCTGCAAAACTTTTTTTTTTAGTTTTTAATTTATTGCTCTTAAAGTACCGAAGCAAATTAAATAAAATTTTAGGCAATTATGAAGGACACTAATACAAACCTAAATATGCAAAAAAACACGGGGTGTCCCATTAAAAAAAATACAACTTTATGTTATCACACTTTCTTGGTCCGCCCTGTATATGCGAAAATCTTTTCCTAAAATGCAGCCTGTAATACAGTATAAGTCACCATATGAATGAAATTCCTAACTTAATTCGTGCATGAGCTATGGAAGCCTGACGCACTATTGCAGGACCCTGTATATATATATATATATATATATATATATATATATATATATATATATATATATATATATATATATATATATATATATATATACATATATATATATATATATATATATATATATATATATATATATATATATATATATATATATATATATATATATATATATATATATATATATATATATATATATATATAAAGTATGTGGCCAATCTTCTGTGTACTCACTTTTAAGACAAAAAGTTCATATAAACATAGGTCCTAAACGACTTTGTTTTCAATACACGGGATGTTAAAATTTAAAAAAGGCTTTTCCTAAATAATTAGAAGACGCAAATTAGTATAAAGGTGAAACTTGATGACAATTTTTAATGCAAAGTCTTTTAAGCAAAAAACGGTGTTTTTTTCATTTTACCGGTGGCGTGAGCAGGGGTAACGCTCGAGGTTTAATTTAAAAGAGTACGCCACTCTTTTTTCTCAATCTAATAGGATTTATGACTTAAGCAAATAAAACTACACAAAAGCCATCTCTTGAATTTTTCGCTCAGATTAGGCGTTTTCGATAAAAACGAAAAAATGCAAAATTATGCATAACATTATTTATTACTAATTTAATTATTATCATTTACTTTATTTTAATTTCATAGCTGTGTGAAATTAAATATGAACTTAATTTTTAAAAAAATATTTTAGATCAAATAAAAAGAAATTCTCGATTTCGCCAGGGCGTAGCTAATGTGAAAAATTAAAATGTAACATAATGGAACAACAAATGTAGCCGGCCTATACTTAAGCTTCCCTTCCAATAGTTCTTTTATGATTTTCTTTTGACAAAATCGTTAGTTGGCATAACTAAAACGCAAAAAAGGCAGAACTATTTCTTTAGTTGACAAATGGTTGTTTTTATTGCAAAATCAGTAAAGTAACATTTAACAATAACTAACCCTTCTGTCCACCTTTAATTTCAATGCAAGCATTAGCTCGTCTTATTGATAGCCGAAAATGTTGAAATATTCCCGGGTATGTCTTATTTGGTCACACGAGTCCCGTATTCGTTGGTTTAATTCTTGTTCAGTGTTGACTGGAGTTTTCCCCCAAGGAAAAAAATCCAAAGGAGTCAAATCCGGTGACCTGAGCGATCATGACTGTGGACCCGCGTGGCCAATCCAGTGTCCTCCATAATTTTCAACCAGAAATTGACGTGCTACTATGCTAAAGTGAGGCGGGACCCCATCGTGCATGAACCACATCGTTCCTCTTTATAACAATGAGACATTTTCTAATAGTTCAGGTAATTCAACTTCCAAAAAATGACGATACTCTTGACCATTTAATCTCGGGGAATCAAAGGAGGTTCAATGAGGAAATCACCTACAATACCAACCCAAACATTTATGGAAAACTGGCGATAATTATTCTCTATAACTGCATGGGGATTTTCGTCAGCCCAGAGATGATTATTATGAAAGTTCAAATTTGAATTTCGGAAAAAACACGCTTTATCGGTAAACAAAATTAGGGATAAAATCATTGAGATGCTGCCAGTCGTTGCAAAATCCAAGTGCAAGAAATTACTCGCTGGGGAATATCGGCAGGTAATATCGCTTGACCACGCTGTATATGGTAAGGATACAGCTGATAATCCTTTAAAATCTTCCATACAGTAACGTGAGTAATGTTTAATTAGCCTGCAATTTTGCGTGAACTTGTGTTGGAGCTACGCTCAATTTAATGTAAAACTGCTTCCTCCAGCTTCACTGTTCTTACCGTTGCAGGTCTTCCAATAACAGCAGCAGGCCTTTTAAAAGCCTCTGATTCACGTAGCCTTTTATGTATTCCTACAAATGTTTGTCTATTTGGTATGACGATGAGGATATCGCTCTTGATAAAGCACCTTGCCGCTCTTGAATTGCCTTGGGCCATTCCATCAGCAAAATTTGTTTGTAAATTTTTTAAATTAGAAGCCAATTTTCCAGCTTAAACTCTACTTCAAAAGCATTAAATTGGTTTAAAGAAGTGTTTTTGTGCCCAAGGCTATCTTACCTTTTTGTTATTTTCAACAAATTACAGTAATGTAACCCAAATAATGTTATGCATAATTTAAATTTTTTCGTTTTTATAGAAAACGGCTACTGAGCGAAAAAAATCAAGAGATTTTGCGTAGTTTTAGTTGTTAAATCATAAATCCTATCAGATTGAGAAAAAAGAGTGGCGTAATTATATCTTTTTAAAATTAAACCTAGGGCGTTATACCTGTGCGGGCATGCCACTGATAAAGTGAGAAAAACAGCTTTTGCTTACGACTCCTCTTTATGCAATAAAAATTGCCACCAAGTTTCAACTTGACACTAATTTGCGTCTAATAATTTAGGAAAAATCTTACAAAAAAACCAACACTCTGTTAAAATTAAAGTCGTTTAGGACCTATGTTTATGTGAACTTTTGTCTTAAAATTGAGTAAGGATGTTTGGCCACATACTTTATTAACATCCTGTATATATTAAATAATTAAAGGCATCTGTAACTTTTTTAAAAATATTATTTATCCCAAAAAATCGATACTTACATATTCGTAATCTTTTAGAGCATCTTTCCATTTGCCTAATGACATGCTAGCTGCTGCCCTTCTATAATATCCCTTTATATAACTCTTATCCAATACAATTGACTGAGATGCATCAGCAAGAGCATATCCAAAACATTCTGTTTTTAAATAGGCAAAACTACGATTTGCATAATATATTGCTAAACTTGGATTTCTTTCAATTGCCTTGGTGTACATATCAATAGCGATATTGTAATCTTGCTCTAAAAAGTATATACATATTATGATTTTAATACACACAAATCTTCCAAGATCCATTGCGCATACAATCAGTTCTGTTCTAATAATTATTGTATTCTACTTTTTTGAAATTATTTAAGTAAATCAAAAATAATAATGATAACGATAATAATAAAGATAATATCAACGATACCAAGAATAATAACGATAATAACCACAATAATAATTAAGATAATCATAATAATAAAATTAATAACAATAAGAATAAGACGAAGAAAAATAGAAATAATAATACAAAGAATAAAAATAATTATGGGAACAATAATTATAAGTCATAAGAATAAGAACAATAATAATAATAACGACGGCGAGTAGCAGAATAAGGAGAAGTATTAGGTGAAGGAGGTAAAGGAAAACGAGAAAGAAGGGGGAGAAGGATAAGGAGGAGAAGGATAAGGATAAGGAGGAGAAGGATAAGGAGGAGGATACGGAGGAGGAGAAGGGGAGGAGGAGGAGGAGGAGGAGGAGAAGGAGAAGGAGAAGGAGGAGGAGAAGGAGAAGGAGAAGGAGAAGGAGAAGGAGAAGGAGAAGGAGAAGGAGAAGGAGAAGGAGAAGAAGGAGACGGAGAAGGAGGAGAAGAAGAAGGAGAAGGAGGAGAAGGAGAAGAAGGAAAAGGAGGAAGAGAAGGGGAAGGAGAAGGAGGAGGAGGAGAATGAGAATGAGAAGGAGGAGGAGAAAGAGAAGGAGGAGAAGGATATGAAGGAGGAGGAGAAGGAGAAGGAGGAGAAGGAGAAAGGGAGGAGAAGGAGCAGGAGAAGAAGGAGAAGGAGAAGGAGGAGAAGGAGAAGAAGGAGAAGGAGAAGAAGGAGAAGGAGAAGAAGGAGATGGAGAAGAAGGAGGAGAAGGAGAAGGAGAAGGAGGAGGAGAAGGAGAAGGAGGAGAAGGAGAAGAAGGAGGAGAAGGAGAAGGAGGAGAAGAAGAAAGAGAAGAAGAAAGAGAAAGAGAAGAAAAAGAGAAGGAGAAGAAAGAGAAGGAGAGGGAGAAAAGGGAGGAGAAAGGGAGGAGAAAAGGGAGGAGGAGGGGAAAGAGAAGAAGGAAGAGGGGAAGGAAGAGAAGGAGGAAGATAAGAAGGAAGAGGAGGGGGAAAAGAAGAAGGAAGAGAAGGAGAAGGAAGAGGAGAAGGAAGAGAAGAAGGAAGAGAAGGAGAAGGGAGAGAAGGAGAAGGAAGAGAAGGAGAAGGAAGAGAAGGAGAAGGAAGATAACTAGAAGGGGGAGAACGAGGGGGAGGAGGGCGTGGAGGAGGGAGAAAAGGAGGAAGGGAAGAATGAGAAGGAAGAGAAGGAAAAAGAGAAGATGGAGGAGGGGGAGGTGGACAAGAAGGACGAGAAGGCAGAGGAGGATGAGGAGAAAAAGGAGAATGAGAAAGATGGGTAGGAAGGGAATAGATAAAGGAAGAGAATAATGAGGAGAGGAAGAGGGAGAATGAGAAGGAAAAGAAGGAAAGGGAGGAGGTGAGGGAGGAAAGGATGAGGAGACGTAGAAGAAAAAAGGGAAGGCGGAGGAGAAGGACGACGATGACGTCGACAAGAGATAGCAAAAATAACAATGGGAATTACTAAAATAAGAAGAATAAGTAGAATAACAATAATAGGAAAATATGAATAATAAGAATAATAATAGCCATCGTAATACCGTTCTAATGCTAATAATACTAGTAATAGGATAATATAATAATAATATAACATATTAAAATTAATATTATTAATATTAATAATATTAATATTAATATTAATTTTAATATTAATAATAATAACAATAATGGAATAAGGGAACGTGATGTTTAAACGTCAACCGTTAATATAAATTTTCAGAACGTTTCCGATTTTCTGGCATTCGTCGGATCAATCACCAAACCAAATAGAGCGCGAGTTGATAAACGCCCTTCTGGTTCAAATCAAACACTCCCTGAGGAACAACCGCAGCGAAAACGTTTTGCTTAAATGTTATGGCTGTGGAAAAATAGACCATATGCAAAGGCATTATTCCAATAAAGCGCCATCGACTGACCTGAAGCCGAGTACATCTTCAGCTAGTGCAAATTCACCAGGACAGAAAGCTACTGTTTGTTCTGACATGTCGAAAGCCGTTTTATTCGGCAAAATATAGAAACACAAAAAAATGTTAATTTTTGCAGTACTAGGAAGAAAATTGGGCGGGAGCAAATAAATTTGACGGTTACTCAGGCTTGGGTATTATTGATACAGGAGCAGACGTTTGCCTTATAGCTGAGAGACACCTACCAAAGTTTGAATATAAGGCTCTTCCCTGCAGTTTATCTCTCTGGTATTTTATCCGGAAGCATAGCCGTCGAAAAGGAGTTTAGGGCTACGGTGGAAATATGCGATGTTACAACAGATTTATTATTTCATGTCGTGCCGAACTCTGTTCTAGAAGATGATGTCATAATTGGAAGAAACCTGTATGACAATCATGAAATCTCAACTATAACCGACTATGCAGGTACCCGAGTAGTTCGCAATAAGATTTCACGTGTTTTTTGAATTATACCATGCATGCAGACCCATTAGATGTTCCGGATGAACATCGCCTTGACCTTACAAACTTGCTCTCACATTTCCTGAGCTTGCGTCCGAAAGATGGCTCTTTGCCCGAGGTCAACCACGCCAACATGGAAATTAAACTTCGTGATGACTACGTAGTCAATAGAAATGCGTATCGTTTGGCTACCAGCGAAAGAAGAATTGTTCGAGAAATGATTGACGAACTACTGTCTAATAATATAATTCGTGAAAGTACCTCCCCGTTTGCTAGCCCAATTGTGTCGGTACGTAAAAAGGAAAGAAACTATAGGATGTGTTGTGATTACCGTGAGCTCAATGCTCACACGATAAAAGACCGTTTTCCACTGCCACTGATCGACCACCAACTTGACAGATTAGGAAGAGACCGCATATTTACATCGCTGGACATGCCATCTGACTTCCATCAAATACCCATTCATGTGAACTCGATAGAAAAAACATCCTTCATTACTAGGGTAAGGAATTTGGTTTTTTCCACTCACTTAGTCGTGTGAAATACCACCAATAAAAATAACAAGAATCAGTAAATGAATGCCTTGCTATTTAAAAATAATTGTAGTATTTTTATTCTAGGATAGCTATACACGCTTGTTGCACCGTTTTTATATTCCTATTCCATTAGTTTAATAAACCAAAAATTGACTTAAACTTCATATATATTTAGAAACATTTAATTTATGTAATTGTACTGTTACTGGAGTCCATATTTGCCGTAATTTATTTGCCGTAATTAAGAATAATTACCTACATAAATACAATGCTTTGGTGCAACTAACTCTCTCTGCAAGTGCAGTGCGAAAACTGTCCAAACTCAAAATTCGAACAGAACCCGGGATCATATGCGTTACATAGGGAAAATGTATATTTTTGCATAAACTAATTTTTTATGTGCAAATGCTGCATAATTAATAATTAACTATTTGACAATGTTTTCCCAAAAGAAAATAAATTGTAGTAAACATGTGAACCCATAACCGTCACGGGGAGCAGGTAAATGATTATTTATTATATCGGAGAAAATTGGTTACGGTTGCGGCGTTTGTAATGATGATAAAAAATTCTACTTTTAAAGTAAATCGTTTTACTGGCCTTACAACTTTTTAGTCAAGCTTATACATTAAATTTGGATCACTTAATACAAAAATATTAGTAAATTTACAAAACTGCAGGTAATAGTAGATTAAACAATAAAAGAGTATATAGTAAATACGAAATAAAAATTGGAAAAAATTTAACGTCCTTCGTCAAAGTACATTAATGCAAGCCGTGTTCTCGGCGGCGGCGGCGTTTGATCTAACGGTGCAAATACTGAGAAAAGATCGTAGCGGGTTTAAAAGTATCACACAATTGTTAAATTCGTTTGGTGTGTCGTGAGGTAAAAATCTCCTGCAGGATGCCGTTAAGTTCGTGTGTAGACTGACTTTAGTGTTTGTTTGAATTTGTAAAAAAGTAAAGAAAGTATTAAAATGAGTGCGAAAAAAGCTGAAGTTAGAATGGGTAATACCTCATTCGGATGTTTTATTTCAAAGTGATACTGAGTAAAGAACTTTAGCAAATAACTTTAAGTAAACATCTAGACCACGAGTCGGCAACTAATTTCTAGTAAGGTTCGGATACCTTGAAAAATTGTATCGAGGTCCGAAGAAAAAAAAAAAGAAAAACTTTAAATGGAAATATTTGTTCTTACAAATTACTTAAGTTTTTTGGCAGTCCAGTTTTCTACCTTCCGCGGTCCGAATCCGGACCCACGTAGTGGGAAAATTAGTTGTTAGTGTTACATGGTAGGAAAAAGTATTTTGCGGTTATTTGCATACATATGGCAGTTCTATCCCCTACATGCCCTCGGGGCATACCAACTATGTTTTGCGTGTAAATCTTTTTACTGACAAAATTTAAAAATTTTTTTTTAGTTTTACACAATATCGGCACAAGTTAATTTTTGTTCTGAGAATGTTGTTCTAATACACCCACCTTGACAGGTGTATATAAATTATCAACATTTGTATGTTGACAGAATATATGAAAATGTGTCCTTAGTCCTCTCCGCAAATTTCTTTGTCGACGTTATCCTCACTCGGCTAGAATGTTTGCACGTAGATTAAATAATTTTTCTAACATACCTATCATTAACTAGGTATAAGTAAAGGTACGCCATTATGGTACCTATGTGAAATGAAAATATACTTAACACAGCACAACCACAGTTCTCTGCAAATTAGGTCACTATACCTGTTGGTAATCTCTTAATTATGTAGTACCTACTTGTGGGACCAAAAGGCTTATCCTATACAGTAGCTAAGGAAAAAAGAGGTGTGTTTTGCACAGGTACAAGGTTGCCTACAAATTTATGAGGGGCATGAGGGTCAATAAATAATAAATGCCTAATTGACATTCCCATACAATTATTCTTTCTTACTCTGAACTAGAGTTTATTGGTTGTAAATTTAATTACTTTTTGGGATATAAAATAGAGATATCACTTATTTTGTGTTCAGTTTCAGTGTAAACAAGTTAGTGGTGTGCTGAAATTATTTTGTTTTATATTATCTGTGACCATTTACAATAGCCGCAATGAGTACAAGTAAAAATCTTAAGTTGGAGTGGCTGCTTCCATATTCCACTATCTTATTTGAAGGGGAACAAGGTGTTTGGTGTACAGTATGTAACTCTGAATTTATTTGTACACAACGAAATCACATCGAGCCACATGTCAAAGGTCCAAAGCATTTAGAGAAAATGCAATCTCATCCGGGGCCATCCGCATCTAGAGAACCTGAAGTAATACACGCAGAGTTTTGCATGGATTTATGTGAAGCCTTTGTTGCAGCTGACATTCCTCTCCATAAAATAAATAATCTATCTATGAAGAAATTTTTGCAAAAATATTGCCACCACAGAGTACCAGGCGAATCTACTCTTCGTAAAAGTTATGTGGATAAGGTGTACTCAAAAACTATTGACAAAATACGTCACAATATTGAAGGAAAAAAGCTGTGGTTTAGCATCGATGAAACCACCGACATCAAGGGCCGATACGTTGCTAATATTATAGTTGGGCCTTTAAATCCTATAGAAGCGGGTAGCTCATATGTAGTCAACAGTAAATTTCTGGCTAAAACCAATAGTGAGACAATAACTCAAGTTGCAGTAGAAAGTATCAGGTCGCTCTTTCCAGATACGAATATTACTGAAAACGTTGTTTTGCTGCTTTCGGATAGTGCGGCATATATGCTAAAAGCAAGAAGACAGTTAAAAGAACATTTTCCAAATTTGATTCACTTTACATGTCTAGCTCATGCCTTGCATAGAATATGTGAACTAATACGTGACTTCTATCCAGTTATTGATACTTTGGTTAGTGAGGTAAAAAAAGTTTTTCTTAAATCACCAGCGCGAATAAACCGATTTAAGGAAATGTGTCCTAATGTCCCATTGTCCCCACAACCTGTTATTACAAGGTGGGGAACATGGTTATCAGCCGTTATATATTACCATATAAATTACGACTTAGTTAAAAATGTTATTGACAATCTAAAAGATGATGCTTTGAGTGTAACAAGAAGTAAAGAAGTTATAAGTGTACTGACGCTTAAAAATGATTTAAAGTTTATTTTTGAAAATTTTGGATACCTTCCTGGTGTAATTGAACAGTTGGAGACACAAAACCTTCCCCATTTGACTTCTTTTAATTTATTTCAGACAACCATAGACAAGCTCAAAGCATGTCCTATCGAAATTGGTGAAAAATTAAAAGTGTATATATCAAAAATCTTAGAAAGAAATCCAGGATTTTCAGAAAAAACAAATATTTTTGAAACATTGAAAACTAAAAATACTGACTTGTATAATCATTTCCGTTTCGCTCCTGTTACAAGTTGTGATGTCGAAAGAAGCTTTTCTAGACTTAGAGATATTCTTAATTATAAACGAACGCGTTTTACTGAAGCGAACTTTGAAAAAATGTTAATTATATCATGTAATGCCAATAAATTTTAATAGTCTAGATTTGTTTTCATTTTACATTTATTACACAAAAATATTTTCACGCCGCCCATGTCGCTCATACGAGCTCGTATGATTTTTCCGTTCTTTATTCATTACGCTCGATGGGCACTATTTGGCTTAGCAAACGCCCCGGCTGTTTTTCAACGTGCCATGATCAGAATCAGAATCTAGTGAAGACGCATTCCATTCCCTTCAACAGTTATTTGAAGCATTGCAAAAAGCAGGATTTTCGCTTAATCTCAAAAAATGCCACTTCTTGCAAAACAAACTGGACTACTTAGGACGAGAAGTATCTGCTGATGGTATTCGTCCTGGCTCTTATAAGGTGGATGTTCTTGTGAAATCTCCTACACCCTCTACAGTCAAACAAATTAGACAGTTCATAGGCCTTGCTGAGTACTTTCGTAAATTTATTCCTATATTCGCAACACGCAAATGAGCATGAGCATAACGAAGCTAAACCGTGCAAATGAACCATTTATTTGGACAGAAGAAAATGAGGGAGCTAGAAAATACGTTATAGATCATTTGACGTCTAAGCCATTATTAATATTTGACCTGGCATTGCCAACTGAGTGACACTGACGTCAGCTCTCTTGGATATGGAGCTATACTTACGCAGAAGAAAAATGGAAATCCTCAAATCGCCGGATATTTCAGTAAATGTACCTCCAAGTATGAGGAGAAGTATCATTCATATGAGCTCGAGACTCTCGCCGCAGTTAACGCATTGAAACATTTTCGAGTTTATTTGCTTGGAATCCATTTCACTTTGATCACCGACTGTAATGCTATTAAATCTACATCGACAAAAAATACATTTTGCGGCGGGTTGCCCGTTGGTGGTCATACATGCCGGACATCGATTCCACCATTGTACATCGTAAGGGAAATTCACTTCCACACGTGGATTATTTCAGTAGAAATCCAGTCGTTGTACGTCGTATTGATGCTGCAAACGGAAATTGGCTCTATGTCGAACAAAGAGGCGACGCGGCGATGAAACTGTGCAGTTAATAAATGCGTCGAAAAATGGCACCACAAAACTCGATACTCAGTCAAGAACGGAATTTTATATTGCGTCATTTCTTCTTCCGACGGCGCTCATACGAAATCATTTGTACCAAGGCGAAGCCAAGGCTTGCATAGAATCTTTCATGATGAACAGTGTCACATAGCAGTTGATAAAACTATCGATTCAATTCAAAAGCATTTCTGGTTCCCTCACATGCGATAGTTTGTTAAGTACATCAAAAACTGCCTAATTTGTGCAGTCAAAAAGACGCGAACTGGCCCTCTGCAAGGGATGAAATCAAATGTCGAAAAACCACAAAAGCCGATGCAGATTTTGCATGCCGATTGTTTGGGATCTTTGGCAACAACTTCGGAAGGACTCAAATATGTGCTAGTCTTAATAGATGCGTTCACGAAATATTGTGTTTTGCAACCCCTAAAAACAGTCAAAGCTGATGAGACTCATCTCAGTTTTCAATCATTCATCGCTTTATTTGGGAATCCAAAGTAAATAATAATGGATGCTGGTACAAATTTTAAGATTCTCAGTCTCCCCGAATATTTAGACTCCATTGGCATCTCCTATCACTATACTACACCGGATATCCATCGTTTCAGCGGACAAGTAGAACGGTACATGCAAACCGTTATGAACCTTATTAGAGTGGAGACAAATATCAAATCGAATGCGCTTTGGAAAATACAACTCGTGTTAAACACAACGGTTCAAAAATCCACACACACTTCTCCTCCGAGAGCCCTTATAGTATATGGGCTCTCAGAGGAGAAGTGTGTGTGGATTTTTGAACCGTTGTGTTTAACACGGCCTTATAGGAATTGAAGGATCAACTCCCCTAATCCAGAGTCTCCTGACAAACTTAGATAGCGACCTACAACCAATCCGAAATATGAAGTTAGATCGAAAAAGAATAAATGATAATTTGAAAGTATCCAAAAATTCACCAATTAATGCCAACCAAAGAAAACGCGATAACGTTGATTTTGCCAAAGGCAGCTTTGTTCTGATGCATCGAGATGACAAAATGCACCAAGGCAAGTCGAAATACGAGTTCCAAGGGTCATTTAAAGTCATGGGTGTTATACAGGGAGGACGCTATGAACTAAAACGTGTTGGAAAATCTAAAATCACGAAAGCCGCCAAAGAACAGCTTGAGTTGTTCTTTAGCGGCATATGCCCGACCTATTGGATATGTTGGAAAATGATTACAGGTTAGTTAAAAATAAATAAATAAATAAAAGATCAGGAAGCTTAATGGCGCGTGTTAGAAATCAATGTATTTTTGATTTATATGTGTTACGTGTTTTAAATACCTTTCTGTTGTTAGAAATCAATGTATTTTTGATTTACATGTGTTACGTGTTTTAAAGATCTTGTTATAACAAACAATAGTAATTTTTATTGATTTGTATCAGTAATGATACGTTAAAACGTTGAAAGCTTGGACGCTTTGCGTGTTGTTTTATGTTGAAAGCTTGTACGCTTTGCATAATGTATGAAAACGTTGAAAGCTTAGACGCTTTGCCTGTTGTTTTGTGTTGAAAGCTTGTACGCTTTGCATAATGTATGAAAACGTTAAAAGCTGGTACGCTTTGCGTGTTGTTTTATGTTGAAAGCTTGTACGCTTTGCGTGTTGTTTTATGTTGAAAGCTTGTACGCTTTGCATAATGTATGAAAACGTTGAAAGCTTGGACGCTTTGCGTGTTGTTTTGTGTTGAAAGCTTGTACGCTTTGCATAATGTATGAAACGTTGAAAGCTTTGCGTGTTGTTTTGTGTTGAAAGCTTGTACGCTTTGCATAAAGTATGAAAACGTTGAAAGCTTGGACGCTTTGCGTGTTGTTATGTATTGTAATTTTGGGCACTTTGTGTTGTATGACATGTACAGCCGAAACCTTACACATTTAGAATAGAATAGAATAGAATAGAATAATATTTATTATGCAATAACAGTTACATCATTACATAAAAGGTAGCATTCTCAGGGAGTTCTTCCATGCTACCCTACACAATAGCTATAATCACTAACCTAAGTACATAGTAACACCAGTAATCAAGATCACAAAAATAGAACCGAGAGGAAAAAAGTACAATAGTACATAGTTACCCTCAACTATAACATGCTTTGATACAAGTAAGATTTATATTTACGTTTAAAATTGACAAGAGAGTTATTTTCAATGAATCTGTAAGCATCCGAGTTGAGAAGTTCTACGGCCTGAAAGGCAAATGAACATCTAAACCCCGATGTACGGTGCTGAGGTATATCAAATCTAATCATATTCCTGAGATTTAAATTGTGAACGTCTTGTCTTGGTCCTATATATTCCCGAAGGTAACTCGGGCATCTAAATTTGTAGATCTTGTAAAGAAATACACCAAAATGGAGCATCGCGCGAAATTTATATTTAAGAAGGTTGTTTTCAACATAAACCGGAGTAACATGATCAAATTTATCAATGCAGTACACAAAACGGATACATGCATTTTGTGCGAGCTGAATCTTGTTTTGCAACTCAACGGTTAAATATTTGTAGTATACTACATTACAATAATCTAACTGAGGATAGATGAGGGACTCAATCAGCATGAGTTTAAGCTTTTCAGGCAAAAGATACTTAAACGAATATAAGCTTTTTAATTTGATGTACACAGAACACAGCTTTTTTTTAACATGAGGCTCAAAGTTCAAATGCTCATCAAATATGACACCCAGGCTTCTAGCCTGTCCAACAGATGGCAGCAGGCATCCATCAATATGCAGGGTATTGAAATTATATAGATTAAATCTGTTTCGGACCATATCAGAACCAACTATCATATAGTTGCTTTTTATTGCATTGAGTCTGAGCCCATGGTTATAAGACCATTTGAAAATTTCGTTTAGATCATTGTTAATCTCCTGGATAGCCCAGGAAGCATCCTCAGGCGCAAAACTAGCCAGCAATTGTGTATCATGTGCGTAGAGATGGACTGAGCAGAATTTTACCTGTCTGGGCAGGTCAGCAGTGTATAAGTTAAATAATAATGGGCCAAGAATGCTTCCCTGTGGAACACCATATTCTACAAACACTGATTCCGATCTCGCTCCGTCCAGCTCCCTATTTGTGCACGCGAGAGCAGGTAACCCGATAGCCACACACACACCTGCCTGGAGAAGCCGCAGTACCCGGCCTTAGCAATCAGCATTTCGTGATTAATAAGATCGAATGCCTTGCTATAGTCAAGGAGAACCAAGCAAGACGCCCTGGAAGCATCCATATTTTTCGCGATGTCCGTTGTTACTTTACTGAGTGCAGTCGCTGTACTACGGTTCCTCCTAAAACCCGACTGTATATCCGGTAATATATCATTTTCAGAAATGAATTCATTGATCATGTCACACACAAGTAATTCAAACATTTTGGCTAGAATTGGCAGAAGGCAAATTGGTCTCAACTCAGTTACTGTTTCTATTTTAGGGGATTTTGGCAGAGGCTTGACAATGGATGTCTTCCATAATGTTGGAAACTCTCCATTTTGTAAGCACAAATTAAATAGTTCAGTGACGACCGTTAAGACATGGTCAATGCTAAACAACAGCATATTATGACTCACACCATCTACACCCATACTCTTTGACTTAATTCGTGCAAACGCCCTGTATACATCATATTCTGAAACATTTTTGAAATTAAAACGATTATCACCCAGTCCATTCATTTTGTTATTTTTTAGTACTCAAGCGTTGCATTATCAACCGGGACGGCCAACTGACTGACATTCGCAAAGTGGTCGCTTATCTTGTTTACCTCTGTGCCATCTGTAATGAAGTACCGAAATAGTCCCACTGAGAATTTTTTAAATGTTAGCCGAAAGCGCAAACGGCCTGTAATAAATAACAGGGAAGGTGTGATTGTAGAGATACGACGAGAGATTTATGAAATGAATTCTGCAAGTAAGTATTTTGATTAATATATAATGCGTCGTCAGATTAAGTCAAAAAATTATTAACTATTATGCTGCCGTACAAAAAGTAGTAAGCTCATTTTAATTTCTGACAACAAAATGCTTCAACTAAACTCTCCTCCAGGTAAGCTGGCTGTTACTATATGGTCAACAGCTTATTCTAGGTACCTTGTTCTTGGCAAATAAAATGCACAGCTGTTTGAATGTGTATAGGACAAAATTTATTAAAAAACGTCAAAATTTTTGCTCGTGATTCCTTTGAAAATAAAATATATACTTAAATTTATTTCTTTTTCAGAATAGGAATTGTACTACTTTCAGATTGCCGAGTTTTCTCGTGTTTTCTTAAAGGTATTAAAGGTGGCAGTATATAGGACGAGAAAGGAAGACCTTTTAACAGGTGGCAGCTGGTTTAAGCATATTTGTTTAAATGTGCTCTCGTTTATTAATTATATAAGAACATTAGCATGGTTTGGTAAGTTTAGTTGCTACGACACGTACTTTCAGATAATGAAAACTGATGTTCTTTATTTACTTGTAATGATGTGGTGATTTAAATCTACTATAAGTATCAAAAATAATGTCGACATAAGCAGGTATGCAAAACTGATGGCATATTTAAAAAGGAAGTCCGTGGGATACAAAGCTAAGAAATCAAAGGCATTCTCCAAGAATCAGGTTGTAAAATTCCTTGTTACGGCACCAGATGAGGAGTTTTTATTAATGAAGGTACTTAAATGCGATTTTTTTTTAAATCTACTTTTAAATAACAACTTATTTGCTTGTTTCAGGTGGTACTCATTGTAGGCATCGCTGGGGCATGTCGCCGAGTGGAGTTATGTAAAATGAAAATTGAAGATATTAAGGAATTTGAAACCCACCTTGTTGTAACTGTCCCAGATACAAAGACCCACGTAGATCGACAGTTCGTGGTTTACGTGGAAGGATTTTCATCAGAAATTAATGATACTTCAATTTTCAAGAAGTATAGAGCCCTTAGACCCGATCATACTGCCCATACACGGATATTTATTGTATATAAAAAAGGAAGATGCACTATCCAACCACTGGGTATAAATACTTTTGGAAATATACCTTCTCAAATTGCATCATATTTAAAGTTGTCCAGTCCCAAAGAATATACGGGACATTGATATCGAAGGACGTCAGCTACATTATTAGTAGATGCTGGCGGGGATATCATGAGTTTAAAAAGACATGGTGGATAAAGTCCTCCAGTGTTGCGGAGGGCTATATTGAAAATTCGGTGCAAAATAAAATAGGAATTGCAAAGCAAATAAATGGTGTAGAAGAACATGCAGAGAGAACCTGTTTTAGTAAATATGTAACTTTCAATTCTTGTGTCTCATCGGATAGTAAAACACTTCCTTCATCGATATCGTTTGGAAATGTTACAAATTCAATAATATTAATATTTCTTAATTAATAAGTTTGGATTAGTTTAGAAATTTAAATATATAAGTATTTGTTATACATTTACAGCCAGATTCTCCAACGCTAGTCCGGTCTAATTTGACAACCAAAAGTTTTAGACTATTAAATTATTTCTGAGCTTTTTCGCAAATTTATATGGAAATGGGCAATTTTAGTACGTACTTTCGACAATAATAGAACTAAATTCACTACAGGAACTCTTTCCATGATAAAAATCATTTGGAAACCAAGCAAATCGCTGAAATATCAGAATAATTCATAAATTTTTAATGGCGACTTATTAACAATGACAGGACAAAAACCTGTCAAAACATAACTGATCAACTATAAGATCTTAATTTAAACCAGTACTAAATCTTAAACCTTCTTAGTGAATCTGAACGATAATGTTTAATAGAGTTTCTTTTAAAAATAAAAAAATACACTTGAATAATATAAAAACTTGTTTTTATAGTATGTAATTACTTACAGCACTAGTGCGGTAAAGTGATACTTACCGCACTCAAATCAGTGCGGTAAGTAGTTACTTACCGCACGCTTGTAGATAAAAAACATTATTGTTTTACACACCACGTTCAGAAAGTCGTTATTCGCTCTTTTGCCAATACAATTATCGTAATTTACCGATTTTTTTTTGAAGAGGTCCTCTAAAAGAGTTTTTCTAAAGTCGAGATGCAGGTATCTTCATAAATCGCTTTCTTGCACATCTAAACGTTACATAATACGTACATATTATTACTGCTAAATTTAACTTAGTTTTCAACCCTATCAGGCTAATTTGAGAAGCACTAATCAAAGCACAAACTAAATATAAATAAGCAAAATATAAGACGAAGAGCATTATTTTTCTAGGCAGCAAAACAAAAAGAAACTAGTTTAGTACCCTTGGAAGCTACCTAGGTACATTATTATTGAAAACTACCGTCTAGTTCTAAAGCAGACCCTACACGATCATTATTACTGTCAGTATTAAAAAATATTTTCAGTAATATTGATCGTGTACGGGGTATAGAATGATCAAATGAAGTAAATTCAAGCAAATTATTACAGATTATTCGAATATTTTAATATTTGTGAAATACTGACAGTAATAATGATCGTGTAGGGACTGCTTTAGGAAAATATATTGATAATATGCACGCGTGTTTGTATAGTTGCCTAAGCAGTAAAGTAGGTGGTAGATCTTGATGTACCCGAAGCTAAAGGGATGTTGACCCCATTCAGTCCTCTAGAGTGATTCCGATTGGCCGAACTCATGCGTCTGCGTCAGGTTGGCTGTGTATGGATCCATACTGACCAGTTTAATAATACCGTTTACATTATTTTGCTATTCATTTCTTAATTTGCGAAAGAAAAAGTTAAAGCTGTTAAATATTAACAAAAGTTAAAGCCGTTTAATATTAACAAAATAGCGTATAGTCGCTTAGTGAGGTACATTTTAAATTAGTAGGGTATTTAGTTGAAGTTGGGGTATTTATTTTGATTTAAACAGCTTTTCTCCAGAGAGTTTTATTAAATTTGGATTATAGGCAGTATTTTAACATTTTGAAATTGAGAATTTTGGAAGAGTTGGTAGGATTTTTTCCTTTAAATGTAATGTATTAAAAATATTATTTCTTCAAACTTGTTACATAGAAATATTGTTACAAGACCTGGCAGCACAACAACCTAGCTCGCTGTTCTTTTGTTCTTTAAATTGCCATGTGTTTTATTTCCAGTGGTGTGAAGTGATTAAAAAAGTGTTTTTGAGGGGCGTTACCTAGCTTATTATCGCGAAGCGCCATTTATGACTATTTTTCCCCAATCTGAATTCTAACCAGAATTTAACAGTTTGCAGTGAATTTCATAACACCCTGCATAAAGGTAAAGAACTAGCGACAGGAACAATTATAAAAAAGTAAAGGAAATCCCAGACTAGAATCAAAAAGAATAGTCCTATTTTATTTTATGTCATGTTACGGTCTTGTGTTTTGCACTAGGGAAAGAATTAAAGCTTTTGCATTTTCTAACATGTATACTGCCTATATTGACAAAAGAAAGTTCCCTATTTTCTACGTATTTAAATATAGAGAAGTTTCCCTATGTTGTACAGTGGTGCACTTGTCCTATCGAAGAAATTCGACATCTTTGCTATTATGTTAGCAGCCAAAAGTTTTGGAGCAACCTACGAAAGTAGTTTGGCGCGAGCCGCTATATCTTACCCATCCTTTCCGAAAATTTTGGATATAAGGCCTGTTTTTGATTCTGGTCAAAACGTGGTCTGTTCGTCTGCCACTCTGGGTGTGAGCCTGCCTGATGAAGGGTAAGGGCCCAGAAATCGCGATAGCAGGAGGGCACCCTGACCATAATCAAAAAGAATAGTCCTATTTTATTTTGTCATTTTACGGACTTGCGTTTTGCACTAGCTAAGGAATTAAAGCTGTTGTATTTTCTGACATGTATATTGCCTATATCGACCGAAGAAAGTTCCCCATTTTTTATCTATTTATATATAGAGAAGTTTCCCTATATATATATATATATATATATATATATATATATATATATATATATATATACAGGGTGTCCGGGAAAATGTGGGAAATCTCCCGGATATGAAAAAAACACGTGAAAAGAATACTACAAGTTCATATAAACTTTTTTCGTATGGGCCTCCTCTTTGGAGATATGGGCTCCCAAAGAGTAATATAGGGTGTCTTAAATATTACTTAAAACTAAGGCTACTGACAAAAAGGATTGATTTCGCAGTGCCTTTTTACTATTTTTTTTTTAGTTTCCTCGTAGGAAGAGGTTAAAAAAAATTCTTAATGTCTTAAATTACGCTTAAAAACAGAAAATAAATTCTCCTTAAAGATTTATATGTCTGGCAACGTTTCAACAAATTCAATTGTTTAAAGTTTTTCGCGCGCAAATTTCCGTCAAGCGCCTTGTGTACGATCAGCCAGGTGCGGCGAATATCGACGGATTTTAGGGTATTTTTGAAAATTTTAAAAATGTTCGATTTAAGAAAAACAAGTATGGGATATGTCTGTAGACTATCCCAGGAGTCACCCATTCCAATATATTAAATGATTTCCATAACACCCTGTATATATATATATATATATATATATATATATATATATATATATATATATATATATATATATATATATATATATATATATATATATATATATATATATATATATATATATATATACAGGGTGTTATGAAATTCACTGCATATATTGGAATGGGTAACTCCTGATATGAATTCAGATTGAATAAAAATATTCATAAATGGCGTTTCAGTATAAAAAAAGGTTGATATCAGCCCTCAAAAAAAATTTTTTTTGTATCAGCGCGCCACTGTCACAAATACATGGAAAAATTAAAAACAGTGAGAAATGTCAGTTACAGAAAAAACACTTTTGTTTTGATGTCAGAAGTCACTGTGATGTTGCCAATTCTATCTAGAATATTCCTATGTAACTGATTTGAAAAAATAATAGATTTGTTATCTTTCACAAACCCAACTTAAGAAATCATACTAAATCTTTTAAAACATTCAATTTCAAAAATTTAAAATACTACAACACAAAAAAGCCAGAGAACAGCTGTTCAAAACAAGAGTAAAATTTTGTTCAACTAGGCCGACCAGAAATTTTTGGAAGAAAAAGAGTACCTATACAAAAATTTTTGGTTCCAAATTAGCTTTAAACAAAAAACTCCCAACACTTATGTATTTTTTTTTATTTGCCTATTTTAAATCATATTTAACAGAAGATTTGGCATTTATTAACAGGTTTATTTATATGGCCCTTAATTTTTAAGCGTAATTCCTCACAACTAAATTAATAATAAATTTTACCTTCATCATACCATCTTCCAGTAAGTCAAATCAAGATTTTTTGATAAACGACGCATACGAGGCTCTTGGCGTCCTAATGAAACGGAAACGAACATTCTCTGTCGGACTTTCACGCTGCCCAAACAATAATAAACTTTATTACTATTACTACACAATACAACCCAGCCGTTTGGTTAAAACATGAAAGTTCAACAAACACTACGAAATGTTTTGTTTTCTTGAAAATACCCAACACTATAAACACATACCAAGCACTATTAATCATTTCAAAATGTTAAAATACTGCCGATAACACAAATTTAATAAAACTCTCTAGAGAACGGTTGTTTAAACCAAAATAAATACCCCAACTGCAACTAAATTCAAAATGCACCTCACTAAGCGGCGAAACGATATTTTGTTAATATTAAACGACTTTAACTTTTGTTAATGTTAAACGGCATTAACTTTTTCTTTCACAAATTAAGAAATAAATAACAAAAATAATATAAACCGTATTATTAAACTGCTCACACAGCTGACTATGACGCATGAGTTCGGTTCGGCCAATCGGAATCACTCTGGCAGTCGAAATGGGGTCAACAACCCTTTAGCGTGGCTTCAGGTACAGTCCATGATACTCTTTTACTTGTATCATGGGTACAGTCTATAAAGCAAGCTTCGAAACCGTGGGTTATTCCAGGGACGGTTCTAACCTAGTTGGAAATAAAATTAGGGTCCGATATTTGAAAGTAAAATACAAATATTTATTTACTCACATTGTGTAATTTTTAAAATGTGAAATACGAAAATACTTCGGTAAAAGTAATATAACATACAGGGTGTCTAAAAAGTCTTAGTATGGGTAAATATCTTTGCTATTAATAAAGATAGAGAAACCAAATTTTAGTTGTATTTTATTGGTCTACTATTGATCTACTTTTTTATGTAATTTGACTTTTTCAACCCCCTTGGGGGGAGACGATAGGGAGTTGAGGTCAAAATTTTTTTAAAAGTCTTCAAAAAAAATAATCAATTTACCGACCGTTAGGCGACCTCTTGTGCCATACAGTACCAGTCGGCGCGCACATTTATTTTTTGTTTTGTGGGGCACTTTTTTTCTAACGTTTTTCGAAATTTTTCGACTTCCTCATTTGTCGTTTTTTATATTTTTCGTTTTTTGACATCTGCGCAGTAGAACAAAATGCGTATCACGCACAAACCGAGCGAGCTAGACATGCGCACGGAATTTCAGGAGATGGACTTTGGTGTCTACATTTGAACCCATTCACTTTTAAGAATATATCTCCAATCCAATAGCCAAGGTGCCTCTACGTGTTCAACTTTATAACTTTTTTCCCAATTTTTGTTCGACTTCTTTATTTGTTTTTTGACATATGCGCAGTAGACCAAAGTACTTACCACGCGCAAACCAAGAGGGCTAGAAATGCGCACGAAATTTCAGGGGATGGACTTTGGTGTCTATATTCAAAACTACCCACTTTCAAGAATATATCTCCAATAGTAAAACTACAAGTACGTATTTAACATATTTCTACGATTTTATGACGTCTTACTTTTTTGAACATTCCTAATTATGTGACATTGTGACACCGCAGAACAATAATATGGGATGAAACATCAGCAAATTTATTAAAAATATATAAACACAATCTTACGGTGGTACGGAACCCTATATGCGCGAGTCAAACTCGCACTTGACCGTTTTTTTATTTTACACAATCACAGCAATGCCCATGAATAAAATTATTTTTGTCAAATACCCTATACGTACGTACTTAGTTTCGGTATCGACGCCTCTGGTAACAGACCAACAGTGCCTGCCTTACTTATTACGTTAAAAGTTGTTTAGAGTGACCCCCATGAACTTCTTGCCAGTAATAAAGTCCACTTTGGAACTCTGCCAAGAAGTAACATCTGCCATTCTCTAAAGGACCTTTAAAATAAGGTACCACACGGCATAGGGTTGCATTTAAAATTTTTGACCTCAACTCCCTAGCGTAAACCCCCAAGGGGGTTGAAAAAGTCAGATTACATAAAAAAGTAGATTTATTAACCAATAAGATACAACTAAAATTTGGAGTATCGATCTTTATTAATAGTAAAGATATTTGCCCATGCTAAGACTTTTCAGACACCCTGTATGGTATATCACTGTAACCGAAGTATTTTCGTATATCGCATTTTTAAATAACACAATGTGGGTAAATAAATATTTGTATTTTATTTTCAAATCGGATCGTAATTTTATTTCCAACTAGGTTAGAGCCGTCCCTGGACTATCCCACGTTTCCAAAGCTTTACTTACTGCTTAGGCAACTATACAAACACGCGATCATATTTTAATATATTTTTCTAAAGCAATCCCTACACGATCATTATTAGTATTACTGTCAGTATTTCACACAGCAGTAATACTGTAGTATTATAAAAATATTAAAATATTCGAATAATCTGCAATAATTTGCTTGAATTTACTTCATTCGATTATTCTACACGATGATACCACCCTACTAGTCAGTGCCTTGACTAGAAACAGACAACTAGAACTAAGTCAAGCAGCAATAAACGAGATAAATCTTTGGTGTGATAAAAAATGGCCTACAGCTCAATGGGCAAAAGGCAAATTTTGTAGATTTCTGTACAAAGAATACCATAGTTGATCAAAGCTGGCTTTTAAAACTTAACCAGGCCTCTATTGCTCAGGTCAACTGTACAAAAGTTCTAGGACTATACATTGACAGTAAACTTACTTGGCAAGTACACCTAGGCCATCTAAGAAGTAAATTAAGCTCGTATTGCTTTTTAATTAGACAATTAAAGTATACTGTCACAATTGATGTGCTTAAACTCGCATACTATAGTCTCGTACAAGCTAGCCTGTCGTATGGCCTCGTCTTCTGGGGCGCGGCAAGTGGTTTTGACGACGTGTTTATAATTCAAAAAAAGATAGTTCGGATTATGGCGGGTCTCTTCTTCAAAGACCACTGTAGACCGGCTTTTCGTGCACTAAGACTTCTAACACTACCCTGTCTATATATTTATCACCTTGCTCTATATACCAGGGAAAACCTCTCTAATTTAAAAAAGAATTCAGACTTTCAGAACTATGAAACGCGAAATATGTCTGTTTTAACAGTCCCTTATAACCGTCTCAAGCTGTCACAGGACGGACCCATGTCAATGGGTATCAAGATTTATAACAAACTTAGTCCTGAGATAAAGGCTAGTCACTAGTCAGTCAATAAATATATTTAATAATAAGCTAAAAAACCTCCTTATAAATGCAGCATACTACTCCACAGCGGAGTTCTTGAGTGAGTAGACCCAGTTAACTGTTTTTCTGTTTGTCTAAATTCGGTATGTTCTTTACAGTTTACTTTTAAAAATCTTTTTTTACATGTTATGTTTGACGAGCTGATAAATGTAATGTACAATACATATTATTAGTAATATATTCATATTTGATTTGATTTGATTTGATACACAATGTTAGGAAATAAATATCTGTATTTTATTTTCAAATCGGATCCTAATTTAATTTCCAAGTAGGTTAGAGCGGTCCTGCAAAGCTTTAATAATGATCGTGTAGGGTCTGCTTTAATTAGAAGGTAGTTTTAAATAATAATGTACCTAGGTAGATTCCAAGGGTACTAAACTAGTTTCTTTTTGTTTTGCTGCCTAGAAAAATGACGCTCTTCGTCCATCCGATGTTAAGTAATATGTTCAATATGTTGCTTATTTTTATTTAGTTTGTGCTTTGATTAGTGCTTCTTAAATTAGTCTGAGAGGGTTGAAAACTAAATTAAATTTACCACTAATAATATTTACGTATTATGTAACGTTTGGGGGTGCAAGCAAGCGATTTATGTAGATACCTACATCTTGACTTTAGAAAAACTCATTTAGAGGATCTCTTCAAAAGAAATCGGTAAGTTACCTTCGATCATTTTATTACTGGCAAAAGAGCTACAACTTTCTGAACGTGCTGTGTGCTGTGTAAAACAGAATAATGTTGTTTGTTTTGACAAATGCTGTAATGAAATAATTTTGGTTATTATTTTAAAATACGGTGTAGTTGTGCTCAGTTAGTATTTTTTGTTTTGATTTTCAACCTATTTTTAGCAGACAGTTGACTTTTGACATATTACTCATTTGGCGTTTACCAGGTACGTGGTTATTTTCATCAAAGAGCCGTGCGCCATATTTAAGCGTTTCAACAGCCATAAAAACCACACACTGAAAGTTTTAAAAAAAATTTCGTTTAAAGTTTTAAATAATGTAATTTCTTTTCACTACCTAGAAAATGGTCTTCGTCGATCCATTGTTAACTAATATTTTGATCAGTTTTATCTAGTTTGTCTTTGAGTGAGTAGCGTAATAGGGTTGAAAACTAAATTTAATTTAAAACACTAATAATATTTACGTATTATGGTAACGGATGGTAGCGGATCTGGTTATAGGTACTTTTGAAGTAGGTACTATGTAGTTGTGCTCAATTAGTATTTTTGTTTTGATTTTTAACATTTCCTTGGCAGAAAGTTTAAGCTAGTAGGAATAACTCTTATATCATTAATAACGTAATATAGGGTGTCTTAAATATTACTTAAAACTAAGGCTACTGACAAAAAGGATTGATTTCGCAGTGCCTTTTTACTATTTTTTTTTAGTTTCTTCGTAGGAAGAGGTTAAAAAAAATTCTTAATGTCTTAAATTACGCTTAAAACAGAAAATAAATTCTCCTTAAAGATTTATATGTCTGGCAACGTTTCAACAATTCAATTGTTTAAAGTTTTTCGCGCGCAAATTTCCGTCAAGCGCCTTGTGTACGTTCAGCCAGGTGCGGCGAATATCGACGGATTTTAAGGTATTTTTGAAAATTTGAAAAATGTTCGATTTAATAAAAAAAAAGTATTGGATATGTCTGTAGACTACCCCAGGAGTCACCCATCCCAATATATGCAGTGAATTTCATAACACCCTGTATATATATATATATATATATATATATATGTCACAAAGTGGATTCTGTGGACTGTCTCCACATAACCTAGATCCAGGGCACAGAAATTTATCTGTTGCACCTCCCGTCACTGAAATCACATTCAGTCTCAGGGCTAAGGAATCAGGTTTTGACAACTAAATGTAATATTAGAGTCGTCACGGGTTGACACCATCCGTCTTAAGAGCTGAAGGAACAGCGAAACGATGTTGGACACCCTGTCTACTTAAAACATCAACAGTGTACTTGTGCTAGCCGAAAGTTAGGGCTGCGCTGTCAGGCGAGAGGCCGACAAGCGAATAAACCGAAGTATAAATCGGTTTATACAGCTTAAGGCGATGGTATGCCAAGTATCTGTTATTGTACTCGATGTTGAGGTCGAGGAGGTCAATTTCACCAGAAAGAGTGGAAAACTCAATTTCTGGGATTCTCCTCAAAAGATGTGGGGCTGCTACAACCAGAAGCAGTGTATCCCCGATCTCACAGCACATGGCAACATTGCATAGCAATATGCACATGGTGTGGAAAGGCCGAAAGGCCGGACTCCCATTTACAATTTTGACCATGGAGTATTTCGATGTAGACTAAAGAGCTAAGTGGTATCTTTAGTCGTTAAATCCCACGAGGGTGACGCCTCAGTGAGAGAGCCGGTACGGCTGGTAGCCATAGGCCGGTAGGGGTCAGTTTCGTCCTGTTTGTTTTGGACTCATCAGACGCGGATCTTACCGCGTGACTAACCGAAAAAGAGTGCTAAACTGCACTTAAGTAAATATGTCACAAAGTGGATTCTGTGGACTGTCTCCTATGGCTACCAGCCGTACCGGCTCTCTCACTGAGGCGTCACCCTCGTGGGATTTAACGACTAAAGATACCACTTAGCTCTTTAGTCTACATCGAAATACTCCATGGTCAAAATTGTAAATGGGAGTCCGGCCTTTCGGCCTTTCCACAACATGTGCATATTGCTATGCAATGTTGCCATGTGCTGTGAGATCGGGGATACACTGCTTCTGGTTGTAGCAGCCCCACATCTTTTGAGGAGAATTCCAGAAATTGAGTTTTCCACTCTTTCTGGTGAAATTGACCTCCTCGACCTCAACATCGAGTACAATAACAGATACTTGGCATACCATCGCCTTAAGCTGTATAAACCGATTTATACTTCGGTTTATTCGCTTGTCGGCCTCTCGCCTGACAGCGCAGCCCTAACTTTCGGCTAGCACAAGTACACTGTTGATGTTTTAAGTAGACAGGGTGTCCAACATCGTTTCGCTGTTCCTTCAGCTCTTCAGACGGGTGGTGTCAACCCGTGACGACTCTAATATTACATTTAGCTGTCAAAACCTGATTCCTTAGCCCTGAGACTGAATGTGATTTCAGTGACGGGAGGTGCAACAGATAAATTTCTGTGCCCTGGATCTAGGTTATGTGGAGACAGTCCACAGAATCCACTTTGTGACATACTTACTTAAGTGCAGTTTAGCACTCTTTTTCGGTTAGTCACGCGGTAAGATCCGCGTCTGATGAGTCCAAAACAAACAGGACGAAACTGACCCCTACCGGCCTATGGCTACCAGCCGTACCGGTTCTCTCACTGAGGCGTCACCCTCGTGGGATTTAACGACTAAAGATACCACTTAGCTCTTTAGTCTACATCGAAATACTCCATGGTCAAAATTGTAAATGGGAGTCCGGCCTTTCGGCCTTTCCACACCATGTGCATATTGCTATGCAATGTTGCCATGTGCTGTGAGATCGGGGATACACTGCTTCTGGTTGTAGCAGCCCCACATCTTTTGAGGAGAATCCCAGAAATTGAGTTTTCCACTCTTTCTGGTGAAATTGACCTCCTCGACCTCAACATCGAGTACAATAACAGATACTTGGCATACCATCGCCTTAAGCTGTATAAACCGATTTATACTTCGGTTTATTCGCTTGTCGGCCTCTCGCCTGACAGGGCAGCCCTAACTTTCGGTTAGCACAAGTACACTGTTGATGTTTTAAGTAGACAGGTTGTCCAACATCGTTTCGCTGTTCCTTCAGCTCTTCAGACGGGTGGTGTCAACCCGTGACGACTCTAATATTACACATATATATATATATATATATATATATATATATATATATATATATATATATATATATATATATATATATACAGTGACCGGCAAAAAGTTCGCAACATATGGGAAAAATTTTTATTAGGAGAGTATCGGAAAAACTTTCCCAGGGGATCGGTTCTGCATGTCCGATAACCTAAAAATCGATTTTGACATACGTCACGTGACCACTGGTATAGCGTCAAATTAAAAAAAATTGTTAATTTACAAAAAGTGAGGTTAGTTGACGAGATATCAAAAAAAGTTATTTGAAAAACTTGCTTAGAATTAAATTCTAGGTCCTTGTGCAAAATTTTAAGATTTTATTTAAAAAAATTGGAAAACTCAATTTTTTTTAAATATTTTTTTATCGATTTACAAATTTCCGTTTTTTTTTCGTTTAGATAGCTTGGCTAATGTAAAGCCCATGTATCTGGATGAAAATAAACGAATATAGTAGTTTTTTCTACAATTGACCGGACAAAATTTAAAAAAACAGGGTTTCGCCGGACGCTAGCTGTTGCAATGATTTGTATCTAGCAGCAGTGTCAAAATTTTAGAGACATTTCAATGAGATTACATTGAGAAAACCTTAATCGTCTTAAATATATCTGAAGTTCGACTTTTTGTAAAGTTAAGGGGATTAAAATAGATAATAAACAAAAAATTACCTGTTTATTTAATCGAAAAAATAAGGATTTTAGTTTTTAAGAATTTAGAGAAAAATTAATGGTTGGTCTTGCAGACCAGTTTTAATAACAGTAAACGCCGCAGGCTTTATCAATAAAAAAAAAAAAAAAAAAAAAATAAAAAAAAAAAAAATTTAATCGAAATTTTATAAACGAAAACCAATATAAGAAAAACTTAAAAGTAGTCAAATTCTGTACTAACAACACAAAAAATCATTGTTTTTCCTTGGGTGCACAAAATTTAAAACTCAGTATGAGCACCATTTCTCTCCATACATACTGTTGTTCTCGAGCGCAACTCTCGATTAACATTTCGGAGCATTTTACGATTTATTTGCAATACACAATTTATAATGACATTCTCTAAATTTTGTATATTCCTAAAGGGTCGATGTTTGTACACAGGGTTCTTTAGGTATCCCCACATAAAAAAATCTAACGGAGTCAGATCTACAATTCTACAATTGACAGGACAAAATCGAAAAAATAGGTGTTCGCCGGACGCTCGCTGTTGCAATGGTTTGAATCTAATGAAATGACTGTATCAAGATTTTATTAAGATTTTTCGCACATAAATTTAACAACCAGGTCTATTTAGTTGTACTTAAAACTACCAAAGCAGGCTCTGAAATTAAAACAACCAAATAATCTAGTAGGTTAAAAACAACAGAAAAATGTCAAACAAATTATAATTTGTTTGATTTCAACCTATGTCATTGGTTTATGTCTCGCATCTTACTAAGTTTGATATTTTACATAAGTTTATTAATATTTTATTCCTTAAAATGGCACCCACACTACTTCTTCAGGAAAAGATAGAAATTATTTTAATTTCTGGAGATAATTACAAAAGCCATAGAGAAACAGCAGCAATTTTTAATGAGAGGCACCCCGATAAATCCCTCCATTATTCCACAGTATCTCGTCTAGTCAATAAATTTAAAGAAACGGGATCGGTAGAAAATCAGTATAAAGTTTCCCATGAAAAACCGGTAACAGGTGACGAAGGTTCTCTGGATGTGTGTTTGTCGATCACAGAAACACCCCAATTAGCAGTTAGTCAAATATCGGAGATCACTAACATTCACGAAAGATCTGTGCGGAGGATATTAAAAAGAAACAAATTTCATCCGTACAAACCTAAATTTGTACAAGTATTAAAAGATAGGGATTATGACGCCCGCGTCGATTTTTGTGCCTGGTTCCAGGGTATGATTGAGGAAGATTTTAATTTCCCAAAGAACGTTCTTTTCTCGGATGAAGCTACATTTACCTCTAACGGAACCGTCAGTTCACAAAACTGTAGATGGTGGGCCACCGAAAACCCAGACTTTGTAATTCAGAGTAAAGACCAATATAGTTTTAAGGTTAATGTGTGGTGCGGAATTTTCAACCTCAGAATAGTGGGGCCTTTTTTCTTTAGAGACAATTTAAATTCAAAACGATATTTAGAATTTCTACAAACTGAGATATCTGACTTTTTAGACAATTTGTCATTAGCCGAAAGAAGAAATTTATACTTTCAACAAGACGGAGCTAGCATTCATTCCACAAATGAGGTGAAGAGATGGCTGGATCAAGAATTTGGAAACCAGTGGATAGGACGGTTTTCTGAAAATCTGTGGCCTGCGAGATCACCAGATCTGACTCCGTTAGATTTCTTTATGTGGGGATACCTAAAGAACTCTGTGTACAAACATCGACCCTTTAGGAATATACAAAATTTAGAGAATGTCATTAGAAATTGTGTATTGCAAATAAATCGTAAAATGCTCCGAAATGTTAATCGAGAGTTGCGCTCGAGAACAATAGTATGTATGGAGAGAAATGGTGGTCATACTGAGTTTTAAATTTTGTGCACCCAAGGAAAAACAATGATTTTTTATGTTGTTAGTACAGAATTTGACTACTTTTAAGTTTTTCTTACATTGGTTTTCGTTTATGAAATTTCGATTAAATAAACAGGTAATTTTTTGTTTATTATCTATTTTACTCCCCTTAACTTTACAAAAAGTCGAACTTCAGATATATTTAAGACGATTAAGGTTTTCTCAATGTAATCTCATTGAAATGTCTCTAAAATTTTGACACTGCTGCTAGATACAAATCATTGCAACAGCTAGCGTCCGGCGAAACCCTGTTTTTTTTAATTTTGTCCTGTCAATTGTAGAAAAAACTACTACATTCGTTTATTTTCATCCAGATACATGGGCTTTACATTAGCCAAGCTATCTAAACGAAAAAAACTGGAAATTTGTAAATCGATAAAAAAATATTTAAAAAAAATTGAGTTTTCCAATTTTTTTAAATAAAATCTTAAAATTTTGCAGAAGGACCTAGAATTTAATTCTAAGCAATTTTTTCAAATAACTTTTTTTGATATCTCGTCAACTAACCTCACTTTTTGTAAATTAACAATTTTTTTTTAATTTGACGCTATACCAGTGGTCACATGACGTATGTCAAAATCGATTTTTAGGTTATCGGACATGCAGAACCGATCCCCTGGGAAAGTTTTTCCGATACTCTCCTAATAAAAATTTTTCCCATATGTTGCGAACTTTTTGCCGGTCACTGTATATATATATATATATATATATATATATATATATATATATATATATATATATATATATATATATATATATATATATATATATATACAGGGTGTTATGAAATTCACTGCATATATTGGAATGGGTGACTCCTGGGGTGGTCTACAGACATATCCAATACTTTTTTTTTCTTAAATCGAACATTTTAAAAATTTTCAAAAATACCCTAAAACCAGTCTATATTCGCCGCACCTGGCTCATCGTACACAAGGCGCTTGACGGAAATTTGCGCGCGAAAAACTTTAAACAATTGAATTGTTGAAACGTTGCCAGACTATAAATCTTTAAGGAGAATTTATTTTCTGTTTTTAAGCGTAATTTAAGACATTTAAGAATTTTTTTAACCTCTTCCTACGAAGAAACTAAAAAAAATAGTAAAAAGGCACTGCGAAATCAATCATTTTTGTCAGTAGCCTTAGTTTTAAGTAATATTTAAGACACCCTATATTTCGTTATTAATGATATAAGCGTTATTCTTACTAGCTTAAACTTTCTGCCAAGGAAAAGTTAAAAATCAAAACAAAACTACTAATTGAGCACAACTACATAGTACTTACTTCAAAAGTATAACTAGATCCGCTAAATTAATTAATTTTGCACCGGCAAACGTTACCACAATACGTAAATATTAGTGTTTTAAATTTAGTTTTCAACCCTATTACGCTACTCACTCAAAGAAACTAGATAAAACTGATCAAAATATTGGTTAACAACGGATCGACGAAGATCATTTTCTAGGTAGTGAAAACAAATTACATTATTTAAAACTTTAAACGAAAAAAAAATTAAAACATTCATTGTGTGGCTTGTGTGCTGTTGAAAAACTTTAATATGGCGCACGGGTCCCGACATCAAGAAATGATTCTCTGTCCATCTTTCTTCATCATGGTACATGTGTCGTGTCTCTTTGTCACTTCCTATGTTAGCGTGTTGATGCGGTAGCTGGCGCTGATTTGGCGCGAAAATTTAAAATAGAACGCGTGTTTGTATTAATTGCCTTTGAAAAGGAAAATATTCGCGGAAACCATCCTGAGCAAGTTCCGAACATCATCCGAATCTATTCAGAATAAATAAAATGCGCAAGTCACATTCCGAATGAGTTCGTAATTTCTGATATCCGCGAATGCCCTTCGGATTCTTAAGGCGTTTTTTGGCGCTTCAAAACCATCAAAACCAAAACCATGTGCTCTCTTTGTTTATCCAACGTAATTAAACGTAAACAAACAAAGATAGTGCCACAAAAATCAAAACCATATTGTTATCCTTATTTGTACAAGGCAGTCAAATGTAAATAAATAAAGACAACAATGGTAAACCCTCGGGTTTGGTTTGGATGGTTTGGAATCGCCAAAAAAACGTCTATAAACACCTTTGTTGACAGTCGACGTCGACAGGACCTAACCACCAATTCTCAGCCGGTTTGTTTGCATTTTTTAATGAAATATTTGTTGATTTTTTTGGTAAATAATATAAAGTTTTTGATTGATTAATATGACTGAAGAAGGTAAGTTTTCATTAATTTATATTATTAGTTACAATCACAAAGTAGATAACACATTTGATGTAAATACAGTACTTAGTGTAGTGAAGAATTAGTTTAGTTTTAGGTAATTAAGGTGAAAATTTCCGTTAGTCAAATTTGGTGGTGCATTAATTGTTTTATTTTTATATCATATAATATACCTTTATTACTTGTCTTTTTATTAAAAAAATAGTCAAATAGATGAGCTTTTTAGAGAACCCAACCTAATACTACAAATGTTTTTCAGACTTATCCGAATTTCTGCAACTTCCGTCCACTTCACAAGTTTCAGATGACACAGAAAACTACAAATGGAACCACAATACAACACTTATGTTTTTAGACCTTTACAAACAGTATAGAAAATAAGTAGGATCACTCAGAATGAGAATTAAAAATCTGAAAAAGCTGTTTGAAGAAATTGCCAAGGAATCAAGATATAAAACAAAACAAATAATTTCATCTGCAAACTGTGAAAATCGCTGGAAGCACCTGAAGAGAACCTACAAGAAGTATATTATTATAGACAACAATAAGAAAACTGGCCGAGGAAGAAAAGACTTTCAATATGCAGAAGTAATGAAAGAAATTTTAGGTAATAAAAGAAACATTAACCCAGTTTTGCTCCTGTCATCAGAAACAATTAATGTAGAAGGTCTTGCTGAAAATGAAAATTCACATTACCAAACACTGTCACCCGAGACTGAAGCAGAGATAGAAGATTCAACTACGCCTCATAAAGAACATGTTGATAAAACTTTGTCAGTAGTAGCAACAGCACGAACAACACCTAAACGTGTATTGAAAAATGTGTACAGAAATAAGAAGTTTCGGGGTGATATACTCAAAGATAATAAGAAATGACAGACAAGAATTCTACAAAAAACATTTAGAAATAGAAGAAATAAAGTTGGAAGAAAAAAGAAGAAAGAACAGTATCCTAGAAGAGAGAGAAATATATTACTAAGAGAGTATATTAAAAATGAGTTAGTTTTACCTTTTGCAGGCCCTGAGGATCTTTAAATATTGTGCTTATTTCAGTTTAGTTATTACAGTTAGTACATTTTTGGGAAATTAAGAGTTATTTTAAAAAAACTGTTTTCTTTACTATTATAATGATGTTTGAAACTTAACCATAGTAATGTCCTAACTACTGTTAAGTTTGAAACAAAAAGTTCCCTTTTTGTGTCTTTAGATATTTAGGTAGAGTAGAAATCATTTCACAAAAGGTCTCGAAAGTGAGATGGCTTTAGTTAGCTAGTTTATTTACTTAATATATAAAATCCACACTACAGTGTTGCCCATGAGGCATATGTTGTGTCATACAAAATAAAATAAACTAAATACCATTAAATGACTTAAAATGATGAATACATAAAAATACTTAATTAAAATTTGTAATTTACAAAAACGCACATACAGTGCACACTTGCAGTAAAAAGGACACACAAGATAAAAAACCAGAACTGCTCTTGTGAGTGGTAAAAGGCAGGGTGCTTAAATCTCCCAGTCTCCCCCGTTTAAAAATTCATTTAGGGAAGAAAAAGCCCTTTCCAGCAAAAAATGTTTAGTTTATTTTTCATTATTTTGAAGAATTTCTTACAGGGGGATTTTATTCCATGTTTGAAGAGTAGCATGCTTGAAACGTTGTATGAAAAGTTGGCGCTATTGGTTTTTAGATTTTTTTGTTCTAGTGTTATAATTATGTTAATTTTTAGGCTCTCAAAAATGGTTAAGTTATTGATACATAAAACTGACATACCTATACAGGGATACTGCTAATTTTCTTTCTTTCCTCTGAAATAGAAGCTTACAGACGAAGTTGACCAGTATTGTAAAACATTTTATCACCACCATCCCACAGCACTGGGCGAACTTTCCTTGGAAGCATTTATTTCAATGAAAAAAAGAACTTCTGCGTTATAGTCATCTCACTCTCGAAGCCTTTTGTAAAATGATTTAGGCTCTAGTGATAACTGTAATACATTATGATATTTAGAGTATGGTGGACTGTTTATTAGTTTTCGTGTTGTGATGTTCCTTATTATATAACTGATCTTGAGATTATACCTGTGATTGTTGTTAAAATGATATCATTTTCACATAGTTAGTTTTTTACTTGATTTGTGTATCATTAAGTATTACTTATGAGAATAATTTAGGAGTTACTTTAGCTTTTCTACTTGAATTTATGTTACGAGTTTAGGAGCATTTAAAAACTGTGTTTTTTACTATTAATGAAATAAAACTAACATTGTTCAAGGTGTAAATTTATCTTTATTGGATTAACCTACCTAAAAACAGTAATATACCCGCAGTATTTATAAATCTGATGACTAAGCTAAGAACTATTTTTTTAGAGATGTCACAGTGACAGCCGGAAATTCAGCAAATAGTAGCACTTCTCAGCGAATGACAACAATCATGCAAGGGAGTAGTAAATGTCATTTTTCAAAGAAAGTTATTTACTTTTATTAGTAAACACAAGGAACAGTCAGCACCACCCACTCCTACCAAGCAGCATCAGCATTATTTTAGCAAACCTGTGCAAAAATACTAAGAAGGTATAAGAATATTCTCTTGAAATTTTTGCATAGGTCCACTAAAACAACCCCCACTAATACCACTTGGCAAAAGCAAACAGCACCCGCTGTTTCCCACATTTACTAGGAAAAAAAGAATTTTCCTTGAAGTATGATACCTGCTAGTCCGTTCCCGCGCAATCGCTAGCACTCACTAGGAAATGCAACGTCCACTGCATTCCTACTTTCACTACAATATAAATTTCTGGTGGAGATCTATCTATAAATAAAAGTGACAAAATCAAATACCCCTTTTTGTTTATTTATGATAACTATGTATACCTATCGTTAAAAACCTAAAGCTACTTAATTTAGAGAATCACAAAACAATAGTTAATTTGGAATTTTTTTTTGAGATTTTTTTTTAGAGACATTTCAATGAGATTACATTGAGAAAACCTTAATCGTCTTAAATATATCTGAAGTTCGACTTTTTGTAAAGTTAAGGGGATTAAAATAGATAATAAACAAAAAATTACCTGTTTATTTAATCGAAAAAATAAGGATTTTAGTTTTTAAGAATTTAGAGAAAAATTAATGGTTGGTCTTGCAGACCAGTTTTAATAACAGTAAACGCCGCAGGCTTTATCAATAAAAAAAAAAAAAAAAAAAAAAAAAATTTAATCGAAATTTTATAAACGAAAACCAATGTAAGAAAAACTTAAAAGTAGTCAAATTCTGTACTAACAACACAAAAAATCATTGTTTTTCCTTGGGTGCACAAAATTTAAAACTCAGTATGAGCACCATTTCTCTCCATACATACTGTTGTTCTCGAGCGCAACTCTCGATTAACAATTCGGAGCATTTTACGATTTATTTGCAATACACAATTTATAATGACATTCTCTAAATTTTGTATATTCCTAAAGGGTCGATGTTTGTACACAGGGTTCTTTAGGTATCCCCACATAAAAAAATCTAACGGAGTCAGATCTACAATTCTACAATTGACAGGACAAAATCGAAAAAATAGGTGTTCGCCGGACGCTCGCTGTTGCAATGGTTTGAATCTAATGAAATGACTGTATCAAGATTTTATTAAGATTTTTCGCACATAAATTTAACAACCAGGTCTATTTAGTTGTACTTAAAACTACCAAAGCAGGCTCTGAAATTAAAACAACCAAATAATCTAGTAGGTTAAAAACAACAGAAAAATGTCAAACAAATTATAATTTGTTTGATTTCTACCTATGTCATTGGTTTATGTCTCGCATCTTACTAAGTTTGATATTTTACATAAGTTTATTAATATTTTATTCCTTAAAATGGCACCCACACTACTTCTTCAGGAAAAGATAGAAATTATTTTAATTTCTGGAGATAATTACAAAAGCCATAGAGAAACAGCAGCAATTTTTAATGAGAGGCACCCCGATAAATCCCTCCATTATTCCACAGTATCTCGTCTAGTCAATAAATTTAAAGAAACGGGATCGGTAGAAAATCAGTATAAAGTTTCCCATGAAAAACCGGTAACAGGTGACGAAGGTTCTCTGGATGTGTGTTTGTCGATCACAGAAACACCCCAATTAGCAGTTAGTCAAATATCGGAGATCACTAACATTCACGAAAGATCTGTGCGGAGGATATTAAAAAGAAACAAATTTCATCCGTACAAACCTAAATTTGTACAAGTATTAAAAGATAGGGATTATGACGCCCGCTTCGATTTTTGTGCCTGGTTCCAGGGTATGATTGAGGAAGATTTTAATTTCCCAAAGAACGTTCTTTTCTCGGATGAAGCTACATTTACCTCTAACGGAACCGTCAGTTCACAAAACTGTAGATGGTGGGCCACCGAAAACCCAGACTTTGTAATTCAGAGTAAAGACCAATATAGTTTTAAGGTTAATGTGTGGTGCGGAATTTTCAACCTCAGAATAGTGGGGCCTTTTTTCTTTAGAGACAATTTAAATTCAGAACGATATTTAGAATTTCTACAAACTGAGATATCTGACTTTTTAGACAATTTGTCATTAGCCGAAAGAAGAAATTTATACTTTCAACAAGACGGAGCTAGCATTCATTCCACAAATGAGGTGAAGAGATGGCTGGATCAAGAATTTGGAAACCAGTGGATAGGACGGTTTTCTGAAAATCTGTGGCCTGCGAGATCACCAGATCTGACTCCGTTAGATTTCTTTATGTGGGGATACCTAAAGAACTCTGTGTACAAACATCGACCCTTTAGGAATATACAAAATTTAGAGAATGTCATTAGAAATTGTGTATTGCAAATAAATCGTAAAATGCTCCGAAATGTTAATCGAGAGTTGCGCTCGAGAACAATAGTATGTATGGAGAGAAATGGTGGTCATACTGAGTTTTAAATTTTGTGCACCCAAGGAAAAACAATGATTTTTTATGTTGTTAGTACAGAATTTGACTACTTTTAAGTTTTTCTTACATTGGTTTTCGTTTATGAAATTTCGATTAAATAAACAGGTAATTTTTTGTTTATTATCTATTTTACTCCCCTTAACTTTACAAAAAGTCGAACTTCAGATATATTTAAGACGATTAAGGTTTTCTCAATGTAATCTCATTGAAATGTCTCTAAAATTTTGACACTGCTGCTAGATACAAATCATTGCAACAGCTAGCGTCCGGCGAAACCCTGTTTTTTTTAATTTTGTCCTGTCAATTGTAGAAAAAACTACTACATTCGTTTATTTTCATCCAGATACATGGGCTTTACATTAGCCAAGCTATCTAAACGAAAAAAACTGGAAATTTGTAAATCGATAAAAAAATATTTAAAAAAAATTGAGTTTTCCAATTTTTTTAAATAAAATCTTAAAATTTTGCAGAAGGACCTAGAATTTAATTCTAAGCAATTTTTTCAAATAACTTTTTTTGATATCTCGTCAACTAACCTCACTTTTTGTAAATTAACAATTTTTTTTTTAATTTGACGCTATACCAGTGGTCACGTGACGTATGTCAAAATCGATTTTTAGGTTATCGGACATGCAGAACCGATCCCCTGGGAAAGTTTTTCCGATACTCTCCTAATAAAAATTTTTCCCATATGTTGCGAACTTTTTGCCGGTCACTGTATATATATATATATATATATATATATATATATATATATATATATATATATATATATATATATATATATATATATATATATATATATATACAGGGTGTTATGAAATTCACTGCATATATTGGAATGGGTGACTCCTGGGGTGGTCTACAGACATATCCAATACTTTTTTTTTCTTAAATCGAACATTTTAAAAATTTTCAAAAATACCCTAAAACCAGTCTATATTCGCCGCACCTGGCTCATCGTACACAAGGCGCTTGACGGAAATTTGCGCGCGAAAAACTTTAAACAATTGAATTGTTGAAACGTTGCCAGACTATAAATCTTTAAGGAGAATTTATTTTCTGTTTTTAAGCGTAATTTAAGACATTTAAGAATTTTTTTAACCTCTTCCTACGAAGAAACTAAAAAAAATAGTAAAAAGGCACTGCGAAATCAATCATTTTTGTCAGTAGCCTTAGTTTTAAGTAATATTTAAGACACCCTATATTTCGTTATTAATGATATAAGCGTTATTCTTACTAGCTTAAACTTTCTGCCAAGGAAAAGTTAAAAATCAAAACAAAACTACTAATTGAGCACAACTACATAGTACTTACTTCAAAAGTATAACTAGATCCGCTAAATTAATTAATTTTGCACCGGCAAACGTTACCACAATACGTAAATATTAGTGTTTTAAATTTAGTTTTCAACCCTATTACGCTACTCACTCAAAGAAACTAGATAAAACTGATCAAAATATTGGTTAACAACGGATCGACGAAGATCATTTTCTAGGTAGTGAAAACAAATTACATTATTTAAAACTTTAAACGAAAAAAAAATTAAAACATTCATTGTGTGGCTTGTGTGCTGTTGAAAAACTTTAATATGGCGCACGGGTCCCGACATCAAGAAATGATTCTCTGTCCATCTTTCTTCATCATGGTACATGTGTCGTGTCTCTTTGTCACTTCCTATGTTAGCGTGTTGATGCGGTAGCTGGCGCTGATTTGGCGCGAAAATTTAAAATAGAACGCGTGTTTGTATTAATTGCCTTTGAAAAGGAAAATATTCGCGGAAACCATCCTGAGCAAGTTCCGAACATCATCCGAATCTATTCAGAATAAATAAAATGCGCAAGTCACATTCCGAATGAGTTCGTAATTTCTGATATCCGCGAATGCCCTTCGGATTCTTAAGGCGTTTTTTGGCGCTTCAAAACCATCAAAACCAAAACCATGTGCTCTCTTTGTTTATCCAACGTAATTAAACGTAAACAAACAAAGATAGTGCCACAAAAATCAAAACCATATTGTTATCCTTATTTGTACAAGGCAGTCAAATGTAAATAAATAAAGACAACAATGGTAAACCCTCGGGTTTGGTTTGGATGGTTTGGAATCGCCAAAAAAACGTCTATAAACACCTTTGTTGACAGTCGACGTCGACAGGACCTAACCACCAATTCTCAGCCGGTTTGTTTGCATTTTTTAATGAAATATTTGTTGATTTTTTTGGTAAATAATATAAAGTTTTTGATTGATTAATATGACTGAAGAAGGTAAGTTTTCATTAATTTATATTATTAGTTACAATCACAAAGTAGATAACACATTTGATGTAAATACAGTACTTAGTGTAGTGAAGAATTAGTTTAGTTTTAGGTAATTAAGGTGAAAATTTCCGTTAGTCAAATTTGGTGGTGCATTAATTGTTTTATTTTTATATCATATAATATACCTTTATTACTTGTCTTTTTATTAAAAAAATAGTCAAATAGATGAGCTTTTTAGAGAACCCAACCTAATACTACAAATGTTTTTCAGACTTATCCGAATTTCTGCAACTTCCGTCCACTTCACAAGTTTCAGATGACACAGAAAACTACAAATGGAACCACAATACAACACTTATGTTTTTAGACCTTTACAAACAGTATAGAAAATAAGTAGGATCACTCAGAATCAGAATTAAAAATCTGAAAAAGCTGTTTGAAGAAATTGCCAAGGAATCAAGATATAAAACAAAACAAATAATTTCATCTGCAAACTGTGAAAATCGCTGGAAGCACCTGAAGAGAACCTACAAGAAGTATATTATTATAGACAACAATAAGAAAACTGGCCGAGGAAGAAAAGACTTTCAATATGCAGAAGTAATGAAAGAAATTTTAGGTAATAAAAGAAACATTAACCCAGTTTTGCTCCTGTCATCAGAAACAATTAATGTAGAAGGTCTTGCTGAAAATGAAAATTCACATTACCAAACACTGTCACCCGAGACTGAAGCAGAGATAGAAGATTCAACTACGCCTCATAAAGAACATGTTGATAAAACTTTGTCAGTAGTAGCAACAGCACGAACAACACCTAAACGTGTATTGAAAAATGTGTACAGAAATAAGAAGTTTCGGGGTGATATACTCAAAGATAATAAGAAATGACAGACAAGAATTCTACAAAAAACATTTAGAAATAGAAGAAATAAAGTTGGAAGAAAAAAGACGAAAGAACAGTATCCTAGAAGAGAGAGAAATATATTACTAAGAGAGTATATTAAAAATCAGTTAGTTTTACCTTTTGCAGGCCCTGAGGATCTTTAAATATTGTGCTTATTTCAGTTTAGTTATTACAGTTAGTACATTTTTGGGAAATTAAGAGTTATTTTAAAAAAACTGTTTTCTTTACTATTATAATGATGTTTGAAACTTAACCATAGTAATGTCCTAACTACTGTTAAGTTTGAAACAAAAAGTTCCCTTTTTGTGTCTTTAGATATTTAGGTAGAGTAGAAATCATTTCACAAAATGTCTCGAAAGTGAGATGGCTTTAGTTAGCTAGTTTATTTACTTAATATATAAAATCCACACTACAGTGTTGCCCATGAGGCATATGTTGTGTCATACAAAATAAAATAAACTAAATACCATTAAATGACTTAAAATGATGAATACATAAAAATACTTAATTAAAATTTGTAATTTACAAAAACGCACATACAGTGCACACTTGCAGTAAAAAGGACACACAAGATAAAAAACCAGAACTGTTCTTGTGAGTGGTAAAAGGCAGGGTGCTTAAATCTCCCAGTCTCCCCCGTTTAAAAATTCATTTAGGGAAGAAAAAGCCCTTTCCAGCAAAAAATGTTTAGTTTATTTTTCATTATTTTGAAGAATTTCTTACAGGGGGATTTTATTCCATGTTTGAAGAGTAGCATGCTTGAAACGTTGTATGAAAAGTTGGCGCTATTGGTTTTTAGATTTTTTTGTTCTAGTGTTATAATTATGTTAATTTTTAGGCTCTCAAAAATGGTTAAGTTATTGATACATAAAACTGACATACCTATACAGGGATACTGCTAATTTTCTTTCTTTCCTCTGAAATAGAAGCTTACAGACGAAGTTGACCAGTATTGTAAAACATTTTATCACCACCATCCCACAGCACTGGGCGAACTTTCCTTGGAAGCATTTATTTCAATGAAAAAAAGAACTTCTGCGTTATAGTCATCTCACTCTCGAAGCCTTTTGTAAAATGATTTAGGCTCTAGTGATAACTGTAATACATTATGATATTTAGAGTATGGTGGACTGTTTATTAGTTTTCGTGTTGTGATGTTCCTTATTATATAACTGATCTTGAGATTATACCTGTGATTGTTGTTAAAATGATATCATTTTCACATAGTTAGTTTTTTACTTGATTTGTGTATCATTAAGTATTACTTATGAGAATAATTTAGGAGTTACTTTAGCTTTTCTACTTGAATTTATGTTACGAGTTTAGGAGCATTTAAAAACTGTGTTTTTTACTATTAATGAAATAAAACTAACATTGTTCAAGGTGTAAATTTATCTTTATTGGATTAACCTACCTAAAAACAGTAATATACCCGCAGTATTTATAAATCTGATGACTAAGCTAAGAACTATTTTTTTAGAGATGTCACAGTGACAGCCGGAAATTCAGCAAATAGTAGCACTTCTCAGCGAATGACAACAATCATGCAAGGGAGTAGTAAATGTCATTTTTCAAAGAAAGTTATTTACTTTTATTAGTAAACACAAGGAACAGTCAGCACCACCCACTCCTACCAAGCAGCATCAGCATTATTTTAGCAAACCTGTGCAAAAATACTAAGAAGGTATAAGAATATTCTCTTGAAATTTTTGCATAGGTCCACTAAAACAACCCCCACTAATACCACTTGGCAAAAGCAAACAGCACCCGCTGTTTCCCACATTTACTAGGAAAAAAAGAATTTTCCTTGAAGTATGATACCTGCTAGTCCGTTCCCGCGCAATCGCTAGCACTCACTAGGAAATGCAACGTCCACTGCATTCCTACTTTCACTACAACATAAATTTCTGGTGGAGATCTATCTATAAATAAAAGTGACAAAATCAAATACCCCTTTTTGTTTATTTATGATAACTATGTATACCTATCGTTAAAAACCTAAAGCTACTTAATTTAGAGAATCACAAAACAATAGTTAATTTGGAATTTTTTTTTGAGATTTTTGGGGTTCCTCGACCAAAGCAAACAAAATTCCACTATGTACTTGACGTTTCAGTTTATTCTGGAAACCACCTTCAGAACTAAAAGGAGTTAAAAGTGTTTTAATATACCAAAAACATATTAATGTAAAAATGACATACAAAATTATAGACACTTCTGTTAAAGTCCACTTTAAAAACCCAACTAAACTATAACTTCAGCCACACATTGGTATTTTACCCCTGTTGAAGGAAAAAACCCAAAAATCTCCAAAAAAAAAAAATTTAAACAGTCACGAAATATCAGAAACACGTTATATATAATAATAAAAAGGTCCCCACATTTGTCTTGCAACGTTTCACCCAATGTTGATGCTCTGAGAACTCTACTGTCATGCACCGATCCTGGAAACCCTACAAAAATGTCCCTGATCCTCTTTTTGTGTTCGCACACAACTTGAGCCTGAAGAGAGTAAAACTGCTTCCGGTTAAGGTAAGAATCTGGATCTTCTTGAGGTTTATCGATTCTAATATGAGTACCGTCAATGACACCAATCACTCCAGAAAATTATTTTTCTCTAAAAAATCTTTCGATCTCTACTTTTTCCTCAGTAGTTGGCCAGGTAATAATCTCTGGAGATAAATTACTGAGAAAGTAGGAGTCCTTTTTTATAATTTTATGTAGTGAACTCTTTGCTATATTAAATCAGTCTGCTACATCTCTATAACTAGATGCTTCATTACTGGCAAACCATAAAAAGGTTGTAAGTTTTAAAATTGGAAAAGAGACCCATGTGATTTATACTGATTTTAGTAAAGCTTTCGATAAAGTAAATCACTCTATTCTGCTTTTCAAACTTGCTCGATATGGTTTCTCAGGTCCACTTTTGTCTTGGATGAACTTGATGGACATCTATCAACCCCATTTCTTACAACTTCTGGAGTTCCACAGGGATCCCATCTAGGGCCCCTTCTACTTACTTTGTTCATTAATGACCTGTGTTCACAGCTGTCCTCTCATTCCCTGCTTTTTGCTGACGACATGAAGGTGTTTACCCAGGTTGATTCTATGCAGGATATGGCTGACCTTCAGAATGACCTCAATTCAGTCTATGACTGGTGTCTAACTAATGAGATGTCCTTGAATATGTAACTTCATGCGATTTAGTAGACGTAGAAGTGAAATTGGTCCTGTCCGATACTTTATAAATAATGTACGTGTCAAAGAAGTGAATGTTGTTAAAGACCTAGGTGTATATCTAGACACTAAGTTAGATTTCTGTGACCATTTTGAGATAATTACAGCCAGGGCGAACAAAATGTTAGGTTTTATAAAAAGGATACGTAAAGACTTTACATCTTTAGATGCCCTTAAGGTATTGTTTACTTCATTTGTGAGATATATTTTGGAATTTTCTAACATAGTCTGATCACCATATTACTCTGTTCATATAGCCAGACTAGAGAACGTACAGCGAAAATTTATTGAATACGCGCGTTTTAAACTCCCTGTCAATGGAATTTATCTGAATGACGATCAGACGATGGTTTACTTGGAACTTGCTCCCCTGGAGCACAGAAGAGAATACTATGACATTTGTTTTGCGTATAAGACGTTTAATAATCACATAAATAGTCCTGAATGTTTACAGCACGTTCAAATTCATGTTCCTCTTCGTCAAACTCGTAGTGTAACTCTTCTGCACCTGCCCCTTTGTCGTACTTGGTATTTATTGTATAATCCTGTCAATAGAATATCATGAAGTGTGAATAAGGACTGTGATAAATTGGACTTCTTTAATGATGTATCATATTGTAATTTCAAGAATCTGGCCAAAAGGACAATTTTACAATAATATGTTGCTTGTAGTATTTATTTTGTATTGTCAACTTGTAAAGTGGTACGTTAATAAATAAATAAAAATCTGTAAGATTAATCCCCGTTTTGAAGAGTAGAAATCTGACAAATTTGTGCTGGATACTTTCCAGTCTATTTATATGAACTTGATAGTGTGGTGACCAGACTATACTTGAACACTCTAAAACGGATCTCACAAAGAAATAAATAAAGTTCTTACAGCGTACGCACTTCTAAAGTCCCTGCATGATGTCTTAATAAAACCAAGCATTCAATTCGCTTTAGAAGTTATAGCATCAAAATGATCAGTAAAGGTTAACTGAGTGTCCAAGTAAACGCCCAAATCCTTACCACCAACACCTCCTTCAGAGGAATGCTATTTATACAATATTGATAAGGAAATGGGCACCTTGATCTGCTGAACCTCATAAAGCAGCATTTGTCGACATTGAGCGACATGTCATTAAGCTGACACCAGGAAAAAACAGTGTTTATATCCCTCTGCAGGGAAACCATGTCACAAGAGGATGTCACACATGTGTACAGTTTCAAATCATCAGCAAACAGTAAATGATTCGAAGATAACAAACTACCCAAGTCGTTGACAAACAAGCTAAATAAAAGAGGTCCAAGATGGGAGCCCTGAGGAACTACGGACGTCGTCTGGAAGGGCTTAGACAGGTAGCCATCTCTTTAACCTGTTGTTCTCTTTCGGGCAAGTAGGACTCAAACCAGGAGAGCAGAGTGCCAGCCATCCCGTACCTTGATATCCTTGAAAGCAGGATGGCATGGTTTACCTTGTCAAAAGCTTTGCTGAAATCGGTGTATATTGCATGAGTCTCAGAATTCTATGCCAAGGATGTGTTAATGAAGTTGACATAGAGGAAAAGGTTTGTATCAACAGATCGACCCGACATAAATCCATGCTGTTGACTAATTATTATTTGTTGAAAGTGATTAGTTAATACAGTTTCAATGCAGTGTTCGAATAGTTTAGGTATTGCTGATAGAATACTGATTGGTCGGTAATTCTTAATGTCATTCTTGTTTCCTGACTTATAGATAGGGCAAACATATGAAAGTTTCCAAACGCTTGGAAAGTTACCAGAAGTAAGAGATTGGGAGAAGATATATTATAGAGGGAGATAAAGAGAATGTGCACATGATTTTAACACTCTGTTGGGAACACCGTCAGGACCTTCACCTTTATTGACATCAAGCTTGAGCAAAGTTCTCTGAATATCAGTAGCACTTACGATAATATTAGTGAGAGTGTCAAATGCATCAGGAAAAGCTTGCTGGGGATTAAAAGAGTGTTTGGGGTTGAAGACCGATGAAAAATATTAGGCAAAGAGATTTGCAATGTCAGAACCACTATCAGCTTTGTGTGTATCAAGGTGCATTTTCTTTGGACGTGCACCCTGATTGGATTTAGAGTGAATAAAGCTCCAGAAAAAATTAGGATTTTCTGTAATGGCGTTTTCGGCGCTGCTGATATACCGCTGATAACATTCTTCTGTTAGGTTTCTACATTGCATTCGTAGCTGATATTGTAATGTTCTTGATTGTTCAACTGTTTGTATCTCTTGTGTGTGATTTTCTTCTGAAATATAAGATTTTTCAGTTCTTGTGAGAACCAGATTGGAAATTTATTGCCAAGTTGAGACCGTTTCAGAGGTACAAACATATCACAACAATTATACATAACAGAATAAAAGTTGTTTACAGTTACTTCTATATTCTCATTTAAAATTGACAGCCAGTCATACGAAACCTACATCCTAAAATAATCACCTAATTAGGTGATAAAACAGTTGGCAGAACACTGATTTTTAAAAATGAAATAATTTGTTCTAATACTTTTAAAACTTGTCAAGATGACTTAGGCTAAGACCTTTTTTTCTAGTTCTAATTCTAAAATGTCAAGTTCTATTTTATGTTTTCTCAGTTTTATTGTATGTTCTTCTGTTGACTGTTCCATGTGTAATTTATGTTCTTCTTCTTTTATTGTCATCTCCTTTGAAAGGCATTGCCCTAAAAATAATTAGTGTTTCAAAAAAAAAGTATAAACAAAACTATATGTAAAGTATAAATACACTAAGCTGACTCTAGACTAAATTAGATGTTTAAAGAAAAGATGTACTAAAAATCCCTACAAAAGCCCTAAATGGATGCCCCTGGCGAAAAGAGAAAAAGGATCATCTGACATTGTAATTAGCTCTGTTCGCAGAAGAATCACAAACTAGTCAGAGCCAATCAAATTACTGGAAACCAGTCCGCAAACTGCCATGTGACCAAATAGCTGAAACTTGATTGGCGCTGATCGGTTTATGATTTCTCTATGGACAGAGCTTATACATATGTGCTTTCACTACTTTACCATCAGCTCTTTACGGGATGTCCTAATTTATTGACAAAAATAAAAATCAATTGACCAGGGGTATAGATTAAGCCAATCATATTTTCATTTAATATAAAAACACTTATAAGCAGCAGACTTCACAAAAATTTCGTAAAATGTTTTGTTTAGTTGATTACCTGTTTTGGTGGGGGTCTGTTCCAATTTGTTTTCGATACTTTGTAACCTTCTTGTTTCATTGCAAGTGGTTGTCACCTCTACTGGCAAAATCACAGGCTGTTTTTTGTTTTCTATATTCAACATACTTTTTTTTTGTCGGCAATGGGATAGTTTGCATCTATCAATAATAATAAATTTATCCTTGGCTGCTCTTAAACCTAAAAATATAATTTTTTTTCATTCAAATTCAAGTTCAAATATTTATTCATCCTTCGGCTATATACATAATATAGATAAGACACGTCACTAAAAAATATATAAAGTTAACAATCACAATCCAAGACGGAAACAAATACACGATTAAGGACAAAAAAATTAAACATTAGCATTAACAACACTGTCATAGTATACAGTAAATTCTTCAATGGAATAAAAACAATTGCTCACTAAAATGTCCTTCAATTTTTTCCGAAATAATACAATAGACGTTTTTTGTCTCAGCGAATGATTAAATCCATTATAGAGACTACAACCGGAGTAAACTGGTGATTTCTTATAGAAACTGTGATTTGGACGATCCAATCGAAAAAAATGTCTACCTCTAGTGTTATGGCTATGAAGATTTCCATTAGCCAAGAAGCTATGTTTATTTTTATGAATATAGACCAAGATCTTAAATATATAAATGCAAGGCAAAGTTAATCAAAAGATTAGGTAGGATTTCCTTACATACATTTATAACATACAAAAACAGATTTTTTAACTTCAGAAAAATAAATATTTTTAGGTAAAACATATTATTAATCTGTAAATACTAACCCCTGTTGTATGTAAGCTCCAATAAATTTTTCACTGCAGATGCCCTCCATATAAAATTTGGTCGAACCACAATATTTGGCATTAAAATTAATGATTTGTAGATCATAGTTACAAATAATTTGGCAATTTTTTGAATTAAATCCTTTTTGATTAACATAAAGATGTTCATTCTCTGCAGGTGCTATGAGTGCAGTCAATGCACCCGATGATTCCAGGAAATCCAGCTTTTCCATAAAACCCCTTTGAGCTTCGTTAATTTATTGTGGGGTTCTGGGAAACCTAATCCACAAATGACCTAAAATAGTCACTATTGCATTGGCCACTTCATAGGTGCATCTACTCCTCACTACTTACTGACTTGTAGATAACAAGAATTCTTCAGCAATGCCCCATTGATAATTGCCTGTGGCAAAGAACCTTCTTGAAGCAATAATTAGAATTTTTGTCTGTGTGGGTATTCTGGTTGACCTTATTTTCTGCCTCTAAATGGTCCACCAAATTATTAAACAGATATGCCACTAAGTCCTTGTTGAGACGAAATAATTCTATAAACCTTGTGTCGTGTAGCGAAAAGGGATCACTTTCGTCTCTCATCACACGCTTTTGAACCCGATTTTCATACATACGTACATTGTTTTCTAAATTATTAATTAAAAACCTTTGTGCAGGGAACATTTTACTATAATCCAAATTCAGTATTAATAAAAATAAAAAAAATTTGACAATTCACACAAAAATAATAAATAAACAATTAAGGTTATGGCTAAGACCTGACTTCTCTTCTTTTTTGCTAAAAAAATGTATAACTATACGCAACCCATAATACACGCAGGCATGTGTGGTTGCTTATACAGTAAAGCATATTAGCTAGTACATAATAAAGTATTTAAAAAAAAGATATTTCAACAATATTCCCCATATCTTCTTTAATGCTCGCTTTTTTTACAAATCTATTTTTTTGTTCTCGATTAATCGACATAAAATTTTACAAGGCGACACGCTTTGATCATACGTTCGGACGTCGTGCTCTCTCTCTTTTCTCGTTCTCGCTCTACTCTCTCCATCTATTTGTTGCGCCAAGAGGAGCTAACGGCTACCACTTTCACGCTTCAATTTTCGCCGGACGCGTCCGCGACGGAAGCTCACGCTGTGATTGGTTAAATATGTGGCATAGCGACGCGTTAGGTGACTGCGCAACATCACGAGTGCGTGCAGTGGTTCCGCCAGCTCCGACCGCGCACTTTTATCGGCCGGCTTCGCTTGTAAAATTCTGTCATCCAAGTGAAAAAAAAAGTTTTCAATTTATTAAAGGTGCTATCGTATGATTCGTATGTGTTTATAGTGTTGATTATTTATAAGAAAACAAAACATTTCGTAGTGTTTGTCAGACTTTCATGTTTTAACCAAACGGATGGGTTGTATTGTGTAGTAATAATAACCTTTATTATTGTTTGAAGAACAGCGTGCGAGTCCGTCAGAGAAGTTTCATTTTGGACTTTACTTCCAGTCAAGAGGCTCGTAATGCGTCGTTTGGAAGCGCGTTCGTTTTTATAGTTATTTTGTAGAGTTATTGAATGTTGTTTGTCGTAATTTTTTTTTAAGGTAAAGTTTATTATTAATTTAGTTGTGAGGAATTTCGCTTAAAAATTAAGGACGATATAAATAAACCTGTTAATAAAAGTCAAATTTTCTATTAAATATGATTTAAAATAGGCAAATAAAAAAAGGACATGCTTAAGTGTTAGGAGTTTTTTGTTTAAAGCTAATTTGGAACCAAAATTTTTGTACAGGTACTCTTTTTCTTCCAAAAATTTCTGGTTGGCCTAGTGGAACAAAATTTTACTCTTGTTTTGAACAGCTGTTCTCTGGCTTTTTTGTGTTGTAGTAAGTATTTTAACTTTTTGAATTTTTGAATGTTTTAAAAGATTTAGTATGATTTCTTACTTTAAAGATAACAAATCTATTATTTTTCAAACCTGTTACATAGGAATATTCTTGGAAGAATTGGCAACGTCACAGTGACTTCTGACGTCAAAACAAAAGAGTTTTTTCTGTAACTGACATTTGTCGATGTTTTTTATATGGCCATGTATTTATTGCCAGTGGTGCGTAGTTACAAAAAAATTTTTTTTTGCGGGGCGATATCTACCATTTTTTATCATGAAGCGCCATTTATGAATATTTTTATTCAGTCTGAATTCATACCAGCATTTACGGGTTTCAATATATGCAGTGAATTTCATAACACCCTGTATATATATATATATTGTCATAGTTATGTTATCATGGATTATTTTATTAATTACTTTTAAAATCACACTGTATTTATATAAAGATTATTTTGACAATAACGATGAATAGACACTCTGTTATTCGGTGAACTTGGTGACGACATTGAAGGTCAGCTTGGTTTTGTTTAATTTTATTGAGGAAGGCAAGGTATGCTGACTGAGCAATGCACCGATCGTCGATAACTGTATAATGGAGTGATAGGTAGTCGTTCTTAAGATGTCGAGATAAGACATGTGCCCGTTGGTCGGGAGAAGAGCCGCCCTTATAGATAAGATGTAAGGGAAGTGTATAAGTAAGTGCCTCATTTCATTTATTTAATGCCAAACTTTATTTTATTGCTATTATTGTTGGTTAGTTATTAAATGTTATATTTTTTATAACCTGTCTTAACTTCATTCCCTCCACACGATCCCAGAGACTATTACTAAGTCTCAGTCGCAACAACCCCCGTTGTGACATTTGGTGGAGGCGCCGTTTTTACTCTCCATACACAATAAATTATAACTTTTTTGGTGAAAAAATTAAATATTCTTTAATAAATTCTGTCCATTGTGTGAGAGTAGGCATAAATTTTCATTTCAATTTCAATTTTTCATTTCAAGTATAGATAAACATTTGATTACAATCTGAGGGAATGAAGTAATTTTAATTAAATTGTATAAAATAAGAGTTGGCAATTTTTTACTTTACGTCTATAATAGAATAAGTGGTGCAAGTTAATTTTAATTTTTTCGGCCCTTTCAAAAAGTTTTCTGAAACTTTAATGGTAATTTATATAGGTACAATTTTTGGTTTTATTCAAAATAAAACTATATTACGATACATTTTTTCACGTTGAGTGTTTATTTTAAATATAATAGTTTGTCCCTTAAAAGAGAAGTAAAAAATGAGTTTGGAAGAAGCTTTAAATACCCGTAATACACCAGTGCTACCGCCATATTTTCAAGCACCTATTTTTTGTCCTAAGAATAATAATTGTGTTTTATTTCTCAGAGAATTTAATAAAATTTCTGAAAGAAACTGCTGGTCTGGCAAAGACAAAATTTACTATTTTTTATCATCATTAGAGGGTGTTGCCTACATTTGGTACAGTAATTATATTAAACAATCGGAAAACTTAAAGAAAAATTGGGAGGAAGTCTCCCGAGATTTTTTAATTGAATTTGGAGGGAAATACGAAGTTTCAAAATTTGAAATCAAACTGATGAATAAGCAACAGCAGCAAAATGAAAGTATTAGAGATTATTATTACGATACAATCATGTTATGCGACATTGTTGATCCTAAAATGCCGTTAGATAAAATTATAGGATTCTTTGAAAGAGGTCTACACCCTTCCTTTAAATCAAATTATAACTTTTTGTACGACCCAGATCTTTCAAAAAATGGTTTTAATCAGCTTATTCTCAAACTGCACAACATATGGGAACTAACGGATAACCGCCGGGTTATTATCAATGAAAAATGTAATTTACAATACCCAACCAGCACCAATGTACAATCTAATCAAAACGTTTTATTTTTACACCCTACTCAGCCTTACAATACAAATGAAAAAGAAACTATAATGGCCCAAACAAATGAAAATTTACACCACTGCTTAAAACAAGAGACAACTTCTAAATCAGCATTCTTAAAATCGGCTAAAACTACTAAAGAACATGAACTAACTAACAACAAAATTAAATCAATTGTTTTGAAAACTAAAGAACACGATTTTAGATATTTGGAGCAATTACGAGATAATTTTGCGGTAAATACAAATCTTTTTAATAAATTGGGGATTATACTATATAAATGGCCTTATATTGACAGAAATAAAATCAAAATTGACCTCACAACAAACTCGAACAAACCAATTACTATATTTAAATACAGAACTCTAGGACGCTTTTTATTACCGCCAAACACTTTAACGGCGCAAAGTATATTTGCTTAAAAAGAAATAGGTCAAAGGGAAAAATAAATAAAGAAAAACTTAATAATTATTCTTTTACATATCTTTACGTTTACATAAAATAATATCCACAAAGAGTTTTTTTTTCAGAAAATTTTGTTTTAAGTAAATGCTATTTATTGTATCCTGACGTTTACAAGAAGTAAAAATATTTTTTTGTATTACAGTAACAAAGAACTAAGTAAAAGCGTTTGTTAAAGGTGCATATACATATACATATGTACGTACGTATGTATGTATCTACGTTTCTTCACATTTGTTTCTCTACTAAACTTTTATTTCAGAATATAAAATATGGTAGCAAAAAAGGTGATTAGTTATATCGGAAAATGCTTCTTTAATAAATATTTTTTCTAGTTGGATATAAGATTTTAGGAAAGTATGCTTATCAAGGTATTATGAGTTCAAGTACCTATCTAACACCTGAGATATTTCTCGTTTTAATTTGCACTGATTTTTCTTTGGTTCAAAATTCAGTGTAAAATTGATTTTTTTATTTATCTAACATTGCATACTATTTTAGTTCCAAGTCAATATTTTTACGCAGAAATTGTAATTTTTTTAATGTCCACAGTACAATTCGTCAATCTTCTCTTGATACATTTTCTATGTTTTTTTGTTTACGTTGCGTTGGAAGACAAAATCCAAATTATACTACTTGTTTATACTTTTAATTTTTGTAACGTAAAAAATCTATTTCTGATGTGTAATTTATTTGCAATTAAACATTATGCACATAGGCGATATGCAAGAAAAATAACAGAAAAATTTGATTAGATTTTTATTTTTAATTTAGTAGGTACTAATTTCATTTTAGTACTAGTTACAAGTTTTAAAATATGTTTTGTCATGCGGAAAAAGAATAAATCAAGTTTTACGAAATTAACGAAGACCACTGGTATATAAGGGCATTAATGTGTTGTATTTTTAATATAATAGCCAGTGAAAATTTTCTTTTCAATTTCAGTAGTTTGTTTTAAAATTAAATACTTCTTAAATAACTAACTAGTAAACATATCAACATTTTATTATTATTGCTTACGTTTATAGAAATACTAAATATTATTAGACGTAATTGTTATACGTCCAAGGTATAAAAAATATGTTTTGTTATCAAAAGCTGACATAATTTTGCTTTATTTCAAGTTCATAATAAATTATAATAAACACTGCTGACCCAGAGATGGCAGGTACCAAGAATTTTATATTATTATACAATAATGGCATAAGGTTACCGATCAAGCACGCGCCTCATTTTCGCAAGTACTCATTCATATTATTTATGTTTTTTTATTTTTATGCATAATCAAAGGAATTATGAAAAACTAAATGGAAAAAGAAAAAGGGTTTATGCGTGCAAAACCAGAGTAGTTTTTATCCAGAATTATTATCTAGTTAATCGAGGCATAAAACAATTTTTATAGGCATGAGATGATTGAAACTTATAATAAACTTACGTAAGAAAGTAAGAGTGTTACGAATGAAAATATATAGAGATTTTTTTTTAATTCGATGCAGTATTAAAGCATCGTGCCTGAGTTCTTAAGTTAAATACACGAGTATGTATTTATTATTCTAGAGTACCTACAGAACGACTCATTTTTCTCAAATAAGTTATAGGTACATATTTTAGGAAACAATAAGGTACACACAAAAAAGTGGTACGAAAAGGGCAGCTAGAGAATTAGCGATCAGCAACATAATGCTATAGCCCTACTGCAAAAAAGTCATTTGCAGGTTAAACTTTACTGACAAGTAAGGTATTTTGAAATGGATTTCAAGTGTAACAAATTTTATGAAGAAAAGACAAGTGAATGTCTTATGTCATTCAATACCCTGCGTGGCACGTAGCTAGGGAAGTAGTTGTTTTAAGAATTTACGCATCTTGTCTTCATAAAAGGTGACGCTAGTGTTTGAGCACAATGTTTAAACAAATCGATGATGTTTAGTGGTACAGGATGTTACCAGGTGAGATAAGCCTGAAGGTATCTATATCTATTTCCCTTAGGGAAGGTTTACAGATTTTTTTAAGAGTTTCTGGTATTTGTAAATACTGCGTGAGCTAAAACTGCTCAAAGGTTCGTACGGTTATTACTTATTGTTGACAGCATGTAAAATATCGTCAGACTTATTTTTAAAAAAACAATAGCACAAAGTAATTTTTTTTGTCACGAAACTGCCTACTACCTCTCAGTAAATTGATATAATTTAAGTTTTTAAATAATCCTAAAACATTTTAAATTTTATTAGCAAGTACTAACCTAGACTTTCACCTTTGTACTAAAGAGCTGCTTTTTTATTTATTCTAGTATTAAAAATCCTAGGTATACTAGAAGTTAAATATTAAGGTATACTCTAAGCCTAACACTAAAGATTCATTTTAAAAATTAGACGAACGTTATGTTATATCTCAGTATACTTGGAGGTAGAAAAAGAGCAAACTGAAACTAAACAGGGATAGTTGTTCTGTTATACGAGTGCTATGTTATTATTTTAAACTTGCATGTATTATTTGATTTTACAAGAATTTGTAATTTAATTATTGATGTGCACATTAAGTTTAGTTTATAGACTAGTCTAAATATTATGGATTTTTATTATTAGATATACGTACGTGTAAAGAGAAATGTATTTTCTCATTTTAATTTTGTAAATAATTAAATCATGTAAAATTAGGACTATATATTCATAAGTATTGATACGCACTCTCTTTATGTTTCATGTACCTGGACACAATAGCACAATGGCAGTGGAGATTGGGGATGAGCCAAATAGCATGCACAACAACTTCCTACAACAAAGGGGAGCCAGTATATATCCATCATACCTAACCTGAGCAAACAGAAGCTGTTACTCAACGTCACCACAACGCACGCAAGCAAAGAAAAGGCAGTTACACCATCACGTTAGGTAACCTAACACCTAACAGTAAAGTCTCGAAAATGCCCGAGGTACCAGGGCTCAGTAGAGATGACCTTATCAAAGCAAGCCGCTTCCAGCTGCATGCATCTTGCATCATCCTGTAGAATTGTGGCGATGAAGAATGGGGGATGGAGAAAATCCATCCAAAAGTGGTGAATGTTAAGTTCATAGGAAATTTATATTATCCTTAATATAACTAAACTACTTCTGGCTCATAGTTGTGCATAGTTTATCATTGTTCGGCGTTATTACAATTAAGCAAATCTTCAGCAAAGACTCCTTATATGTTGCCATAAATGCCCGTGTCACGATCTCATTTTTCAGAGTGCTACCTTTTGAGATTATATTATGTAAATATTTAAAAGAAACGTTATGAGTATCAACAAGTTTTATTTTATTTTATATTTTTCGCTTTTACAATAATTGTCTTTTTAGTATATAGTAAGTAATATTTTATAAGTTGATAAGATTGAGCTTTCTATATGGCATTAAATGTGGCTATCAATTCAATATTTTAGAAAAGTTTAATAGTTAGAAAGTTTACTTAAGTCAGTAAATAAAGTAAAATAAAAAGAAGAAATAATTTGTTTATAAGCTTTTAATAAGTATTAAATCAATCTCTTACGCGAATTTTAATTATGCTATAGGTACGTCCCTTTAAGATTTTTTATAGAAATACTAAATATTATTAGACGTAATTGTTATACGTCCAAGGTATAAAAAATATGTTTTGTTATCAAAAGCTGACATAATTTTGCTTTATTTCAAGTTCATAATAAATTATAATAAACACTGCTGACCCAGAGATGGCAGGTACCAAGAATTTTATATTATTATACAATAATGGCATAAGGTTACCGATCAAGCACGCGCCTCATTTTCGCAAGTACTCATTCATATTATTTATGTTTTTTTATTTTTATGCATAATCAAAGGAATTATGAAAAACTAAATGGAAAAAGAAAAAGGGTTTATGCGTGCAAAACCAGAGTAGTTTTTATCCAGAATTATTATCTAGTTAATCGAGGCATAAAACAATTTTTATAGGCATGAGATGATTGAAACTTATAATAAACTTACGTAAGAAAGTAAGAGTGTTACGAATGAAAATATATAGAGATTTTTTTTAATTCGATGCAGTATTAAAGCATCGTGCCTGAGTTCTTAAGTTAAATACACGAGTATGTATTTATTATTCTAGAGTACCTACAGAACGACTCATTTTTCTCAAATAAGTTATAGGTACATATTTTAGGAAACAATAAGGTACACACAAAAAAGTGGTACGAAAAGGGCAGCTAGAGAATTAGCGATCAGCAACATAATGCTATAGCCCTACTGCAAAAAAGTCATTTGCAGGTTAAACTTTACTGACAAGTAAGGTATTTTGAAATGGATTTCAAGTGTAACAAATTTTATGAAGAAAAGACAAGTGAATGTCTTATGTCATTCAATACCCTGCGTGGCACGTAGCTAGGGAAGTAGTTGTTTTAAGAATTTACGCATCTTGTCTTCATAAAAGGTGACGCTAGTGTTTGAGCACAATGTTTAAACAAATCGATGATGTTTAGTGGTACAGGATGTTACCAGGTGAGATAAGCCTGAAGGTATCTATATCTATTTCCCTTAGGGAAGGTTTACAGATTTTTTTAAGAGTTTCTGGTATTTGTAAATACTGCGTGAGCTAAAACTGCTCAAAGGTTCGTACGGTTATTACTTATTGTTGACAGCATGTAAAATATCGTCAGACTTATTTTTAAAAAAACAATAGCACAAAGTAATTTTTTTTGTCACGAAACTGCCTACTACCTCTCAGTAAATTGATATAATTTAAGTTTTTAAATAATCCTAAAACATTTTAAATTTTATTAGCAAGTACTAACCTAGACTTTCACCTTTGTACTAAAGAGCTGCTTTTTTATTTATTCTAGTATTAAAAATCCTAGGTATACTAGAAGTTAAATATTAAGGTATACTCTAAGCCTAACACTAAAGATTCATTTTAAAAATTAGACGAACGTTATGTTATATCTCAGTATACTTGGAGGTAGAAAAAGAGCAAACTGAAACTAAACAGGGATAGTTGTTCTGTTATACGAGTGCTATGTTATTATTTTAAACTTGCATGTATTATTTGATTTTACAAGAATTTGTAATTTAATTATTGATGTGCACATTAAGTTTAGTTTATAGACTAGTCTAAATATTATGGATTTTTATTATTAGATATACGTACGTGTAAAGAGAAATGTATTTTCTCATTTTAATTTTGTAAATAATTAAATCATGTAAAATTAGGACTATATATTCATAAGTATTGATACGCACTCTCTTTATGTTTCATGTACCTGGACACAATAGCACAATGGCAGTGGAGATTGGGGATGAGCCAAATAGCATGCACAACAACTTCCTACAACAAAGGGGAGCCAGTATATATCCATCATACCTAAACCTGAGCAAACAGAAGCTGTTACTCAACGTCACCACAACGCACGCAAGCAAAGAAAAGGCAGTTACACCATCACGTTAGGTAACCTAACACCTAACAGTAAAGTCTCGAAAATGCCCGAGGTACCAGGGCTCAGTAGAGATGACCTTATCAAAGCAAGCCGCTTCCAGCTGCATGCATCTTGCATCATCCTGTAGAATTGTGGCGATGAAGAATGGGGGATGGAGAAAATCCATCCAAAAGTGGTGAATGTTAAGTTCATAGGAAATTTATATTATCCTTAATATAACTAAACTACTTCTGGCTCATAGTTGTGCATAGTTTATCATTGTTCGGCGTTATTACAATTAAGCAAATCTTCAGCAAAGACTCCTTATATGTTGCCATAAATGCCCGTGTCACGATCTCATTTTTCAGAGTGCTACCTTTTGAGATTATATTATGTAAATATTTAAAAGAAACGTTATGAGTATCAACAAGTTTTATTTTATTTTATATTTTTCGCTTTTACAATAATTGTCTTTTTAGTATATAGTAAGTAATATTTTATAAGTTGATAAGATTGAGCTTTCTATATGGCATTAAATGTGGCTATCAATTCAATATTTTAGAAAAGTTTAATAGTTAGAAAGTTTACTTAAGTCAGTAAATAAAGTAAAATAAAAAGAAGAAATAATTTGTTTATAAGCTTTTAATAAGTATTAAATCAATCTCTTACGCGAATTTTAATTATGCTATAGGTACGTCCCTTTAAGATTTTTTTTTAACCAATACTAGATACAAATTTTTACAACTTCTCATCAACTTATAAGTTTTATTGAAAATCGTATTTTGTTTTTGTAAATTTAATTATTTTCTGGCGGCTTGACCAACATATTTGTATTGCATAGTGATGGAAATTTTGTAAAGCTGTGGGTCCAGCTTTCGCGAACGAGGGGCATATGTCATAGTTATGTTATCATGGATTATTTTATTAATTACTTTTAAAATCACACTGTATTTATATAAAGATTATTTTGACAATAACGATGAATAGACACTCTGTTATTCGGTGAACTTGGTGACGACATTGAAGGTCAGCTTGGTTTTGTTTAATTTTATTGAGGAAGGCAAGGTATGCTGACTGAGCAATGCACCGATCGTCGATAACTGTATAATGGAGTGATAGGTAGTCGTTCTTAAGATGTCGAGATAAGATATGTGCCCGTTGGTCGGGAGAAGAGCCGACCTTATAGATAAGATGTAAGGGAAGTGTATAAGTAAGTGCCTCATTTCATTTATTTAATGCCAAACTTTATTTTATTGCTATTATTGTTGATTAGTTATTAAATGTTATATTTTTTATAACCTGTCTTAACTTCATTCCCTCCACACGATCCCAGAGACTATTACTAAGTCTCAGTCGCAACAACCCCCGTTGTGACAATATATATATATATATATATATATATATATATATATATATATATATATATATATATATATATATATATATATATATATATATATGTGGGAAATCTCCCGGATATGAAAAAAACACGTGAAAAGAATACTACAAGTTCATATAAACTTTTTTCGTATGGGCCTCCTCTTCGGAGATATGGTCTCCCAAAGAGCTTCAATGAAATCAAGTTTTTTACCAATAATTATTGAACCACCAGGTATATTCCAATTTTTTTTTAATATGATGTATACCAGGTTAGACCCTTCAAATTACTATCCAAGAAAGTATTGTGAAGTACTCACAGCTGCAGGGACGGACTAGCTGTGACACTCATGACCCCATTTTTTTTACGCCCTGTATGATAAGACCTTTGGACGATGTTTTTTACATACCTTTAACTATTAGCTTTAAATTAAGTACTCTTCATTCATGTCGTTAATCCTAACCGTTTTCGAAAAAAACGTCATTTTATTTACACTGTTAGTCCCCTAACTTCTGTCGGGTTGAATATGAAAAAGAGGAATTTTTCCCTGTCGCCAACATAGTTTCAGTAAAACGTTAAACTTTAACTGCTTAATTAAAAACTTCGTAAGAGGGTTCAACATGGGCTCCGTGAAGTCTTATACACTCGCGGGCACGACGAATTGAGGACTGCTGTACCCGCCACAATAACCCAGCAGTGGGACTCTGCGTCGTTATAGTAATCTACTATAGCTTTCTACTATAGAAATCTATTAGCGTTTTCTACTATCGTCAAATGTGCAACTCTGTTTAGTTGTAGACAATGATCGGATATCTTCGGAACTCGCCAAAGGGTAACTGTCTGAGCTAAAAACATTGCGGAAATTCTAGGGATTTTTAATTTTATAACTAGAAGTTTTGGACAGAAGAAAAAGTTTGGTTATATTTATGTTCAAAAGCATAGTAGAGTTGGGAGATATAGTGATTTTTCGATATCTGTTAGAACAGAGATGGTGATTAAAGAATAGCCGTTATTTTTAACGGTGATTTTTCACTACAGCGATTTTTATTTTTAAGGCGAAAAGGAGCACATTTGCTTTTACAAGACTGATATTCGATATAAATATTGAATAATGCAGCTACAATTGGAAGTAAAATTATATGTTGATTTGGTTGTACATATATCGTTGATTTTTTCCGAAATTAGAATTATAATGCTTTTGGTAATTTTGAGTATAGGTATACCTGAAAATGTTTTTATGACGCTGAATTTAAATACGACAATAAATTAATAAAATTATAATCTCTTAGATACTTTTCAGATTTGAAATTAACCATCTAAAACTGCAAAAAAAATCCCATTTAATAGCTTAAAATTGAGGACACACTGAGTCTAAAGGAGATTATAAAATACTTAATAACTCACAACATAAATAACAAAAGAATTATAAACAGTAGTATCAGAAAATATAATAAAAAAAAAACATTCCCTTTTATATCTAGCTATGTCCTGCAGTGGGACTCTGCGTCGTTATAGAAAACTACTATTGCTTTCTACTATAGAAATCTATTCGCGTTTTCTACTAAAGAAAATTTGCAACTCTATTTAATTGTAGACTAATGATCGGGTATCTTCGGAACTCGGCAAAGGGATAACTATCGGAGCTAAAAACATTTGCGAAAATTCTAGGGATTTTAAATTTTATAACTAGAAGTTTTGGATAGAAAGAAAAGTTTGGTTATATTTAATGTTCAAGGTTCATGTTCAAAAGTATTTTACCCTTTACCTAAGTTCAATTTTTTCATTTTTTCCATGTGCCATCCAAAGCCCTTCTAGAACTAGTAACACCTAAGTATAGCTTATACAATAACACAGCTACCTAAGTAAGTTAAACAGGGGCGCACCCAGGATTTTGTCTCAGTAGTAGTTTGTAGGAGTGTTTCAGGGATCACGCGATTTGGTGGATTTTTTCAATTATTAGTGCACTTTTTTAATTTTTGTGTGTCTAGGATGTTAGTGTAGGGGGAACTGCCCCCCCCCCCCCCCCTGGGTACGCCGCTGAAGTTAAACACCGCAACGCAAGTCGCAACGTCATCAGCCGAGAACTTACTGCCGCTGTCGACTGGTGACGTTGCGGTGTTGTAACTTAAAGAAGGTCCTCACCTCACGGGCAGAAGAAGCGGAACAGCGGACAGGAACTTCGTTTGTTAAACATGGCAGAATTCAACTAATCATATAACGAAGCGCCTCTCCGCTGTTCCGCTTCCTCCGCCCGTGAGGACCCACTTTTACGGCGTTACTAGTTCTAGCATCTTTGGCTATTTATTTGGATATTTTAATTTCTGGATGAGATTCAGCGAAGTTGATCAAATAAAGCCAGTGTTCACTTCTTACGCGCATTTTACTACAAAGATACTTTTTGTTTGTTGCTTATTTAAAACTATTTAGTAAAAAATGTATGTATTTCGATCTCAAAATTTTCAACTGAGTAATTTGTATCCAAATTATAAGCAAAGTGCATAAAAGCAAAGTAAGGAGCTTTTACTGGTCCTTTTTATTTTTTATAAGCTCTGCACTTAGGACAATTTGTGGTTATACCTAATGCCAGAGTGAAAATGCACAAAATTTTGAGACTCAGGCTCATTAGGAATAATCTTAAACAGAAAAAGCAATAGTTCAAACATATGACCTCTAAAGCCTTCGTTCACCGAACACCGAACCGGCAGTGCTCTGATCCACAAACATGTAAACAACTTAATCCATAACCTCACAAAACCGATAACTACAGCATTGGCGATGTCGTTTCAAGACGACAAGATGGCTGTCACATAATCGACTTCGAACCATACGCAGAGTACGAAACGATCGTTCCGTTTCTACAAATAGAATTCTATGACATCGTGGAGTCCCACTGCAGCGTTAGCGATGTCGCTTTCGTTTCAAGACGACAATATGGCTGCCACATAATCGACTTCGAAACCTACGCGGAGTACGAAACGATCGCTTTGTTTCTACAAATAGAATTCTACGACATCGCGGAGTCCCACTGCAGCATTGTTCCTTATTTGATCACAATAAAACGTGATTCTCCGTAGAAGTTCCTCCCTACTATCGACCGGAGTAGAATACACCAAGGTTTTGAGGTGTCCCCACAGGTAAAAATCCAACGACGTTAGGTCGGGAGATCGAGGAGGCCAGGCAATAGGTCCTCCCCTACCTATCCAACGGTTTGGATTATTCAAGTGCTCCCGCACAGCAACGCTGAAATGAGGTTTTGCTCCATCGTGCATGTAGTACATGTTTCGGCGGATTTCAAGTGGTAAGTGCTCTACTAAATCGTGAAAAGCGTTCTGGAGGAATTCCAAATAAAGTTGTCCATTCAGTCGTGCCGACAATACGAATGGTCCAATCAAAAAATTGCCAATGATTCCTGCCCAGACATTAATTGATTGGAACTGATGTTGATGATGCGAAACAATAGTTGCATGAGGATTTTCATCAGCCCATACAGGTGAGTTGTGTAAATTCATGATACCATTTTTGGTAAACCCTGCTTCGTCCGTGAAGAGAATAGTGCTAATGAAGTTTACATTATTTCGTTGCTGATCCAATAGCCAGTTTGCAAACTGCATTCTACGGTGAAAATCTTCAGGAATCAGTTCATGCACTTTTTGCAAATGATATGGATATAACAGCTGTTCTTGAAGAACTTCATGTACTATTGTTTTCGACGTATTAAACTGCGCTGATAATTTTCGAATGCTCGTTGAAGGAGTGTCATATACAGTATTTAAAATATTTTCCTCTAACTGCGGCGTACGTACTGTTCTTCCCCGACCAGCATCAGTACTTATTTTCCCAAAATTTGCTAAAATTATGAAGAAATTTAATAACATTACCTTACTAAATGCAATCGCCTACCATTCTCCCTTAGACGTTGGTCAACTCGTTGAAAAGTTTTCTGATCGGGAAGAGTACGATTAGGATATCTGTCGTGATACTTATAACCTTCTGGCTTCCAAAGCATTGCAAGTTGCAAGACCATACATCAGATGCATATCTGCATACTCAATAAACGTGTATTCCATATTTCGAATTATTTCACAATTAATTTCACCTCGAAATCCAAAAACCAGTAATTTAATATCGAAATAAAGAATCAATGTGTCAGCGATGTGAAAGTTGACAAGTTCTAAAAATGCAGGATATTTATTTCTTTCGTACCTAGCTACGTTTGCAACAACAATACTTTGTTTTTGGGGCCGAGAAAATAAAACGCACATTTTTTGTGAACCTAGGTCGAACTGTAATTCACAGAATTAGACGTATCTGTTATCGAAATACGCCAAATACATGATGTAAATAATATGACGTTTTTTCGAAAACGGTTAGGATTAACGACATGAATGAAGAGTACTTAATTTTTAGGCAATAGTTAAAGGTATGTAAAAAACGTCGTCCAAAGTTCTTATCATACAGGGCGTAAAAAAAATGGGGTCATGAGTGTCACAGCTAGTCCGTCCCTGCAGCTGCGAGTACTTCACAACACTTTCTTGGACAGTAATTTGAAAGGTCTAACCTGGTATACATCATATTAAAACAAAATTGGAATATACCTGGTGGTTCAATAATTATGTGTAAAAAACTTGATTTCATTGGAGCTCTTTGGGAGCCCATATCTCCAAAGAGGAGGCCCATACGAAAAAAGTTTATATGAACTTGTAGTATTCTTTTCATGTGTTTTTTTCATATCCGGGAGATTTCCCACATTTTCCCGGACACCCGGTATATATATATATATATATATATATATATATATATATATATATATATATATATATATATATATATATATATATATATACATATATATACAGTGACCGGCAAAAAGTTCGCAACATATGGGAAAAATTTTTATTAGGAGAGTATCGGAAAAACTTTCCCAGGGGATCGGTTCTGCATGTCCGATAACCTAAAAATCGATTTTGACATACGTCACGTGACCACTGGTATAGCGTCAAATTAAAAAAAAAATTGTTAATTTACAAAAAGTGAGGTTAGTTGACGAGATATCAAAAAAAGTTATTTGAAAAAATTGCTTAGAATTAAATTCTAGGTCCTTGTGCAAAATTTTAAGATTTTATTTAAAAAAATTGGAAAACTCAATTTTTTTTAAATATTTTTTTATCGATTTACAAATTTCCAGTTTTTTTCGTTTAGATAGCTTGGCTAATGTAAAGCCCATGTATCTGGATGAAAATAAACGAATGTAGTAGTTTTTTCTACAATTGACAGGACAAAATTAAAAAAAACAGGGTTTCGCCGGACGCTAGCTGTTGCAATGATTTGTATCTAGCAGCAGTGTCAAAATTTTAGAGACATTTCAATGAGATTACATTGAGAAAACCTTAATCGTCTTAAATATATCTGAAGTTCGACTTTTTGTAAAGTTAAGGGGATTAAAATAGATAATAAACAAAAAATTACCTGTTTATTTAATCGAAATTTTATAAACGAAAACCAATGTAAGAAAAACTTAAAAGTAGTCAAATTCTGTACTAACAACACAAAAAATCATTGTTTTTCCTTGGGTGCACAAAATTTAAAACTCAGTATGACCACCATTTCTCTCCATACATACTGTTGTTCTCGAGCGCAACTCTCGATTAACATTTCGGAGCATTTTACGATTTATTTGCAATACACAATTTATAATGACATTCTCTAAATTTTGTATATTCCTAAAGGGTCGATGTTTGTACACAGGGTTCTTTAGGTATCCCCACATAAAAAAATCTAACGGAGTCAGATCTACAATTCTACAATTGACAGGACAAAATCGAAAAAATAGGTGTTCGCCGGACGCTCGCTGTTGCAATGGTTTGAATCTAATGAAATGACTGTATCAAGATTTTATTAAGATTTTTCGCACATAAATTTAACAACCAGGTCTATTTAGTTGTACTTAAAACTACCAAAGCAGGCTCTGAAATTAAAACAACCAAATAATCTAGTAGGTTAAAAACAACAGAAAAATGTCAAACAAATTATAATTTGTTTGATTTCAACCTATGTCATTGGTTTATGTCTCGCATCTTACTAAGTTTGATATTTTACATAAGTTTATTAATATTTTATTCCTTAAAATGGCACCCACACTACTTCTTCAGGAAAAGATAGAAATTATTTTAATTTCTGGAGATAATTACAAAAGCCATAGAGAAACAGCAGCAATTTTTAATGAGAGGCACCCCGATAAATCCCTCCATTATTCCACAGTATCTCGTCTAGTCAATAAATTTAAAGAAACGGGATCGGTAGAAAATCAGTATAAAGTTTCCCATGAAAAACCGGTAACAGGTGACGAAGGTTCTCTGGATGTGTGTTTGTCGATCACAGAAACACCCCAATTAGCAGTTAGTCAAATATCGGAGATCACTAACATTCACGAAAGATCTGTGCGGAGGATATTAAAAAGAAACAAATTTCATCCGTACAAACCTAAATTTGTACAAGTATTAAAAGATAGGGATTATGACGCCCGCTTCGATTTTTGTGCCTGGTTCCAGGGTATGATTGAGGAAGATTTTAATTTCCCAAAGAACGTTCTTTTCTCGGATGAAGCTACATTTACCTCTAACGGAACCGTCAGTTCACAAAACTGTAGATGGTGGGCCACCGAAAACCCAGACTTTGTAATTCAGAGTAAAGACCAATATAGTTTTAAGGTTAATGTGTGGTGCGGAATTTTCAACCTCAGAATAGTGGGACCTTTTTTCTTTAGAGACAATTTAAATTCAGAACGATATTTAGAATTTCTACAAACTGAGATATCTGACTTTTTAGACAATTTGTCATTAGCCGAAAGAAGAAATTTATACTTTCAACAAGACGGAGCTAGCATTCATTCCACAAATGAGGTGAAGAGATGGCTGGATCAAGAATTTGGAAACCAGTGGATAGGACGGTTTTCTGAAAATCCGTGGCCTGCGAGATCACCAGATCTGACTCCGTTAGATTTCTTTATGTGGGGATACCTAAAGAACTCTGTGTACAAACATCGACCCTTTAGGAATATACAAAATTTAGAGAATGTCATTAGAAATTGTGTATTGCAAATAAATCGTAAAATGCTCCGAAATGTTAATCGAGAGTTGCGCTCGAGAACAATAGTATGTATGGAGAGAAATGGTGGTCATACTGAGTTTTAAATTTTGTGCACCCAAGGAAAAACAATGATTTTTTATGTTGTTAGTACAGAATTTGACTACTTTTAAGTTTTTCTTACATTGGTTTTCGTTTATGAAATTTCGATTAAATAAACAGGTAATTTTTTGTTTATTATCTATTTTACTCCCCTTAACTTTACAAAAAGTCGAACTTCAGATATATTTAAGACGATTAAGGTTTTCTCAATGTAATCTCATTGAAATGTCTCTAAAATTTTGACACTGCTGCTAGATACAAATCATTGCAACCGCTAGCGTCCGGCGAAACCCTGTTTTTTTTAATTTTGTCCTGTCAATTGTAGAAAAAACTACTACATTCGTTTATTTTCATCCAGATACATGGGCTTTACATTAGCCAAGCTATCTAAACGAAAAAAACTGGAAATTTGTAAATCGATAAAAAAATATTTAAAAAAAATTGAGTTTTCCAATTTTTTTAAATAAAATCTTAAAATTTTGCACAAGGACCTAGAATTTAATTCTAAGCAATTTTTTCAAATAACTTTTTTTGGTATCTCGTCACTAACCTCACTTTTTGTAAATTAACAATTTTTTTTTTAATTTGACGCTATACCAGTGGTCACGTGACGTATGTCAAAATCGATTTTTAGGTTATCGGACATTCAGAACCGATCCCCCGGAAAAGTTTTTCCAATACTCACCTAATAAAAATTTTTCCCATATGTTGCGAACTTTTTGCCGGTCACTGTATATATATATATATATATATATATATATATATATATATATATATATATATATATATATATATATATATATATATAGTAATATTAGAGTCGTCACGGGTTGACACCACCCGTCTGAAGAGCTGAAGGAACAGCGAAACGATGTTGGACAACCTGTCTACTTAAAACATCAACAGTGTACTTGTGCTAGCCGAAAGTTAGGGCTGCGCTGTCAGGCGAGAGGCCGACAAGCGAATAAACCGAAGTATAAATCGGTTTATACAGCTTAAGGCGATGGTATGCCAAGTATCTGTTATTGTACTCGATGTTGAGGTCGAGGAGGTCAATTTCACCAGAAAGAGTGGAAAACTCAATTTCTGGGATTCTCCTCAAAAGATGTGGGGCTGCTACAACCAGAAGCAGTGTATCCCCGATCTCACAGCACATGGCAAAATTGCATAGCAATATGCACATGGTGTGGAAAGGCCGAAAGGCCGGACTCCCATTTACAATTTTGACCATGGAGTATTTCGATGTAGACTAAAGAGCTAAGTGGTATCTTTAGTCGTTAAATCCCACGAGGGTGACGCCTCAGTGAGAGAGCCGGTACGGCTGGTAGCCATAGGCCGGTAGGGGTCAGTTTCGTCCTGTTTGTTTTGGACTCATCAGACGCGGATCTTACCGCGTGACTAACCGAAAAAGAGTGCTAACCTGCACTTAAGTAAGTATGTCACAAAGTGGATTCTGTGGACTGTCTCCACATAACCTAGATCCAGGGCACAGAAATTTATCTGTTGCACCTCCCGTCACTGAAATCACATTCAGTCTCAGGGCTAAGGAATCAGGTTTTGACAACTAAATGTAATATTAGAGTCGTCACGGGTTGACACCACCCGTCTGAAGAGCTGAAGGAACAGCGAAACGATGTTGGACACCCTGTCTACTTAAAACATCAACAGTGTACTTGTGCTAGCCGAAAGTTAGGGCTGCGCTGTCAGGCGAGAGGCCGACAAGCGAATAAACCGAAGTATAAATCGGTTTATACAGCTTAAGGCGATGGTATGCCAAGTATCTGTTATTGTACTCGATGTTGAGGTCGAGGAGGTCAATTTCACCAGAAAGAGTGGAAAACTCAATTTCTGGAATTCTCCTCAAAAGATGTGGGGCTGCTACAACCAGAAGCAGTGTATCCCCGATCTCACAGCGCATGGCAACATTGCATAGCAATATGCACATGGTGTGGAAAGGCCGAAAGGCCGGACTCCCATTTACAATTTTGACCATGGAGTATTTCGATGTAGACTAAAGAGCTAAGTGGTATCTTTAGTCGTTAAATCCCACGAGGGTGACGCCTCAGTGAGAGAGCCGGTACGGCTGGTAGCCATAGGAGACAGTCCACAGAATCCACTTTGTGACATATTTACTTAAGTGCAGTTTAGCACTCTTTTTCGGTTAGTCACGCGGTAAGATCCGCGTCTGATGAGTCCAAAACAAACAGGACGAAACTGACCCCTACCGGCCTATGGCTACCAGCCGTACCGGCTCTCTCACTGAGGCGTCACCCTCGTGGGATTTAACGACTAAAGATACCACTTAGCTCTTTAGTCTACATCGAAATACTCCATGGTCAAAATTGTAAATGGGAGTCCGGCCTTTCGGCCTTTCCACACCATGTGCATATTGCTATGCAATGTTGCCATGTGCTGTGAGATCGGGGATACACTGCTTCTGGTTGTAGCAGCCCCACATCTTTTGAGGAGAATCCCAGAAATTGAGTTTTCCACTCTTTCTGGTGAAATTGACCTCCAACACCTCAACATCGAATACAATAACAGATATTTGGCATACCATCGCCTTAAGCTGTATAAACCGATTTATACTTCGGTTTATTCGCTTGTCGGCCTCTCGCCTGACAGCGCAGCCCTAACTTTCGGCTAGCACAAGTACACTGTTGATGTTTTAAGTAGACAGGGTGTCCAACATCGTTTCGCTGTTCCTTCAGCTCTTCAGACGGGTGGTGTCAACCCGTGACGACTCTAATATTACATTTAGTTGTCAAAACCTGATTCCTTAGCCCTGAGACTGAATGTGATTTCAGTGACGGGAGGTGCAACAGATAAATTTCTGTGCCCTGGATCTAGGTTATGTGGAGACAGTCCACAGAATCCACTTTGTGACATATATATATATATATATATATATATATATATATATATATATATATATATATATATATATATATATATATACAGGGTGTTATGGAAATCATTTAATATATTGGAATGGGTGACTCCTGGGATAGTCTACAGACATATCCCATACTTGTTTTTTCTTAAATCGAACATTTTTAAAATTTTCAAAAATACCCTAAAATCCGTCGATATTCGCCGCACCTGGCTGATCGTACACAAGGCGCTTGACGGAAATTTGCGCGCGAAAAACTTTAAACAATTGAATTTGTTGAAACGTTGCCAGACATATAAATCTTTAAGGAGAATTTATTTTCTGTTTTTAAGCGTAATTTAAGACATTAAGAATTTTTTTTAACCTCTTCCTACGAGGAAACTAAAAAAAAAAAATAGTAAAAAGGCACTGCGAAATCAATCCTTTTTGTCAGTAGCCTTAGTTTTAAGTAATATTTAAGACACCCTATATTACGGTATTAATGATATAAGCGTTATTCCTACTAGCTTAAACTTTCTGCCAAGGAAAAGTTAAAAATCAAAACGAAAATACTAATTGAGCACAACTACATAGTACTTACTTCAACCAGATTCGCTACCATCCATTACCATAATACGTAAATATTATTAGTGTTTTAAATTAAATTTAGTTTTCAACCCTATTACGCTACTCACTCAAAGACAAACTAGACAAAACTGATCAAAATATTGGTTAACAACGGATCGACGAAGACCATTTTCTAGGCAGTGAAAAGAAATTACATTATTTAAAACTTTAAACGAAAAAAAAATTTAAAACATTCATTGTGTGGTTTTTATGGCTGTTGAAAAACTTAAATATGGCGCACGGCTCGTTGATGAAAATATCCACGTATTGTCCGCCCAAGATATCTGGAACCGGCAGAAGAATTTAAAGAATGCAAGGAGAGGCTTAAACAACGTTGCCACTTTGTGTGTAAACCAGTTTTAAAAACTGTTTAATTTTTCGTTAATAAGATTTAAACTTTTCTTACCGCATCATAAAATGAGTTCTATAATACCTGTCGTTAAGAATTAGATAAATCTTCTGTTTTCAACAATTAATTTCCGGGGTGTTATTTCCCCACAAAATATTTAGCAAGAAATTACCAACATTGCACTATTTCCGTGTCTTCTTCGCCTCCTCGACTGAACGGTGACTTGGCCCGCGTCGGTAACACGCTTATTGAATAGAAAAATAATAGATAGAACTTATTTGGCTGATTGCGAAGTCGGTCTCCGTCTTTGTAAATGATTTATTGCCTCTCCGGGTCGGGATGTCTGTGAGTTGCCTCATAGCCGTCTCATCATCGGTCAAGAGTCGTGGTGTTTAAAAATGGAAAATTTGAAGGGAAAAGTTTTGCACAGTCAGGCGCGTGAGATAATTGCAAACGTAATTAGGGTTTGCGATGAAGAGGCAGGGAATAATATGATAAAAATTCCAATAAAAAATAAAACAGAAAGGGCTATGTTGTACACAGGAGTAGGAAGATCATCTACAACAAGAATTAGAAAAGAAGATGCTCTTAGACAACAACATAATCCCGCAAACTTATTATCTTCTCCAAGAAAAAAACGGGAACGAACAAAAACGACTCCGATTCTGAGTAAAATGGACTAAACAAGACTTCATAATCATTATAGGTAATATAAACAGAACACATTTTTTCAACCAAGTTTTCTTTTATTTTTTTAGTTACATTTTAAATCCTTCAAAGAAGGTATTGTGTAACAATTTATTTGAATAATTGCCACAGATTTATAAATATTTAAGTTTTTAAACAGGTTAGTTTGAATTTGTATGACTAAATTAATAGAACGCCTAAGCTGAACCCCCAAAAACGTTTTTTTGCCATCTATTATATTATGGAAACAAAGCATTGGCGAACGCTTACTAATCAGGTTTTTAACCTATTTTATAAAAGAATTATTCCCTACATTCTTTAACGGAGTTTCCTACAAGTCTTTTATATATTAAACGAACCTGATTGTCAATACATTTTAATTATTTTTTATAAGGACGGATAAGTTGACACTACGCCACTGAGTAGTGCTATTTTAACATAGTTTTTATGCATTTTTATGACTTCCTTTCCCTTTCGTCCCAGTTACAGGGAACTTGGGCGGACAATACCTACCTGGTAAACGCCAAATGAGTAATATGTCAAAAGTCAACTGTCTGCTAAAAATAGGTTAAAAATCAAAACGAAAAATACTAACTGAGCACAACTACACCGTATTTTAAAATAATAGGTAACCAGAATTATTTCATTACAGCATTAACCAAAAAAAAACAACATTATTCTGTTTTACACAGCACGTTCAGACAGTTGTAGCTCTTTTGCCAATAATAAAATGATCGAAGGTAACTTACCGATTTCTTTTGAAGAGATCCTCTAAATGAGTTTTCTAAAGTCGAGATGTAGGTATCTACACTACATAAATCGCTTGCTTGCACCCCCAAACGTTACATAATACGTAAATATTATTAGTGGTAAATTTAATTTAGTTTTCAACCCTCTCAAACTAATTTAAGAAGCACTAATCAAAGCACAAACTAAATAAAAATAAGCAAAATATTGAACATATTAATTAACATCGGATGGACGAAGAGCGTTATTTTTCTAGGCAGCAAAACAAAAAGAAACTAGTTTAGTACCCTTGGGATCTACCTAGGTACATTATTATTTAAAACTACCTTCTAGTTAAAGCAGACCCTACACGATCATTATTAAAGCTTTGCAGTATTCCAGGGTCCGCTCTAACCTACTTGAAAATAAAATTAGGATCCGATTTGAAAATAAAATACAGATATTTATTTACTCACATTGTGTAATTTGAGAATGCGAAATACGAAAATACTTCGGTAAAAGTAATATAACATACAGGGTGTTTAAAAAGTCTTAGTATTGGTAAATATCCTCGCTATTAATAAAGATAGAGACACCAAATTTTAGTTGTATCTTATTGGTTAATAAATCTACTTTTTTATGTAATTTGACTTTTGCAACCCCCTTGGGGGGTGCCCCTAGGGAGTTGAGGTCAAGAATTTTGAATGCAAACCTATGCCGTGTGGTCCCTTCTTTTAAAAGTCTTCAAAAAATAAACATTTTACTGCAAACCCCGTATTTTAATTCATTTTTAAATGGCAAGCGTATAAAAATTATAAATCGTAAATCGTATAGTCGGGCGGGGCATAAGTCGACCGTTAGTCAACAACCTCTTGTGCCATACAGTACCAGTCGGCGCGCACATTCATTTTTTATTTTATGGGGCACTTTTTCTTCTAACTTTTTTCCAACTTTTTCGACTTCTTCATTTGTTGTTTTTTATATTTTTCGTTTCTTGAAATCTGCGCAGAAGCCCAAAATGCGTACTTCGCGCAAACCGAGCGTGCTACACATGCGCACGGAATTTTAGGAGATGGACTTTGGTGTCTACATTTGAACCCATTCACTTTTATGAATATATCTCCAATTGTAAAGGTACCACTATGTATTTAACTTGATAACTTTTATCACAATTTTTGTTCGACTTCTTTATTTTTCGTTTATTGACATCTGCGCAGTAGACCGAAATGCGTACCACGCGAAAAACCAAGAGGGCTAGACATGCGCACGAAATTTCAGGGGGTGTACTTTTGTGTCTACATTCAAACCTACCCACTTTCAAGAATATATCTCCAAAAGTAAAACTACAACTACGTATTTAACATATTTCTACGATTTTATGACGTCTTACTTTTTTGAACATTCTTAACTATGTAACATTGTGACACCGCACAACAAGAATATGGGATGAAACATCTGCAAATTTATTAAAAATACATAAACATAATCTTACGGTGGTACGGGACCCTACATGCGCGAGTCGAACTCGCACTTGACCGTTTTTTATTTCACAAAATCACAGCAACGCCCATGAATAAAATTATTTTTGTCAAATATCGTATACGTACATACTTATTTTAGGCATTAACGCCTCTGGGAACAGACCAATCGTGCCAGCCTTACTAATCAGTTATATAATCTATACGCACTGACTTATTTCCGTCATGGCCGCCTCTTGCTATTTATTCAGGTGTTAGCCTTGCCATAGTTATTGAGACTTTTGCGTCCTGTGAGAAATTCACAATATTGTATGTGGCACGGAACCCTCTATGCGCGAGTCGAACTCGCACTCAACCGGTTTTTTAATTCACACAATCACGGCAACGCCCATGAATTAAATTATTTCTCTCAAATACCGTATACGTATGTACGTACTTATTTTCGGCATCGACGCCTCTGGTAACAGACCACGTCAAAAGTTGTTTAGAATGACCATCTTGAACTTCTTGCCAGTAATAAAGTTCATTTTGGAACTCTGCTAAGAAGTAACATCTGCCATTCTCGAAAAGACCTTTAAAATGAGGTACCACACGGCATAGGGATGCATTTAAAATTTTTGACCTCAACTCCCTAGCGTATCCCCCCAAGGGGGTTGAAAAAGTCAAATTAGATAAAAAAGTAGATTTATTAAGCAATAAGACACAACTAAAATTTGGCGTCTCTATCTTTATTAATAGTAAAGATATTTGCCCATGCTTTTTCAGACACCCTGTATGGTATATCACTGCAACCGAGGTATTTTCGTATTTCGCATATTCAAATAACACAATGTGGGTAAATAAATATTTGGATTTTATTTTCAAATCGGATACTAATTTTATTTCCAACTAGGTTAGAGCCGTCCCTTGAATAACCCACGTTTGCAAAGCTTTAATCATTATTTCTGTCAGTATTAAAAAATATTTTGAGTAATACTGATCGTGTAGAATGATCGAATGAAGTAAATTCAAGCAAATTATTGCAGATTAATCGAATATTTTAATATTTTTATAATACTACAGTATTACTGCTGTGTGAAATACTGACAGTAATACTAATAATGATCGTGTAGGGATTTCTTTAGAAAAATATATTAAAATATTCTCGGGTGTTTGTATAGTTGCCTAAGCAGTAAGTAAAGCTTTGGAAACGTGGTTATTCCAGGGACGGCTCTAACCTAGTTGGAAATAAAATTACGATCCGATTTGAAAATAAAATACAAATATTTATTTACCCACATTGTGTTATTTGAAAATGCGATATACGAAAATACTTCGGTTATAGTGATATACCATACAGGGTGTCTGAAAAGTCTTAGCATGGGCAAATATCTTTAATATTAATAAAGATATAGATACTCCAAATTTTAGTTGTATCTTATTGGTTAATTAATCTACTTTTTTATGTAATCTAACTTTTCCAACCCCCTTGGGGGTTTACGCTAGGGAGCTGAGGTCAAAAATTTTAAATGCAACCCTATGCCGTGTGGTACCTCATTTTAAAGGTCTTTTCGAGAATGGCAGATGTTACTTCTTGGCAGAGTTCCAAAGTGGACTTTATTACTGGCAACAAGTTCATGGGGGTCATTCTAAACAACTTTTAACGTAATAAGTAAGGCAGGCACTGTTGGTCGGTTACCAGAGGCGTCGATACCGAAAATAAGTACGTACGTATACGGTATTTGACAGAAATAATTTAATTCATGGGCGTTGCCGTGATCGTGTGAAATAACAAAAAACGGTTGAGTGCGAGTTCGACTCGCACATAGAGGGTTCCGTGCCACATACAATATTGTGAATTTCTCACAGGACACAAAAGTCTCAATAACTATGGTAAGGCTAACGCTTGAATAAATAACAAGAGGCGGCCATGCCGGAAATAAGTCAGTGCGTATAGGTTATATAACTGATTAGTAAGGCTGGCACGGTTGGTCTGTTCCCAGAGGCGTCAATGCCGAAAATAAGTACGTACGTATACGGTATTTGACAAAAATAATTTTATTCATGGGCGTTCCTGTGATTGTGTAAAATAAAAAAGCGGTCAAGTGCGAGTTCGACACGCGCATATAGGGTTCCGTACCACCGTAAGATTGTGTTTATATATTTTTAATAAATCTGCTGATGTTTCATCCCATATTATTGTTGTGCGGTGTCACAATGTCACATAGTTAAGAATGTTCAAAAAAGTAAGTCGTCATAAAATCGTAGTGTAGTATATAAAGAATGTTTATAAATTGCTGCTCTACAAACTTGCCTGATCTAAGGTTAACAAGGATTTTGGGTTTGAAGGCAAAAAAGGACAGTAACATTATGATTGTACTCGAATGCGTTGCTGTCGGTTTAAGTCGAAAATAAATAGTTTTAGTAGCAGTGAAAATGTGTTTAATTAGCCTTCCACTTGGACATAACACGTAGAAATATGTTAAATACGTAATTGTAGTTTCACTATTGGAGATATATTCTTGAGAGTGGGCAGTTTTGAATATAGACACCAAAGTCCATCCCCTGAAATTTCGTGCGCATTTCTAGCCCTCTTGGTTTGCGCGTGGTACGCATTTTGGCCTACTGCGCATATGTCAAAAACAAATAAAGAAGTCGAAAAAAACTTGGGAAAAAAGTTATAAAGTTAAACACGTAGAGGCACCTTGGCTATTGGAGATATATTCTTAAAAGTGAATGGCTTCAAATGTAGACACCAAAGTCCATCTCCTGAAATTCCGTGCGCATGTCTAGCTCGCTCGGTTTGCGCGTGGTACGCATTTTGTTCTACTGCGCATATGTCAAAAATCGAAAAATATAAAAAACGACAAATGAAGAAGTCGAAAAAATTGGAAAAACGTTAAAAAAAGTGCCCCACAAAACAAAAAATAAATGTGCGCGCCGACTGGTACTGTATGGCACAAGAGGTCGACTAACGGTCGGTAAATTTTCTTTTTTTTTGAAGACTTTTAAAAAAAAATTGACCTCAACTCCCTATCGTCTCCCCCCAAGGGGGTTGAAAAAGTCAAATTACATAAAAAAGTAGATTTATTAACCAATAAAATACAACTAAAATTTGGTGTCTCTATCTTTATTAATAGCAAAGATATTTACCCATACTAAGACTTTTTAGACACCCTGTATGTTATATTACTTTTACCGAAGTATTTTCGTATTTCGCATTTTTAAATTACACAATGTGAGTAAATAAATATTTGTATTTTATTTTCAAATCGAACCCTAATTTTATTTCCAACTAGGCTAGAGCCGTCCCTGGAAGAACCCACGGTTGCGAAGCTTGCTTTCCGAAGCCACGCTGAAGGGCTGTTGACCCCATTCCGACCGCTAGACTGATTCTGGAGTGATTCTGATTGGCCGAACCGAACTCGTACGTGATCATCAGCTGTGTATGACCAGTTTGATAATACGGTTTTCATTATTTTTGCTATTTATTTCTTAATTTGTGAAAGAAAAAGTTAATGCCGTTTAATATTAACAAAAGTTAAAGCCATTTAATATTAACAAAATATCGTTTTGTCGCTTAGTGAGGTGCATTTTAAATTTAGTTGAAGTTGGGGTATTTATTTTGGTTTAAACAACTGTTCTCTAGAGAGTTTTATTAAATTTGTGTTATAAGCAGTATTTTAACATTTTGAAATTATTAGTGGTGCTATGGCATGGTATGTATTTATAATGTTGGCTATTTATAAGAAAACAAAACATTTCGTAGTGTTTGTTAGACTTTCATGTTTTAACCAAACGGCTGGGTTGTATTGTGTAGTTTATTATTGTTTGAACAGCGTGAAAGTCCGACAGAGAATGTTCGTTTTCGTTTCATTAGGACGTCAAGAGCCTCGTAATGCGTCGTTTATCAAAAAATCTTGATTTGACTTACTGGAAGATGGTACCTATGAAGGTAAAGTTTATTATTAATTTAGTTGTGAGGAATTGCGCTTAAAAATTAAGGGCGATATAAATAAACCTCTTAATAAATGCGAAATCTTCTGATAAATATGATTTAAAATAGGCAAATAAAAAAAGTACATGCTTAACTGTTGGGAGTTTTTTGTTTAAAGCTAATTTGGAACCTAAATTTTTGTATAGGTACTCTTTTTCTTCCAAAAATTTCTGGTGGGCCTAGTTGAACAAAATTTTACTCTTGTCAGCTGTTCTCTGGATTTTTGTGTTGTAGTAGTATTCTAACTTTTTGAAATTGAATGTTTTAAAAGATTTAGTATGATTTCTTACTTTAAAGATAACAAATCTATTATTTTTTCAAATCTGTTATTCTAGAGAGAATTGGCAACGTCGCAGTGACAACTGATGTCAAAACAAAAGTTTATTTTTGTGTAACTGACGTTTCCCGCTATTTTTATATGGCCATGTGTTTATTGCCAGTGGCGAGCTGTTACTTAATAAATTTTTTTTGAGGGCCGATACCAACCTTTTTTTTTATAGTGAGCGCCATTTATGAATATGTTTATTCAATCTGAATTCATATCAGGATTGACCGGTTTCAATATATTAAACGAATTTCATAACACCCTGTATATATATATATATATATATATATATATATATATATATATATATATATATATATATATATATATATATATATATATATATATATATATACAGTGTAAGTTTTTTAAAACCTGACATAGGCTAACTTTTTTATTTGAAGTGATAGACTAGTACTTCCAAAAGCAAAGTTGTATGAATTAACCTAACTAAGAAAAATCAACAAAACATTTTTTCTCCAGCGTTGCCAGATTTCACAGTAGCTACTTAAACAATATTTTTTTAAATGACAACACCGCATTTTTTTATCATTATTTAAGAGATCTCAAAGTTATGAATAAAAATGTGTAGTAACATTTTTTTATTCGAGTACCCGTTTTTCAGCAATCGGTTGAAAAAAATTAAAATAATCCGCAGTCTATTGGTATCAAAACGTTTATTTGAGGGCCAACCCAGCGGCCAACCCAGCACAAATTCTTCAATACATGCTCCAATTGATGCCCTTCTTGTAGTCTGCATCAGAAAAGCCGTTTTACAATATTACTGTTAATATTTTCCAATACAGGTATCGGGTGTAATGCTATTATTTGAATTTTTTTGGACAGATTGCTCAAAAATGGCTACTCGAATAAAAAAATGTTACTGCAAATTTTTTATTCATAATTTTGAGATCTCTTGAATAATGATAAAAAATGCGGTGTTGTCATTTAAAAAAATATTGTTTAAGTAGCTACTGTGAAATCTGGCAACGCTGGAGAAAAATGTTTTGTTGATTTTTCTTAGTTAGGTTAATTCATACAACTTTTCTTTTGGAAGTACTAGTCTATCTTTTCAAATAAAAAAGTTAGCCTATGTCAGGTTTTAAAAAACTTACACTGTATATATATATATATATATATATATATATATATATATATATATATATATATATATATATATATATATATATATATATAACCTTCTCGTATATGTTACGTCTATGTTACGGCGCCATTACGTGTTAATAAATATCCTACTATCACTAAGAAAGCTTCATTATCAAGTTAGACGTCAAAAGAGATAAGATGGCTAGCAGCAAAATAACTTTAAAGTTGATGGAAATGCCAAATAAAAACGTGTTTGGTTTTCGAGAGGTGTGCTCTAGTTGGTTTCTTGGAAATGTGCCAGCTGTTTTTAAAGGAACTACTCTAATTATTAGTGGGAAAGAGTTTAAGTTAACAGATGGCCTACTAAATCTCTTGACTGAGGAACACCCTGTAGAGTACACCGATAACGACCTCTTACAATATAGAAACATTTTAGTTCTAACAAATGCCCACAAAAGAAACTTTAAACGGTGTGAACGCATTAGTTCATCGTCTGGTTGGAAGTATGTAAATATTATTAAAAAGCTATTTCCCCCCCGAAGCACTTATAAAGAAATGGATAATATACTGGCTAAAAAGAAAAATACGAAATATTTAAAATTTTTAAAATTTCAAAAAGAAATCCAAAGGAGAAAATTAATCGAAGACAGCCAAGACACTAGCGATGGGAACTACGAAGTAGAAAAATGGGGAGGAGGGCTTCAGGAAGTTAGACATTTAGCTACAATCCATTAACCAAAAAATGTTAGTCAACTTTAAAGCGCATGTCTAATATTTTAAATAAAATCAATGATCTGCTATTCTTTCATACCATTATTGGTGAAGAACTGGAACTTCGCTTATCCTACTTTTTAAAAGAACTGAAAAATTAAAACAACTACAAGAATATTCTGACAAGACATCTATGATTTAACAATTCTCATTTTTGAAATTATGAGGTTACTAATTGTCGATGTGCAAGGATTTAACATAGAAAATAAGAAGTTTATTCCCAAAGAGTTGGCTGCCTATGATGGACACAAAATGTCACTATATCTTTAAATCACCATTCGATATAAAATACATACCACCTGACTTACATAAACAAGCTCTATGGTTAATGAAAAATCATCACTGTATTCCTTGGAATGAAGGATATACACCAATTCACAAATTTTCTGAAATAATCAAGAATCTAACAGAAAAGGCGGATCAAGTTTATGTGAAAGGGAGAGAGAAATCCGAATACATCCGAAAATATTCATTAAAACCAGTCATAGAACTTGATGAAAATCCAAAATTACAAGAAGGAGAAGCTCATTGTTTTTATCATTCTAAATCACCATGTATATGCGCACTTACTAATGTATACAATTTATATAATAATTATTTAATGATTGAATAAAACACATAAATGAAATAGTTTTCATTTGTTATAAATTAGGTTTAAAACACTTCTTGAATAATTTCAGGAATATTAAGACATGCATTGCATTTTCTAACATGTTTTTAGCTGGTTTTTAGCCGGTTTTTAACTGTTTTTAGGTGTTTTTAGCTGGTTTTTAGCTGGTTGTTAACTGTTTTTAGCTGGTTTTTAGCTGTTTAGACTTTGCTAAAAATAAATTTAAAATTACAAGAAGAAGCTCGTTGTTTTTATCATTCTAAATCACCATGTATATGCGGACTTACTAATGTATACAATTTATATAATTATTTAATGATTGAATAAAACAAATAAATGTATTAAAGTTTTTTATTTCTTATAACTTAGGTTTCAAGCACTTCTTGAATAATTTCAGGTGACAAAAGCTTCTTTACTTCATCCAAATGCTCCTCAAATCCCATTTCTTTCACCGTGTACAGAAAAGACTTTAAATCAGAAGTATGTAAATATATGTTACAGGCTTCTGCAGCTTTTTCATATTTTCTACCCATTTCTATACATTCTTCATACGTATAAAATCTTTCGAATCCATACTCGGCTTCATGGGCAGCATCAAATTCTAAATTACTAAAGTGTTGTGATAGATTCTCTATAGCTCTTGTTAGGTTATATGCTACTCGTTCACGAACATATGCTAACCACATCTTGTTGGAGAATGTTCAGACTTAAAATAAGTTCAGAGCTTTAAATATTAATTTAGGAGGTGGGAGGAATAAAAAGAAAAATATACTTATACATTTTTATTTTCAATACAACTTTTTACAAATTTATTACATGCAAATGTTTCTACATCCTTCACAACACAATCTGAGTAAAAGTTTAATAATTCTAAAACACAGCAAACATTTAAACTATTTTCCATAGGTGAAATAACATCATATATATTTTTTAACAAATCACCATTTTTCATAGAGATTCCACTAACTAAAATATTGAGATATTTGGAAAATTCCTGGTTTTTTAAGATAAGAAAACGATATTTGATTAAATTTGTCAAGTTCACTAATTCATTGATAGTATCACCAGCTAGGAATACTTCATTACCGCCATCTTGTTTAATCTTAATTATTCTTGCATCACCAATAAACACAAAGTGAATCTCATAACCGTTTCCCTTCATGGGTTGCCACCCGGTGTTGTTGGAATAAATGAAACTTAACATAATTCCTTGATTATTTAGGAAGGAAATCCATTGATCTTCATTAAAAATCACATTTTGATTATATTTGTATCCACAGAGTTTAACAACAGGAATATATTTTCTCTCTAAGGAAAATCCAATGCTGACCCACTTGGATTTGGATTTGTGATGGGATTCGTTGCTCAAATTATCTGTTTAAATCGCCATTTCAAAAAAATATGTTATCTGCCCCTGATATCAAACTGGTTAAATGGGTCGAAGAGTATCATGGACTAAAATGGGAATTTGGAAATATAGAACTTAATGATTAGGAGGTGGGAGGAATAAAAAGAAAAATATATTTTAAAAATTTATTTTTCAATACAACTCTTTACAAATTTATTAAGTACATGCGAATGATTCTACATCCTCCACAACACAATCTGAGTAAAAGTTTAATAATCTAAAACGCAGCAAACATTTAAACTATTTTCCATAGGTGAAATAACATCATATACATTTTTTAACAAATCGCCATCTTTCATAGATATTCCACTAACCAAAATATTGTAATATTTGGAAAATTCCTGGTTTTTTAAGATATCAAAACGATATTTGATTAAATTTGCCAAGTTCACTAATTCATTTATGGTATCACCAGCTAGGAATACTTCATTACCACCATCTTGTGTAATCTTGATAATTCTTGCATCCCCAATAAACACAAAGTGAATCTCATAACCATTTCCCTTCATGGGTTGCCACCCGGTGTTGTTGGAATAAATAAAGCTCATCATAATTCCTTGATTATTTAGGAAGGAAATCCATTGATCTTCATTAAATGTCACATTTTGATTATATTTGTATCCACAGAGTTTAACAACAGGAATATATTTTCTCTCTAAGGAAAATCCAATGCTGACCCATTTGGATTTGGATTTGTTTATGTAGTAGATGGTTTCATTGATGAGAGCTGCATTGCGCTTCTTACTAAACTCTTGTTGGTTTCCTGTTGGTTGATACATTTTCAGATGCTTGCTTGAAATAATGGTTGTAGAACTGTGGGTGAGTGCTTAAATAAGCAAGCGTGGTAGTGGGGATAGCAAGAGTGGTGGGGATAGTAAGAGTGGTGGGAGGATTTAAACACTAATCTTATAGATTTAAATTACATCATTTAGCGACTAACCATGAATGAGTGTAAGACAGAACTTTTTATCGACATTCAAGGATATAACAGTTCCTTTGGATACATTCCAAAAGAATTAGCGATTTATGATGGGATTCGTTGCTCAAATTATCTGTTTAAACTACCATTTCAAAAAAATATGTTATCTGCTCTCGATCTCAAAATGGTTAAATGGGCCGAAGAGTATCATGGATTGGAATGGAATTTTGGAAATATAGAACTTAATGAAATTGATGATATTTTAAAGCACGTGTTAGAAGTTTACCAATCGCCCAAAATTTACGTGAAAGGGAATGAAAAAATAAACTTCTTAAAAAAGTTTTTGGATGAAGATTTCATATACGTTATTCCCATTGGACAAGAACCAAAATTAAGTAAATTTAAGAAAATTCCAGAATGTTATTTTCACAAAAATGTGAATCCATGGCATTGTGCATTAGCAAACGTAAAATTGTTATATAATTATAGGCATTGTTATGAATAAAAACCTTTATTATATATATGTTTTTTATTATTGAATTTTATTTATAATACAAATATACTTTGAATAATATATATCCTATTGAACATATAAACACTACTAACAATATACTTAATAATACTACACACACATTTGAATTACATTCTTCTATACAAGATTTTCTATACAACTGATTCCATTCCTGTGTCACTATTGAAGTTTTATTGAAATAATATAATCTTAACTTATACTGTACAACGGTAGATTCATTTATAATATTATCATCTATTTTGTGGGTAAATAAACCATTATTTATATTCATTCTTTTCCATGTTGAAGGCCAACTATCATTATTTACATTATTCACAGATAGACAAATAAATGCTTCTCGAACATTAGGATCAACTTGTATGAACAAAGTATTGTTAACGAATGCTGATAGAAATAGAACTCCTACTGGTAGCAGAGCCATTTTAAAAATAAAATGTTTTCCCAGGGTTCTTATGTTTTATATTCGTCACGAACTAAATCTTTTAGAATATCAATTACATTATTAACTTGGTCATCATCAGTCTTGGATTTCTCTTCCAAAATACTTATATGTTTGTGTCCCCAAGCTAAAGTTCTAAAAGAATCTGGAATTATATAGCGTTTATCATCTTTTGGAGACAAAGCAACATTATTTTTTAATTGTGTGAACATATCATGTAAAATTGAATGAAATACATTCATTTTTCTAAATTTGATCTCAGAATTATCAACTACGTCTTTATAATCTTGTTTAGTAATGGAATTTTCTATAACATATTTTTTAACTCCTTTCGCCTTTTTTTTTCAGATTTATCTTCTAAATTTACACAGTAAGCTTTAGCTCCCGTCCCATAAAAACTTGAAATTGGTTTGCCCGCAAATTCATCTTTCATTCGCCCTAATACTGATTTGTACTTCTGATATATCTATATTAAATTCATGTCACTTATGTACAACAATATCACTAGAGCTTGATCAGCACTGTCATTTTTCTTCACAAGAATATTTTCCTTAAAACAATTGAGAAATAGAATCTTCTGCAAAGGGGACAATGTGCGTTTGTTTTCGTCCACTCTGTTAAACACTTAATACAAAATTTGTGTGTGCACGAATTGGGTGTGCAAATTTCTTCTCTTCTCATGGAATATAAACAAACAGGGCATCTGCTTCTGTCTTCTTGTTTAAGCTTTTTCACCGATTTTCTGCAACCAACCAGCTTTCGTTTTTGAATCATATTTATGTATTATTTCTAGCAACTAATGTTTCAGAAACCGTGTGCGTATAAATTTATAGATATCCCCCACTCAAGTCAAGCCCCATGGGTGAGGTGGGAGGATATGAGCTTGAATTGGATGTAATAAAACAAAAATTATTTAAAACGTTCATTGTATATTTTCTTCCTATAATTTTCATCCAAAACATCCTTTAGGAGGTTCTCTGCATATTGAAGTCTATTTTGAAAGTAGCGATCCAATACATACTGCTCATAGTCACTAATCCTTGCTTGTTTGTATGCAAACTTCCATGCAAACAATATATGGATTTTATTCATATTTTCGTTAAATGTTACCTTCTTCATAGTGCTTCTCTAAAATCACAAATGAACTGAGAAGACGAACTGTATAAATTTAACGTTGTAATGGATTTTATTCTTCAGCAATCAATCTTCTCATTACATTATAGGATTCATGTCAATCTAATCCCAAATTTATTATCATCAAATGATCATTAAAATGTTTAACTGTTATAGATTCCTTTAGTAGATTATCACATTAAATAATAGCTTCATCATACAATGTTAGTATTTCACTACCATAATTTTTCTGAAAAAGTCTGTATTTTACTTTAATAAGATGGTATTAGAGTTCCAACACTTTTATTTTTACTTCGTGTTTTAGCATTTTCTTCTTTTATAAAAATCAACGACTTCTTGGGATATTTTAACTGGTCTCAGTTGACAACAATTTGCACAATATTGAATACAAGCACTTGATTTATTTACTATTAGTTTTTTACAAACTGAACAACGACACCTTGATAAAACACTAAAGTTATATGTAGTAATAAAGAACCACTTAGGATACATAACTAACCGCAAAATCGTTTGTTAAAGCTTTAAGTATGGATTGGAAGTAGTGGTGGGGTGAAGAGTGGGGGATTTGGTAGGGTGATTGGTGATAGGTGGATTAATGAATAATACTTCTAATTATTTGTTTGACATTTATTAAAATACAGGTTTATTTTTGAAAAAAAATACAATAAGTTTATCTACATTAGTTTACTTGATGTTTCTATTGCACATGAAACATGCTTCCTGGGATACAGGGGGGCCATCGAAGTGTGTGCTCCAGTCAGGACGATTGTAATGTATAAAACATGGTAATTTAATTTGAAGATTAAAACGTGATTTATAAGACATTGGTAATTTTCCCCATACGTCCAAGAGCTCCAAAGGATCTGCATAACGGATTAGATATTCCAATGGTAACATTGTTAGTTCATCTGTAGTAAAATCTTGCAAGGTTTTCTTTTCGCTTACATGACTAAACATTACATTTTCTGTTGGGCAAGACATAGTTTTTCTTTCTTTTCAGTCTTTTCCTTTTCTGTTTCCAATTCTTGAACTTTCTTTATCTGTTCAGTTCGAAACTTTTTTTTAGCACTCTTAGATAGATTGGGTGGTGGATTGATTATTATTAAATTGTTTCCTATGTACTCTTGTGGATCGTAAGTTTCACAGGGTTCTGCGTCCCAGGAGAGATCAATAGGGACTGCTACAGACATGATCTGAATTGTGTTAAATACTGTAAATATTGAGAATTTATAGCAATAAAAGTGGTGTGGGGAAAAGCACATGAAACATGCTTCCAGGGATACAGGGGGGCCATCGAAGTGTGTGCTCCAGTGAGGACGATTGTAATGTATAAAACATGGCAATTTAATTTGAAGATTAAAACTTGATTTATAAAACATTGGTAATTTTCCCCATACATCCAATAGCTCCAAAGGATCTGCATAACTAATTAGATATTCCAATGGTAACATTTTCAGTTCTTCTGTAGTAAAATCTGTCAAGGTTTTCTTTCCGCTTACATGACTAAACATTACATTTGCTGTTGGGCAAGACATACTTTTTTCTTTTTTGCTTCCAATTCTTGAACTTTCTTTATCTGTTCAGTTCGAAACTTTTTTTTATCACTCTTAGATAGATTGGGAGGTGGATTTATTATTATTAAATTATTTTCTATGTACTCTTGTGGATTATAGCTTTCGCAATGTTCTGCGTCCCAGGAGAGATCAATAGGGACTGCTACAGACATGATCTGAACTGGGTTAAATACTGTAAATATTGAGAATTTATAGCAATAAAAGTGGTGTGGAGGGTAGGAGGAATGGTTTTGAAAGCTCATTTGGAAGCTCCTTTGGCGCTGGATTTGATATAAGAGTGGTAGGATTTGGTAGCTCCTGAGAGGAGAGGTGAGGAGAGGGGAGAGGAGTGGGGGAGTTTTGAAAGCTCATTTGGAAGCTCCTTTGGAGCTGGATTTGATATAAGAGTGGTAGGATTTGGTAGCTCCTTTGGAAGCTCCTGAGAGGAGGGGAGAGGGGAGAGGAGTGGGGGGAGTTTTGAAAGCTCATTTGGAAGCTCCTTTGGAGCTGGATTTGATATAAGAGTGGTAGGATTTGGTAGCTCCTTTGAAAGCTCCTGAGAGGAGAGGATTTTTTTTTCGTCTGCGAGAGTTTTTTTATAGTTTTTTTTTTTTTAATACGCCAGTTTTTTTTTACACGCCTTTTTTATTTTATCTGCGCAGTAGACCAAAATGCGTACCACGCGCACACCGGGCGTGCTAGACATGCGCACGGAGTGTTAGGGGATGTACTTTGGTGTGTACATTCCAACCCACCCACTTTTAAGAATATAACTCCAATAGTGAAGCTACAAATAAAAAATTTGTTGTTTGAGCGGGTCCTTTCTACCGCTTTTTTCTACATATTGGTGGAGCTTGCTGTATTGACCCGTGTGCCCATCGATACAGCAGTGAACCCTGATAAAACACATTTCTATTGACATTCAAATGTATAGGGTGAAGAGTGGCGGGGGGGGGGGGGGGATTTGGTGGGGGGATTTTGGTGGGGTGAAGAGTGGGGGGATTTTTGTGGGGTGAAGAGTGGGGGGATTTTGGTGGGTGAAGAGTGGGGGGAAGTGGTGGGGAGAAGAGTGGGGAGATTTGGTGGGTGAAGAGTGGGGGGATTTGGATTTTGGATTTGGATTGGTCTAGAAACTGTGAAAACCAACTACTATAATTACACCTGGGACCCTCAAAAGCTATTGGAATTTTTACAGGAAACACCTGATCCTACTTTACAAATGCTATCCCTTATTAAATACTCAAATATAAAATTTTCTGATTCGCTTTTGACCACATTCATTCCAGATTTAATTAAAACCTCAAGGCCCAATACATGTCAGACTTGCCTAAAGTTACCATATTTCTCAGAAAATCCAAGGCTATGCGTGGCATCCTTTTTTTTAAACAGTACTTAATTGCAACTAAAACATTAAGACAACCAAGCTGCGATAATCTGTTATCACTTACAACAAGCCGCATGGGGTAGCCTGTACACAGACGCTGAGCCGTTGGGTCATGAAACACCCTTGTAGAAGTAGGTGTGGATACTGCGATGTTTACAGCTCACTCTACCACGCATGCATCCACTTCATTGGCCTTAAGAGAGGGTGTCTCTGTGGACGTTATCCGGAAATCAGCAGGTTGGAGCGAAAGTTCTGATACCCTGGCCAAATTTTATAACCGGCCTTTAATCAAATCAGATAACTCCGTTAAACCGATTTTAAACTTAGACTGAGTTAATAGCTTTATTTGAGTTTATTAGAATAGGCATTTTTGATGCATTAAACATATTTACCGGTACTTTTATTACATTAACGGTAAAAAATAAATAAACCCTTATTGGAGAATAATTTACTTGTTTTTACCTGACATAGTGACAACCTTATAAAAAGTGTACACACTTAAATGTTTTATAGCAACCATCAGTCTTTAAACATCTACAATTATGTAATATTGAGGACTGGACCTGAAATATAATTTATCGATCAAAAGAACTTACCTGTGAAGTTCGATCGTAATTATACAGGGTCCTGCAATAGTGCGTCAGGCTTCCATAGCTCCTACACGAATTAAGTTAGGAATTTCATTCATATGGTGACTTATACTGTATTACAGGCTGCATTTTAGGAAAATATTTTCGCATATACAGGGCGGACCAAGAAAGTGTGATAACATAAAGTTGTATTTTTTTAATGGGACACCCCGTGTTTTCTTGCATATTTAGGTTTGTATTAGTGTCCTTCATAATTGCCTAAAATTTTATTTAATTTGCTTCGGTACTTTAAGAGCAATAAATTAAAAACTAAAAAAAAAAGTTTTGCAGCCCTGGAAAAAAAGATAAAAAAACAATCTAAAAGCATTTTTTTACCACGGCATTGGGTGAGATTTATAACAAGGGGGCTAGAAACACCATGAATTAAATAGTTTTTACCTATTTCATACAGGGTGTTCACAATAAGATTTTAAAAATGACACATTTTAAACTGATTTTTCTCAAGTTTTTTAAATGGAACACCCTGTATATTATTTTAACATTTGATGAAGAATTTCAAAACAAATATTTTTTGTAATTGCAATTTATTTCAAAATCCAAACCGTTTTCAAAATATTTATCAAAAATCATAAATGTCGCTATTCGTAATAAAGTTTTATGAACAAAATAGCTAGGCGGCCATGGAAAAACAAGCATGTTTAGCAATTAAATACTTTTTGACATTATTTGTCAGACATGAGTAGGTGTACTTAAATGAATAATATTTAGTTCAAAAAATGAATTTTTCAAGGGAAGAGCTCATTGATATGGTTTTTGTATTGGGTGAGAGTGAGAAAAACTGTTTCCTCGCTAGTAGAAATTATGCAGCTCGGTTTCCGGAAAGGCGACACCCAGAAGCGTTAAGTTTTAGCAGACATCTTGAGCGCTTTATTGAAACGGGAAGCGTAGACTACAAAAAGGTGGAAAGAACAAAGACGGCACTAAATGAGGAAAATCAGTTAGCAGTTTTATTGACAGTTATTGAAAAGCCAAATATTAATCAAGAATGTGTGGGACAAGAAGTTGGAATAAGTGAGAGGTCAGTCCAAAGAATTTTGAAAAAACATCGTTTTCATGCATACCACATTCAATTGCTTCAGAATTTACCTCCAAACATCCAGGCACAAAATATGTGGTTACAACAGGATGGAGCCCCAGCCCATTTTTCGCAACAAGTCAGAGCCCTGTTAAATAATGAGTACGAAAATCGCTGGATTGGAAGAGGAGGACCAGTTGGATGGCCTGCGAGGTCGCCCGACCTAACAAAACTTGATTTTTTTCTATGGGGGCATGTAAAAGACCTCGTTTATAGGGAACCTCCAACAACCGAACAAAACATGCGACATAGAATTATTGACTGACGCGTTTGCCACAATTACACCTGCAATGCTCAGAAATGTGGAAAGGGCCTTTCAAGCGAGAATTGGTAAATGCCTTGAAGATGGAAGACATTTCGAACATCTTTTAAAATAAAGTGCTTGTTTTTCCATGGCCGCCTAGCTATTTTGTTCATAAAACTTTATTACGAATAGCGACATTTATGATTTTTGATAAATATTTTGAAAACGGTTTGGAATTTGAAATAAATTGCAATTACAAAAAATATTTGTTTTGAAATTCTTCATCAAATTGTAAAATAATATACAGGGTGTTCCATTTAAAAAACTTGAGAAAAATTAGTTTAAAATGTGTCAGTTTTAAAATCTTATTGTGAACACCCTGTATGAAATAGGTAAAAACTATTTAATTCATGGTGTTTCTAGCCCCCTTGTTATAAATCTCACAATGCCGTGGTAAAAAGATGCTTTTATATGTTTTTTTTATCTTTTTTTCCAGGGCTGCAAAACCTTTTTTTTTAGTTTTTAATTTATTGCTCTTAAAATACCGAAGCAAATTAAATAAAATTTTAGGCAATTATGAAGGACAGTAATACAAACCTAAATATGCAAAAAAACACGGGGTGTCCCATTAAAAAAAATACAACTTTATGTTATCACACTTTCTTGGTCCGCCCTGTATATGCGAAAATATTTTCCTAAAATGCAGCCTGTAATAGAGTATAAGTCACCATATGAATGAAATTCCTAACTTCGTGTAGGAGCTATGGAAGCCTGACGCACTATTGCAGGACCCTGTATGAAGGTCCAGTCCGAAAATATTACAACCCGCCCTCCCGGGGCCCAGGGTTGCCAGTAAAACATCCAACAGGTACTTTAAACCAATGAGATGTAACATGGTCGCGACGGAGACCCCAGCTGGGTGAACAGGGCCGGATTTTTTAAATTTTACTTTAAACCTTGTTCTCGAAAGCAGGAGAGAACACGTACTACAATTATGTAATATTTTCGGACTGGACCTTCATATAATTACGATCGAACTTCACAGGTAAGTTCTTTTGATCGATAAATTTTAGCTCTATATAGGTCTCCATCATGCCATTTTGACACCTTTTTGGCGGGGGTGGAAGGAGTACTTTCTGCTCTTGTTGCTGACGGGGGGCTCGTGTTGGCTGGCGACTTTAATGTACACTTTGGCACTGTTGAGTCAACAGCGCTGCAGCTTTGTGATACTCTTGCGGGTTTTGGCTTGCAGAGAACGATAATGGTGGTAACCAGACAAGAAGCTTGCTTGGATAATGTTTTTGTCGGTACCAACATGAATTTTCATTACTCAGAGGTCGTGGATATTGATATTTCTGATCCCATGGGACAAATCGTTGAGTTTTCAGTATGCCCGCATGGAGGTGGCTTTTCCCGCACAAATAAGGCATGTAGACCAATCACACAGAAAGGCTTACTCACATTTCACAATATTATCAATGAGAGCTCATGGGACTTTGTTGTGAGTAATAATCTAAATATTAATGATACATTTAATGAGTTTGTGAAAATTCTGGAACAGGCATACTTAAGGTCCTTTCCAGAAAAACAATATATTGTTCGGTCAGATCAATTAAACAAAATTAGTTGGTTTAATGATGAGCTGAGAGCTATGAGAGATAATCTCCATTTCCTCAAGATCTCATTCGGCAATTCGAAAGAAAATATAAGCTTTAAAGAGCAACATAAACAATATAAAAAGAGGTATAACGAGGCCATTAGTAGGGTAAAAATTGCCGCCAATGACAATAAATTCCTCAAATAATTCTGTTAAATTTATGTGGCACATTATAAATAAATATTCTAACGGGAGCAAAGCCTCTCTCCCAAACAACAATATATCACCAAATAATTTTAACAAATACTTTTCCAGCATTGCCCACGAGTTACTAACATACCTAACTCTGGTGCCGATCCACTGGAATATTTTGAAAACCTTAGCATCACCCCTAGTGTGGAGGAATTCTTTTTTCATGAGATTAGCTTCAACGGGGTTCGAGACATTTTTGTAATCTTTAAAATAAAAATAGCAAAGATAGGTTTGGCGTAACAGTAAAATTAATCAAAACTATTAAAAATATAATATTGATCCCTTTAACGAAATTAATAAACTTACGCCTGAGAGGTGTTTTTCCATCTGTACTGAAGGGTACGTTGGTGGTACCACTCTTTAAGAGTGTAGACCCGGAATTACCGGAAAACCATCGCCCTATATCTCTTCTTCCAATTATTTAAAAAATAGTGGAAAAATATATTTCAATTCAACTTGTGTCCCATTTTGAGAACCCTGGCTATTTCAGTAACTGTCAGTTTGGTTTTCGAAGGGAAAAAATACAGTCCAGGGCGTAGCAATTCTTGTCTCAGAAATTTTAAATAGCTTTCATAAATTAGAATATAACACAGTAGTTTCATGTGATCTCAGTAAAGCCTTTGATTGTGTTGACCATGGGGTACTCCTGCGAAAGCTTGCAGAGTACCACATCTCGTGAGGTAGTATTGCACTTATTAAATCATATTTAGAGGGAAGATTCCAGACTGTTAGAGTGGCCAATGGAGAATCGGCAGAACATGAAATATCTAAGTTTCCTGTTGTATGAGGGGTATTTTTCACCCACTCATGGGGGTGATTTTCAATGGAAAGTAGTGTTAACTCTGTATTTATGCGTTATATACTTGAATGTTTATATTTACTTCGATTTATTGAGATTTAAGACTATTCGTGGAGCGTTAAGTCATTTTTACCCTGCTGAGGTGTTTTTTAGCGCTAGGGGTTGATTTTGCGGGTGTACCCGTGACGAGCCAGGTGAGGGGCAACATTCAGCAGGATCAGCGGGGTCATGATTGATGCCGTTGCCCGCCTGTCCCTGTCGGTGGTCGATCAAGGCGCTCAAATGCTCGGCCAGATTGAGTTTACCCGGTAGTTTAGAAATCCCTTTTGCGAAACTGAAAGCAATGGTAAAAAGCAGGCGTTACTAGGTCCCTCCTTAATAATGTCATATATAACAAAATTGTGAACCTGAATTATATGATTCAACAGAATAAAACAATAAAAAATATCAAGTCAATGATTAAAATTAAAACTTGGATACTCCTCATGAATAAAACGCGTTTTCTATTAACAACTTTCGGACTTCAGTCTGGAATTTTTTATAATCCAGTGTTCTAATGGTCTGAGGAAGTGTATTATAAAATTTCATCGCCCAGTATCCTGGCCCACTCTTCAACCTCCAGTATAACATTGTCAGGTTTTGTTCATTTCTAGTGTTGTGATTATGCACATCTTCGTGTCTTACAAGATGTTCCTCATTCTTTTTTACAAAAGCAAATTCTCCAAGATATATTGCGAGGGCAAAGTTACCACCCCGAGTCCAGCAAAAAAAAGTCTGCAGTCATCCCTGTATCCGAGACGAGCCAGGACTCTCACAGCCTTCCGCTCAAGTGCGAAAATCCTAGCAGACCCAGCGCAGTGCCCCCAGATCAGCACGGCATATGACAGGTGGGAATGGAAAATTGCAAAATATGCTGTTCTCAATATATTGGAAGATACATGAGTTGCAAGATGACGTAACAAAGACAAGTTGCGACTCAGCTTTTTGCTGAGTTCATCTATGTAAGGTCCCCATTGCATCTTTGGGTCCACGTGTACTCCCAAAGTTTTAACACTTTTCACTCCCTGATTTACACCCTCGCTCTCACGCAGTGAGAAGACCATTAGGTAAATTTGTCTTATTCTGATTAGGAATTAGTTTATTCATACAGAACCACTCCTCGGCCTCCCCTCGTGCCTCCATAGAACCCGCAAGTGCTCCCTAGAGGCTGTCAACAGCGAAGAAAATTGTGGTGTTATATGAAAAGAGTGTGTTCTTGCCTATTGTGCCTGACTGTGGCAAATCATTGATGGAGAGTAGAGAAGTAAGTAATAAAAAAGTATCAAAATTGGTAATAGATTTAAATATTAAAAATAAATAAATACGTTTTATCATTTTAATAAATTCCTTCATTAAAGGGATAAAAATATAGTAGACTATTTAAACCAGGCGATTCCAAACGTGTACGTTTCGAGTAGTCAGTACACGTTGGTACTGACGACTGACGTTGGTACACGTGTCTAAAGAACCTATTGTTGAAAATCAGCGACCAACATTTAATGCTAGTCGCCAACAAATGTTAACCGCGGAAATTTAACAATAGCGTTTTTAAAAACGTGTGCAAACGGATTCGCCAGCGACTCGAAAAGTATACATTTGCAGGCCCTTGTTTCAATAAAATTGATCCCACATAGAAAAAATTACGCAAAATCACATTTATTATGCTAAATATTACGATAAAAAGTTTTTGTCGCATTTTTTCACTGGCAGGTACATTTAAACAAAAATTTTGATAACTAGAACAGAAGGGTTTTGATATGAACGTTTGATTGAAAAACTTTCATTGCAACACTTTTCAGACATTCATTTAAGGTCCAAGAACTAGTTCTAGTGAAATTTTAACGATAGAAATTGTATTATGAGCAGTAAAAGTTACATCTTCAGAAGCGTGTCTGTAAGTTTAGCTCAGAAACAGACGAAAACATACATTTTTAAATAGAAAACCAAGAGTATTAAAAGCTCTTAATATTATAATAAATTTAAGAAAAACACTTTAATATTTGTTATATTACTCTTGTGCTTAATTTTTGACCACGCCTCTGCACAATACACGAACTTAAGCATAATCTCGACACCATAAGTGGGCATCCCTCTAAATGTGGGCAATATTTTTTTTGTTTAGACTTGGTAATTTTTCATGTTAGAGCGTGACTACAATTTAGCAAAAATAAATTTCAAAAAAGTTCTACTACTGTAACATTAGTAATAAGAGTACCTATTATCTATTTATATCCGTCTGCATACGTACATTTTCGGAGCCCTAATCGTAATTTCAGCAACTACTTTAAAACATAAAATATTCATAAAAGTACATTATTTACACATGCTTAAATCTTCCGTATTAATTGACCTCCTTACCTTATTGCCATATTTCAGAGGCATAATAGTACGGAGAGCATGTGGAGGTAAATTCATCAGGACCATTAATTAAAGTGTATATGTGTATAAAACTGTGGCGCCCCGTAAATAAAATATTGTGAACTGCATTGTACATGTAACTGTATATGTATATCGACCGAAAATGCCTTGAAACAAAAATTTGTGAAACGTCTTCTGCTGACAAATTTACCAATAAATCCATTATACACGCAAATTCGCTTTGGCCTCCGATTTTGGAGGCGTGTTCTATGAAAGCATATATATTTTGGAGGCGTATAAGACATTTTGCATATATATATATATATATATATATATATATATATATATATATATATATATATATATATATATATATATATATAGAAAAATATATAAAGGTACAACACTTAGAGAGTTCATTTGGCCTCTAACATAAATTTAGCAATCTTTGCAAACGCGGCAGGTTTTTCTCTCCGGACACGTGTTTCGGCCATAGCCATCATCAGCGGAGCTGTATAACCAGAAAGAAATGAAAAGCCCTCATAGTTGAGACAGTTAAGACCGTCTTAGAACTATGGATTCCAAGTTGTGATGGAATGCAGTTTGCAAAGATTTAATGCTATTTGACTGTGAAATACCGCAGTGTGCTGGTATTTGTTAGTGTGTCACGCCATCTGTGTTTTTAGGCCGCAAGTTGAAAGCCATTCTTTAATGCAAGCGCTCTCGCGTTGATTAAGGATGGTTCACCCTTCAAGTGTTACACGTTAGGTGTCATCCGGTGATGGCACATCTTAGGTGCTATTATAATCACCGGTTTGTCCATCCGGCTTTTCATTTCTTTCTGGTTATACAGCTCCGCTGATGATGGCTATGAGGTAGCCGAAACACGTGTCCGGAGAGAAAAACCTGCCGCGTTTGCAAAGATTGCTAAATTTATGTTAGAGGCCAAATGAACTCTCTAAGTGTTGTACCTTTATATATTTTTCTATATTATGTCGTTTCGGTGACTATACCGAGGAAAAAAATCTTTTCTATATTTGATACTGCTCATTTTTGTCAGAGCTTCGTTAAGTCGAAAAAAGGGACACACAATGGACAAACCGGTGATTATAATAGCACCTAAGATGTGCCATCACCGGATGACACCTAACGTGTAACACTTGAAGGGTGAGCCATCCTTAATCAACGCGAGAGCGCTTGCATTAAAGAATGGCTTTCAACTTGCGGCCTAAAAACACAGATGGCGTGACACACTAACAAATACCAGCACACTGCGGTATTTCACAGTCAAATAGCATTAAATCTTTGCAAACTGCATTCCATCACAACTTGGAATCCATAGTTCTAAGACGGTCTTAACTGTCTCAACTATGAGGGCTTTTCATTTCTTTCTGGTTATACAGCTCCGCTGATGATGGCTATGAGGTAGCCGAGACACGTGCCCGGAGAGAAAAACCTACCGCGTTTGCAAAGATTGCTAAATTTATGTTAGAGGCCAAATGAACTCTCTAAGTGTTGTACCTTTATATATTTTTCTATATTATGTCGTTTCGGTGTCTATACCGAGGAAAAAAATCTTTTCAATATATATATATATATATATATATATATATATATATATATATATATATATATATATATATATATATATATATAAGGGAGAGTAGTCGCGACTGTCTAGTTAAGAAAAAATATTCAAAACTGGAGTAGTGGGGATGCAGTCTTTATTGAAGGTGGCCTTAACTAAGGAATAAAACCCTTTTTTGATTTGTCAAGCTTTCGAGAATTTATTTTTCTCTTCTTCAGGACTTCTGCAATACAAAAATTAATTTAAGTTAGTAAAATCTAACCTAGCAATTTTCATAATAAAAGAACTCACCAAAGTGGGCAGTTAAATTAAAAACAGGAATATCCATGGGAAAATGCTGGGTTTGTCTCCATTCTTTATCACACCACTACATTCCTCGGGGTGTTATGAGGAAAACCGAACGGAAAACTCCCTCACTTTAGCAGGATAGACGCGACAGGAAATTGACATTTGAAAGATTATGAGGTTATGCCCGACATTCATGCTTGGCAACTCTTGGTTAAAAGAAGACAAGTGAATACAGAGGGGTAAGAAGGAAAGAGACAACACTCATTAAGCAATGGCGCATGGTATCGGAAGGTTAGTAAAAATGTTCATAGGTTGTTGAGAAGTTAGTGAACCAAAAATATAATAGGTTGTTGATAAATTGGCGGAGAGTTTCAAAACTATCATAATTTAGTTAATCCTAGTAAAACAGGTATAATATGTAAAGAAAGGGAAGGCTTAGGCAACGTAATTACACCCTCTCAACCCAGAGCTACTACTCATCAGGGGCTGGAAAATCAAGTAAACTGAGATATTTTTCTTTCTCAAGTCGTAATAAGTAACTGTAGACGGTGCTAAGTTCTGATATATCTCTTTTTTTATTAAGGCAGTTAGGTTCAAGGTTGATGTGAACCATCTCCAGGAAAAGTCTTTTATAGTATGAATTTTCATTTTCTAAGATCTCAGCACCTTCCCAGTCCATTTGATGATCTTTATCAATACCATGCTCCGCCAAAGCGCAAGAATGTACACCTCGGCGGCAGTCACTTTTGTGGGAAGTAATACGGCCCTTTACATTTCTAGATGTCTGACCTATGTATGATAAGTTACAATTTTTACAGGGGACTCTATATACAATGACACATTTTTCATCCCTGCTAAGAGGGGCCTTAGTTCTAGAATAAATCTGAGAAATAGTTTTTATTTGCTTTCTCGCTATTTTTATGTTAGTGTGTTTAAAAACATTTATTAATTTTTCTGTTAAATTGTCAATATGTGGTAATGAAAAATAGAAAGTTGTTCGAGGATTGTTTTCTACTGCACTATTGTTTTGTGTGTAAGAATTTGATATATTAACAGAAATCGGTGTTTTCGGACATGGGTTGTGATTGCCTTTCAAAAATGTTTTCTGGTATCTTGTACTGAGTGCTGAACAAGAATATAAGGTTTATTGGATAGGAATTCTCCACCAATATGCCCCTCAGTTGATCTAAAGCTTCTTTTCTGTGTTGGGGGTGAGTGAGTTTAACTGCTCTATTTTTCATACCTAAGATTAGGTTTATTTTTGTTCTCATAGGGTGGTAAGAGAAGTAACTGACAAACCTATTCGAACAATATGGTTTTCTATACCACCTAGTTCGCAGGATGTCGTCATTATCTCTAGTGACCAGCATATTGTCACAACGAGGGTTGTTGCGACTGAGACTAAGGAACAGTCTTTAGGATCGTGTGGAGGGAATGAAGTTAAAACAGGTTAAAAAAATATATCATTTAATAATTAATCAACAATAATAGCAATAAAATAAAGTTTGACTTTAAATAAATGACATGAGGCACTTACTTATACGCTTCCCTTACATCTTATCTATAAGGGCGGCTCTTCTCCCGACCAACGGGCACATGTCTTCTCTCGACATCTTCAGAACGACTACCTATCACTCCATTATGCAGTTATCGACAATCGGTGCATTGCTATGATGGATATATTCTGGCTCCCCTTTGTTGTAGGAAGTTGTTGTGCATGTTATTAGGCTCATCCCCAATCTCCACTGCCATTGTGCTTTTGTGTCCAGGTACATGAAACATAAAGAGAGTGCGTATCAATACTTATGAATATATAGTCCTAATTTTACATGCTTTAATTATTTACAAGATTAAAATGAGAAAATACATTTCTCTTTACACGTACGTACATATATCTAATATTAAAAATCCCTAATATTTAAACTAGTCTATACTATAAACTAAACTTAATTTGCACATAATTAAATTACAAATTCTTGTAAATTCAAATAATACATGCATGTTTAAAATAATAACATAGCACTCGTATAACAGAACAACTATCCCTGTTTAGTTTTAAGTTTGCTCTTTTCCTACCTCCAAGTATAGTGAGTTATAACGTTCGTCTAATTTTTAAAATGAATCTTTAGTGTAAGGCTTAGAGTGCACCTTAATATTTAACTTCTAGTATACCTAGGATTTTTAATACTAGAATAAATAAAAAAGCAACTCTTTAGTACAAAGTTGAAAGTCTAAGTTGGTACTTCCTAGTGAAAGTTAAAATATTTTAGAATATAAAAAGCTTGAATTATATCAATTTACTGAGAGGTAGGTAGTAGGCAATTTTGAAACAAAAAAAAATTACTTTGTGCTATTGATTTTTCAAAATATGTCTGACGATATTTTACATGCTGTCAATAATAAGTAATATCCGTACGAACATTTGAGCAGTTTTAGCTCACGCAGTATTTACAAATACCAGAAACAGAAAAAATCTCTAAACCTTCCCTAAGGGAAATAGATAACTTCAGGCTTATCTCACCTGGTAACATCCTGTACCACTAAACATCATCGATTTGTTTAAACATTGTGCTCAAACACTAGCGTCACCTTTTATGAAGATAAGATGCGTAAATTCTTAAAACAACTAATCCCCTGGCTAGGTGCCACGCAGGGTATTGAATAACATAAGACATTCACTTGTCTCTTCTTCATAAAATTTGTTACACTTGAAAAAAACCATTTCAAAATACCTTACTGGTCGGTATGTAACCTGCAAATGACTTTTTTGCAGTAAAGCTATAGCATTATGTTGCTAATTGCTAATTCTCTAGCTGCCCTTTTCGTAACACTTTTTGTGTTTGCCTTATTATTTCATAAAATATGTACCTATATGTTCTTTGAGAAAAATGAATCGTTCTGTACTCTAGAATAATAAATACATATATACTCGTGTATTTAACTTAAGAACTTAGGCACGATGCTTTAATAATGCATTGAAAAAAAATCTCTATATATTTTCATTTGAAACACTCTTACTTTCTTACGTAAGTTTATTATAAGTTTCAATCATCTCATGCCTATAAAAATTGTTTTATGCCTCGATTAACTAGATAATAATTCTGGATAAAAACTACTCTGTTTTGCACGCATAAACCCTTTTTCCCTTTAGTTTTTCATAATTCCTTTGATTATGCATAAAAATAAAATATAAATAATATGAATGAGTACTTATGCCATTATTGTATAATAATATAAAATTCTTGGTACCTGCCATCTCTGGGTCAGCAGTGTTTATTATGATTTAATATGAACTTGAAATAAAGCAAAATTATTATGTAAGATTTTGATAACAAAAAATATTTTTTATACCTTGGACGTATAACAATTACGTCTAATAATATTTAGTATTTCTATAAATGTAAGCAATAATAATAAAATGTTGATAATATGTTTGCTAGATAGTTATTTAAGAAATATTTAATTTTGAAACAAATTTCTGAAATTGAAAAGAAAATTGTCGCTGGCTATTATCTTAAAAATACAACACATTAATGCCCTTATTTACCAGTGGTCTTCGTTAATTGCGTAAAACTTGATTTATTCTTTTTTCGCATGATAAAACATATTTTAAAACTTGTAACTAGTACTAAAATGAAATTAGTACTAAATTAAAAATAAAAATCTAATGAAATTTTTCTGTTATTTTTCTTGCATAACGCCTATGTGCATATGTCTAATAGTAAATAATTTACACATGAGAAATAGATTTTTTACGGCATAAAAATTGAAAGGATAAACAAGCAATATAATTTGGATTTTGTCTTCCAACGTAAAAAAAAACATAGAAAATGTATCAAGAGAAGACTGACGAATTGTACTGTGGACATTAAAAAATTACAATTTCTGCGTACAAGTATCGACTTGGAACTAAAATAGTATGCAATGTTAGATAAATAAAAAAAATCAATTTTACACTAAATTTTGAACCAAAGAAAAATCAGAGCAAATTAAAACGAGAAATATCTCAGGTGTTAGATAGGTACTTGAACTCATAATACTTTGATACTCATACTTGCTTAAAATCTTACATTCAACTAGAAAAATTATTTATAAAAGAAGCATTTTCCGGTATAACTAAGCACCTTTTTTGCTAACGTATTTTATATTCTGAAATAAAAGTTTAGTAGGGAAACAAATGTGAAGAAACGTAGATTCATACATACGTACGTATGTATATGTATATGCACACTTTAACAAACGCTTTGACTTAGTTCTTTGTTACTGTAAAGTAAATACATTTAAGGCTTCTTCCAAAATCATTTTTTACTTCTCTTTAAGGGACAAACTTGTATATTATATTTAAAATAAACACTCAACGTGAAAAAATGTATCGTAATATAGTTTTATTTTGAATAAAAGCAAAAATTGTACCTATATAAATTACCATTAAAATTTCAGAATACTTTTTGAAGAGGCCGAGTTTGGAAAATTAAAATTAACTTGCACCACTTATTCTATTATAGACGTAAAGTAAAAAATTGCCAACTCTTATTTTATACAATTTAATTAAAATATACTTCATTCCCTCAGATTCTAATCAAATGTTTATCTATACTTAAAGAAAATTTATGCCTACTCTCACACAATGGACAGAATTTATTAAAGAATATTTAATTTTTGCACCAAAAAGTTATAATTTAGTGTGTATGGAGAGTAAAAACGGCGCCTCCACCAAATGTCACAACGGGGGTTGTTGCGACTGAGACTAAGTAACAGCCTCTGGGATCGTGTGGAGGGAATGAAGTTAAAACAGGTTATAAAAAATATATCATTTAATAATAATTAATCAACAATAATAGCAATAAAATAAAGTTTGACTTTAAATAAATGACATGAGGCACTTACTTATACGCTTCCCTTACATCTTATCTATAAGGGCGGCTCTTCTCCCGACCAACGGGCACATGTCTTCTCTCGACATCTTCAGAACGACTACCTATCACTCCATTATGCAGTTATCGACAATCGGTGCATTGCTAGGTCAGCATACCTTGACTTACTCAATAAAGTTAAACAAAACCAAGCTGACCTTCAATGTCGTCACCAAGTTCGCCGAATAACAGAGTGTCTATTCATCGTTATTGTCAAAATAATCTTTATATAAATAAAGTGTGATTTTAGAAATAATTAATAAAATAATCCATGGTAACATAACTATGACAATATCCAGAACCGGGATATAGTTATTAGTTTCTTCCTCAATAGTAAATTGTACATGTCGGTCATAAGAGTTGAACAATTCAGTACAAGTAGAGCAGAGGTAGCTCTAGAATTGTTCAACTCTTATGACCGACATGTACAATTTACTATTGAGGAAGAAACTAATAACTCTATCCCGTTTCTGGATATGCTGGTCACTAGAGATAATGACATCCTGCGAACTAGGTGGTATAGAAAACCATATTGTTCGAATAGGTTTGTCAGTTACTTCTCTTACCACCCTATGAGAACAAAAATAAACCTAATCTTAGGTATGAAAAATAGAGCAGTTAAACTCACTCACCCCAACACAGAAAAGAAGCTTTAGATCAACTGAGGGGCATATTGGTGGAGAATTCCTATCCAATAAACCTTATATTCTTGTTCAGCACTCAGTACAAGATACCAGAAAACATTTTTGAAAGGCAATCACAACCCATGTCCCTAATATCACAAACACCGATTTCTGTTAATATATCAAATTCTTACACACAAAACAATAGTGCAGTAGAAAACAATCCTCGAACAACTTTCTATTTTTCATTACCACATATTGACAATTTAACAGAAAAATTAATAAATGTTTTTAAACACACTAACATAAAAATAGCGAGAAAGCAAATAAAAACTATTTCTCAGATTTATTCTAGAACTAAGGCCCATCTTAGCAGGGATGAAAAATGTGGCATTGTATACAGAGTCCCCTGTAAAAATTATAACTTATCATACATAGGTCAGACATTTAAAAATGTAAAGGGCCGTATTACTTCCCACAAAAGTGACTGCCGCCGAGGTGTACATTCTTGCGCTTTGGCTGAGCATGTTATTGATAAAGATCATCAAATGGACTGGGAAGGTGCTGAGATCTTAGAAAATGAAAATTCATACTATAAAAGACTTTTCCTGGAGATTGTTCACATCAACCTTGAACCTAATTGCCTTAATAAAAAAAGTGATATATCAGAACTTAGCACCGTCTACAGTTACTTATGACGACTTGAGAAAGAAAAATACTTGATTTTCCAGCCCCTGATGAGTAGTAGCTCTGGGTTGAGAGGGTGTAATTACGTTGCCTAAGCCTTTCCTTTCTTTACATATTATACCTGTTTTACTAGGATTAACTAAATTATGATAGTTTTGAAACTCTCCGCCAATTTATCAACAACCTATTATATTTTTGGTTCACTAACTTCTCAACAACCTATGAACATTTTTACTAACCTTCCGATACCATCCGCCATTGCTTAATGAGTGTTGTCTCTTTCCTTCTTACCCCTCTGTATTCACTTGTCTTCTTTTAACCAAGAGTTGCCAAGCATGAATGTCGGGCATAACCTCATAATCTTTCAAATGTCAATTTCCTGTCGCGTCTATCCTGCTAAAGCGCGGGAGTTTTCCGTTCTGTTTTCCTCATAACACCCCGAGGAATGTAATGGTGTGATAAAGAATGGAGACAAACCCAGCATTTTCGCATGGATATTCCTGTTTTTAATTTAACTGCCCACTTTGGTGAGTTCTTTTATTATGAAAATTACTAGGTTAGATTTTACTAACTTAAATTAATTTTTGTATTGTAGAAGTCCTGAAGAAGAGAAAAATAAATTCTCAAAAGCTTGACTAATCAAAAAAGGGTTTTATTCCTTAGTTAAGGCCACCTTCAATAAAGACTGCATCCCCACTACTCCAGTTTTGAATATATATATATATATATATATATATATATATATATATATATATATATATATATATATATATATATATATATATATATATATATAATCTTTATTGGTCCTTAGCTACAAAAGGTAGATAGACAAGTCATATATAACTTTGTATAAATAAAATTGTACATACATATTGTATATATATTTTTAAGTATTTAAAATACTGTACACTTACAAACATTACTAACCGATACAAACATTTCCGTCACATACTCGTGACATCCAAAGAATTGCACAATGAGGTGTATTCCTTTATGGAATAAAAGCAATTCGTATTTAAAAATCGTTTTAGTTGCTTTTTAAACTGTTTAAAAGAATCTGCCTTTCTTATTGATGCAGGCAATACATTATAAAAAGAGCAACCAGCAAAAACCGGAGATTTTTTATAAAAGCTATGGCTATGCTTTTTTAAGTGAAATATTGACATGTTTCTGGTGTGGTAATTATGTACTTGAGAATTAAGTAAATATGAATTTTTGTTTTTATAAACATAAGTTAACAGTTTAAAGAGGTAAATTGAAGGAAAAGTCAAAATATTATTATTCTTAAACGTGTCTCTACATGAGGTTCTGTATGGAACATCAAAAATCAATCTGATTATGCGCTTTTGTGCAATAAACAAGCGCTCCCATTGACCTGATTGTCCCCACACCACCACATAATATGACAACAAAGAGAACACCATTGCATAATATGCATTTAGCAGTGCAACTGTATTTAGTTTATTTTTTAAGTTGTAGATCGCATTATAAGCTTTATTAAGTTTTAAGCATAATGAATTAACGTGTTCGCCGAAGCTAAGATTTTCGTCAACAACTACTCCCAGAAATGAGGTTGATTTTTGTGTGTTTATTAAGGAATTGTTGATTTGAAATCTGAAATTACTTCGTGGCCGGTAAGCATTATGACTCTCTATGAAGACTGTTTTGTCGTAATTTATTATAAGCCTATTTGAAAAACACCACTCACCGAAAAAGCGCAAGACTGCCTGTACTTTCAGTTCCACCTCAGAGAGCGATTTACCCGATACTACGATGGAAGTGTCATCCGCGTACATGAGTGGTTCACCATATTCGGACATATGACTCGGTAGATCATTCACGTACAACAAGAATAGTAAGGGCCCCAGGACGCTTCCCTGAGGTGTGCCTAAATTTATATCATAAACATCTGATTGTGAATCGTCGATTTTAACCACCAACTTTCTATCTTTTAGAAAGGAGATCAGCCATTTATTAATTACCCCACGAACACCCAAAGAATTCAGTTTCGACTCCATAAATCCTGATTCAAGAGTATCAAACGCCCGACTCAAATCAAAGAAAATTGTGACAACATGTTCATTTTTATCCATTTTATCGTAAATGTATTGAATATAGTTGATGGTGGCTGTCTCTGTGGAGCAGTTTTGTCGGAAACCGTGTTGACAGTGAGTTAGTAATTTAAATTTATTTAAAAAGTCATTTATTTTAGGATAAACTATCTTTTCCAGAATTTTAGAAAATATGCTCAAAATGGAGATTGGCCTATAGTTTTCCATATTTGTGACGTTTCCCTTTTTAAATACTGGGATAATACTTGCAAGTTTCAAAATATTAGGAAACTGTCCCAACTGCACGGATTTATTTATTATTGTTGCTAATGGAGCTGAAATTTCCCCGATACAACCCTTTATTACTTTCACTGGTATTTCGTCAAAGCCACTGGATTTTTTATTGGATAACTTAGTTATAACATCTTTTACGTCATTTTCAGTTACTGGTGAGAAAAACATCGAGTTATGGTTGTATTTGTTCACGCTACATTCTCTTGAGAGCTGACCATTAAAATGGTCATTTAGTTTACCCTCAACCACATTGGAAAAATAACTGCCGAAGCTGTTTGCAATTTCCTTTTTATCTGTTATTATATTATTATTTAAGATAATCTCTGATACGTGCGATTTTGTTTTACTTTTACCGATGGTGTCATTCACTATATTCCAAAGAATCTTGGGCTTGTTCGTTGAGGTGTTAATCAAATTTTGAAAATATTCCTGTTTCTCTTTTTTTATTAGGTTATTGGTTTGTTTTTTGACAGATTTATACACATCGGCTGGCAAATAGTTTAGTTTACGAAGTATGTTTAAATCATTTAGGTTTTCGAGATTTTTTAGCAATTCTGTAGAGAATCTAATTTTATTTGGTTCGTGGCTAGTTACTTTTTTAGTTTTAAGGGGACAAGCAACTTCAAAACACCAGGTGAAAGTTTCATAAAAATTTCTAAATATTACGTCAATGTCATTAGATGACATCCCCACCTCCGGGTCATAATTGCCAGCAAACCTTGTTCTTAATTCGGCTATAGAACTTTGTGTTATGCTACGATATGTTATTTTTTCAGTCTTTGAGGCTGGGACAACCAAGTCATTAGCAAGAAAGGAAACCAGCTGAACATGATGATCCGAAAGGCCAGGGTCATAATTTTTAACGGAAACATTATTTTTAATATTAGTCAGTACATAGTCTATACTACTACAAGTCATAACATCACCTTTTTGCGCAATTCTTGTGGGTTCGCTGATAAGGGAACATAGATCGTATGATTGAAATATGTCTGTCAATACTTTATACTGTTTCGATGTTTCATTTTTTTGTATATTTAAATCGCCTGTTAGAATGAATATATATGTATATATATATATATATATATATATATATATATATATATTATATAGTAGAAAAATGGAAGATTTCTTGGCCTATAGCGAAAAGGCCGTGAATGAAAAATAAAAATAATGAGGACTATCTTTGATTCTGGTCTGGGTGACCTCCTGCTATCGATTTCTGGGCCCTTACCCATCAGCGGGCAGGCTTACACCCAGGGTGGCTGAAGAACAGACCACGATTTGACCAGAATCAAAGAGAGTCCTTATATCCAAAATGTTCGGAAAGGATGGGTAAGATGTAGTGGCTCGCGCCAACTAGTTCACCCAGTGTTGCTCCAAAAATGTTTGGCTGCTAACACAATAATACTCGAAAGTATGTCGATGTCGATTTTCTCGACGTCGACGGTACAAATGCACCATTGTACAACAATAGTAGAAAAATGGAAGATTTCTTCTTAAGAAATCTATATATATATATATATATATATATATATATATATATATATATATATATATATATATATATATCTATATATATATATATATATATATATATATATATATATATATATATATATATATATATATAGTAGAAAAATGGAAGACCAGACCAGAATCAAAGATAGTCCTTTTTATTTTTCATTCACGGCCTTTTCGCTACACTAGCGAAGAAGTAAATCTTGGCATTTACATTTATTATATTACCTATAGGCCAAGAAATCTTCCATTTTTCTACTATTGTTGTACAATGGTGCATTTGTACCGTCGACGTCGAGAAAATCGACATTCGACATACTTTCAAGTATTATTGTGTTAGCAGCCAAACATTTTCGGAGCAACACTGGGTGAACTAGTTGGCGCGAGCCACTACATCTTACCCATCCTTTCCGAACATTTTGGATATAAGGACTGTTTGTAAAACAAATACTATCTTCGTTTTGTATTTTTAAAAGAACCGCGTCTCGGTGTCATAACTAACTAATCAGGGTTAAAGACGTCAGACGTAGTTGTCGTTGCACGGCAACCTAACTTCAAAAAAAATGTCAACATCAACCTTTTGTTCCGTAAGTAGCGTTTTGCCGATCGTGCTCTTCCGAAGGCGCGCTTCCTAGACTACCACGTCGGTAGAAGTTGTCCGTATAGTTTTATTATACTGCGCGAGTTAAGCGTTTTACCGTTGTCCTTGGCTTTGTCTTGTGGGTATAAACCGTCCTACAAATTTCAATTTTTATCGCCGTGTTTGGCATCTGTCAATGTCTATACAAGGTTAATCTAAAGTTAATGTCGACTTTGCAACCTTTCCTTTTTTGTCAGTTGTAAACTTAGTAAAGTATTAAGTTAGTTTAAGAAGATTAAACGAATATATGGTAAAAAATAAGTTAAAGAGTTTAACTACAACTACAGCAACCTATGAAGATATTCGATGGGGAATTCCTGACTTTTCAGGTGTGGAAACAATAATTTTGTTACCATAGACAGTTACAGCGGGATTGTATCCGAAATCAAACCGTCCCGACTGTACATTTGGTCCTTCGGAACCGGATAGAAAAATTGTAGAAAAGAAAAACAAAGTGGTTTGTAACAAAAAAGTACTCAGAAAATATTGTGTCCCGACAAACTGTAAGTTTGAACTTTTATATTATGTAAGGTCAAAATAAACTTTCCATATCCACATTTTGACAAGAAAAATCCTTTTATAAAGACTTTCTTTAATTTGACGAGAAGCAGTCATTATTAGAAACCTTCCGATTTGTCACGAGAAACATCAATCTTTTAGTAGAGACTTTTAGTTTTAAAATACCTGTGTCTTACAAAAATACCTTAAGATTGTCCTAGTTTACTGATTTTGTCTTAGAAAATTTTGTCTTGTTAAATTTTTAAGATACATTTTTATTATAAAAAATGGATTCTTTGGTCCAGCAAAGAAAAGTTTGCAAACAAAATATTTCACGTATAGTTAATTGGTATAAAGACAAGAGAGATACTGAAAACGACGTTTACCAGTTTCAAATTCACGAAGTTAAATTAAATTCACATTTTGCTAAATACGAGGACATTCAAAATGAGATAGAGGTTTTAGATACTGATACGACTGATAACGAAATTAGGGAGGAAGTAGAGAAAAAATATTATGACACTTTAGCAGGTTTAATGCGTAAAATTTTTGAATTAAAGCCATCGTCTTCAGTCAATACGTCGCTGCAGCCAATTATAATTCCACAAACTGCACAATCAAATGTCAAACTACCCGATTTAAATATTCCTAATTTTTCTGGCGATTTTACGGAATGGACGTCATTCTTTCAACTCTTTACGGCTTTAATTACAAATAACTCGGACTTGAGTAACATTCAAAAATTTATGTATCTTAAATGTTATTTAAAAAATGAACCACTTAATTTAATTGATAACCTACAACTCTCCGACGCAAATTTTAAAGTCGCAATAGATATTTTAACAAAACGATATTCCGATAATACGTTAATTGTTAACGCTCATATTAAAAAATTATTAGATATTTCTCCAGTTACTAAAATTAATTTTCAAAATTTAAGAGAATTTTTAACTCACATTAAACGACAAATTGCATCATTGCGTAATTTAAGTTTACCCGTAGATCAATGGGATGCTATTTTAATTCATATTTTCTCTCAAAAGCTTGATCATAACATGCGTAAGTCTTTTGAATATGAGAGAGATAGATCAAAATTACCGACTATGGATGAATTTTATAACTTTTTAGAAAAGAAATGTCAAATTTTAGAAACTATGGCTACATCCGAGTCTCAGGCTGATAATAAAAGTTTTAATAAATTTCAGAAGAAGTTTCCAAGTAAGCATGGACAAACTTCGGCTCATATGGGTATTATGAACTCACCTCTTTGTTCATCTAGAGATCACTTGACATGTGCTTATTGCAACCAGGCAAATCATTTCTTAAATAAATGTGAGACATTTTTAAAATTGCCTCATAATGAAAAATTAAAATTTTTACATATAAATCAGAGATGTTCAAATTGTCTTGGTAAACATGCATTTTCACAATGTCGTAGCGAAAGGCTATGTAATATTTGTCGTAAAAAGCATCATACAATTTTACACATCAATTCTTCCGTACTTAAAATTAAAAATGAAAACAATTCTGGACAAGTCAATGATCAGAATAGAGGTTTTAATAAAAATTATTCCACGTTTAGTAATAATAATAAAACCGAAAACGCTACTGATTTATTGTCAAGTCAAGGGAATACAGAAAAACTAATTTTTCAAAATCAGGGCTCTCAAAATGAAAAACCACATACACTTGTTGGCTCTAATCGTCAAATTTCAAATGATGCTTTTCCAAGTAGTCCTTTAACGGCCATGTCACACACATCATTTTCACAAAATCCAACATTTGTGTTTTTGGCTACTGCTATAGTAAATTTAAAAGCCGAAAATGGTTCTTATGTTATGGCTAGAGCTTTAATTGACCCTGGCAGCCAAAGTTCATTTATTTCACAAAAATTAGTAAATATATTAGGTGTCCGTTCTTATGACATGCAGACTCGTATCTCAGTTATTTCAAACAAAAGTACGATTGCTAATAAAATGGTAGATGTCAGAATATTTTCTATGTTGAAAAAGAAAAATCTTTTGACGTGTCTTGTCTCATTATAGATGAAATAACTGGAAAGTTGCCTCAAGTTCAGATTAATAAAAATAATTTACATATTCCGTTTACTGTTCCCTTAGCAGATACTTCATTCCATATTCCATCAGAAATTGATATTCTTCTAAGTGCGGAAGTACACCGTGAACTTATCAAACCTGAAATAATTGACTTAGGAAAAGGTTTACCTATCTTACAATCTACACATTTAGGATATGTCGTTTCAGGTGCAATGTCTAACTGTCATACGTCTAAATCAAAGTCGAATGTATCATTTTTCATACAAAATTCACAAACCGATTCTTACAATCCTGGTAATGACCTCGACTCTCTTCTTGGTAAATTCTGGTCCTTGGAAGAAGTCGAAAATAAGCCCAATTTATCACCAGAAGATCTTCAGTGTGAAAAAATATTCCAGGAGACGACAAAAATTTTAGATAATGGCCAGTTTCAAGTAAATTTACCCCTTAGAAATAACGAAGATATTTCAAAACTGGGCGATTCATTTTCTTTAGCAAGAAAAAGATTTTCTTACCTAGAAAACAGATTTAAGAAAAATCCTGTGCTTTTCTGTCAGTATAAAGAATTTATTGACGAATATGTCTCTTTAAATCATGCCCGATATGTGTCCCCGTCCGAGGCTGAAAAATGTAATCGTAGATATTACATGGCTCACCATTGTGTTATACGTGAATCCAGTGCCACGACTAAATTACGTGTTGTCTACGACGCTTCCATGAAATCCAGTTCTGGATTCTCTTTGAACGACATTTTACTTAAAGGTTTTACCGTCCAACCAGAACTGTTTGACATACTTTGTAGATTTCGTTCTTCGGCATTTGTCTTTATTTGTGACATTGAAAAAATGTATCGTCAAGTTCGTGTTAATCCAGATCAATCATTTTTACAAACAATTCTATGGAGGGAAAGTTCCGAGAAGTCTTTGGAACAAATTGAGTTCACAACTGTCACATATGGAACAAATTGCGCCCCGTATCTCGCGACAAGATGTCTGGTAGAGCTCGCAAATAAAGGCAAAGATCAGTTTCCTCTTGCTTCTAAAGCAATTCTAAATCAATGTTATTTAGATGATTTTCTATGTTTCGCAAATTCCGAAGCAGAACTGGAAAAGCTAGCCCAAGAACTCATTGGTCTTTGTAAATCCGCTAGTTTTCACTTACACAAATGGGGTTCGAATTCAGAAGAATTTTTGAAGTCTTTACGTGTAAGTTACTCTCAAAATGACTATAATATAGTTTTGGAAAATACATCCAACAAGGTTTTAGGTGTAGCTTGGAGTCCTCAAGATGACAATTTTGCCATTTCACTACCAAAAAACATTTCTGACATATCTATGACTAAAAGAAATATTTTGTCAATTATTGCCCAAATGTTCGATCCCCTCGGATTTATTGGCCCTGTAATTATTCGTGCTAAAATTTTTATGCAGGAAATCTGGAAGGCCAAAATTGACTGGGATGACATGTTACCCAAGGACTTAGTTAATGAATGGCAATCATTTTCTAAACATTTACCACAACTGTTAGAAGTAAAAATTCCTCGATGTCTTTTGATGCAGCTTGGCTGTCTTAAGGTTGAGTTGTTTGGATTTTCCGATGCAAGTCAAAGAACTTACGGTGCTTGCCTGTATGCTCGTGCTACCTATGAAAACAGAGCAGTCTCTTGTCAGTTAATATGTTCAAAATCCAGAGTCGCGCCTATTAAAACCGTGACCCTACCCCGACTTGAACTATGTGGAGCGGTCTTGCTCTCTAAATTATGTGTCAGAGTCATTTCAATATTTAAAGACGTTCTACAATTTGAAAGTATCAATCTTTTTACGGATTCCCAAGTTGTTTTAGCTTGGATTAAATCTCATCCTTCTCGATGGTCTACGTTTGTCGCAAATAGAGTTTCGAAAGTACAGGAATTAACTTCAGAAAAATGTAAGTGGTACTATATTCCTACTCACGAAAATCCAGCAGATTTTGTCTCTCGAGGATTGAACCCCCATGAAATAAAAACCTGTACTCTTTGGTGGCGCGGCCCAGAAATGTTACGTCAATTTGAATCTAATTTCAAAAATTATAGCAGTCAAATAACAGATACTTCTGAAGAAGAAAAAATTGTCACTTCTAAAGTACACTTTCAAAGTAACGCCGAATCGGACTTAGAAAATATTTATTTAAAATTTTCTTCATTTACGAAATTACAAAGAGCTTTAGCATATTGTCTAAGATTTGTCAATAATATTAAATCAAGAAATGAAAAATTGCTAGGCCCACTTTCAGTAAAAGAACTTCAAAAGGCCTTAGACTTAATCATCAAATTTGTACAAAACAAATATTTTTCACAAGAAATATCAGAATTAAATTCCAACAAATTAGTTACCTCCAAAGCCATAAGATCTTTAAAACCCTTTTTAGACAAAAATGGATTTCTACGCGTGGGTGGTCGTCTATCCCAGGCAGAAATTTCATATGATCATAAACATCCTTTACTCCTACCGTCGAAAAATCATATTGTCAATTTATTATTGAGAAAAGAACATCTTCTTCTTTATCATGCTGGAGCTAGGACAGTACTGTCAAATTTTCGTTTAAAATATTGGCCACTAAATGGATTAAAAGAAATTAAAAAAATAATCAGAAACTGTGTAATCTGTTTTAGATTTCGAAATAATACCAGTTCTCAACAAATCATGGCAGATCTACCAAAAGATAGAGTCACTATTGTTAGGCCTTTCTTTTGTGTTGGCGTAGATTTTGGTGGTCCGCTTTTAATTAAAGCATCTAATCTTCGGCGTGTGCCGCTAACAAAATGTTATATTGCTATATTTGTGTGCATGGCTACGAAAGCCGTACACATTGAACTCGTTTCAAGCCTATCTACAGATGCATTTCTATTAACATTAAAGCGTTTTATTGCACGTCGTGGAAATCCACAAACAATTTACTCTGACAATGCTACCAATTTTCTTGGAAGTCGAAATCAACTAAGAGAAGTTACTGACTTTTTAAGGCAAAACCAAATTCAGAAATTATTTATGATTATCTTCCTTCCATGGAAATTAAATGGAAATTTATTCCTGCCCGAAGTCCTCATTGGGGAGGTTTATGGGAAGCAGCTATAAAAAGCGCTAAATTTCACATCACTCGTATTATTGGCAACAGTCATTTAATATTCGAAGAGCTTAGTACAGTGTTGTCTCAGATTGAAGCTGTTCTCAATTCGCGACCACTGTGTCCCTTGTCTGAAGACCCGTCTGACCTTGAATGTTTAACGCCAGGTCATTTTTTAATAGGTACAGGCCTAATGTCTTTTCCAGAAACAGATCTAATCGAAACTCAAGTGAATCGTTTAACACGTTGGCAGCACTGCACCAAATTACAACAGGACTTTTGGAAACGATGGTCTGTTGAATATTTGAATAATTTACAGAAACGTTCTAAATGGCTGTTAGAATCAAATAATGTTCAACCCAATACCATTGTGTTGTTAAAAGAACATAATGTCCCACCTTTAGTTTGGCCAAGAGCCAGAGTTTTAGAATCTATTCCCGGACCTGACAATAAAGTAAGAGTAGTCAAACTCAAAACTAAAGATGGTGTTCTTACACGACCAATTACCAAGGTCTGCATTTTGCCGATCAGTGACAATTTAGAATTAAATGTACAACCCTAATTAAATACGTCTGTCAAAGTTAAATTATCTATTCATGAATATTCGTGATTTAAATTGTTTGTCCATCAAGTACGTTTAGGCTTGCTTGTCATTGACTTTAAGTCTTTTTGACGTTGTCACGCCAACGGGCGGAGTATGTTTGTAAAACAAATACTATCTTCGTTTTGTATTTTTAAAAGAACCGCGTCTCGGTGTCATAACTAACTAATCAGGGTTAAAGACGTCAGACGTAGTTGTCGTTGCACGGCAACCTAACTTCAAAAAAAATGTCAACATCAACCTTTTGTTCCGTAAGTAGCGTTTTGCCGATCGTGCTCTTCCGAAGGCGCGCTTCCTAGACTACCACGTCGGTAGAAGTTGTCCGTATAGTTTTATTATACTGCGCGAGTTAAGCGTTTTACCGTTGTCCTTGGCTTTGTCTTGTGGGTATAAACCGTCCTACAAATTTCAATTTTTATCGCCGTGTTTGGCATCTGTCAATGTCTATACAAGGTTAATCTAAAGTTAATGTCGACTTTGCAACCTTTCCTTTTTTGTCAGTTGTAAACTTAGTAAAGTATTAAGTTAGTTTAAGAAGATTAAACGAATATATGGTAAAAAATAAGTTAAAGAGTTTAACTACAACTACAGCAACCTATGAAGATATTCGATGGGGAATTCCTGACTTTTCAGGTGTGGAAACAATAATTTTGTTACCATAGACTGTTTGAGTGACGTGTGAACCCACCCTTAAATATTGAAAGTTGTCTATTGTCAAATGTCATGTACTGTCATTATTCATTCACGATTAAAGATTAAATGATGTGAAAAGATCATCGATGTTTTATTTAGATTTTAGCATTCCAAATATTATTAAAAAGTATTAAAACATGGCGCAGTGCGTTAAAGGTGTGTTGTAAATATAATAAGTTTGAAATTTGAGTGTAAAAATGTCGACTGCAGTTGGGGGCCCAGTGAAACTCCCGCCAGATTTTGACCTGCAAGGCCAGAACGCCGCTGCAGAATGGAAGTTTTGGCGGACTTCATTTGAAGATTATTTAGTTGCTACAGGGCAAAATGAAGCCCTAGATGCAGTAAAATTATCTATTTTACGAAATATAATAGGCACGGATTCTGCTAGAATTATGGCTACTTTTGAGATACCTGCTGCTGAACCAGACAAGTATAAGTATATACTAGAATTAATAGAAAAATATGTGAATCCCCGTGTCAACGTATGTTTTGAAATATACACATTTTTAAAGAGAGTTCAGAAAGAGGGGGAAAGTTTTGAGCACTTCCTTACAGACTGCAAACATTTGGTAAAAAGTTGTAATTTTAATAATGTAGACCCCAACCAAACTGCAGAGGAAAAGGCTCTCAGAGACAAAATTGTTATAGGTATACGTGACCATACCACACGAGAAGCTTTATTACGAATAGATGATTTAACCCTAGACAAAGCTATCAATTTTTGCAGAACCTCTGAACAGTCGAAACATCAGAGTTTGCATTTTCAAGAGAAAAGTAGTGAAGTAAATTATGTGGGTAAGAAGAAAAATAAGTATCAAGACAATGAGAAAACTAGTAACGAAAGGAATAAGTATAAACGGAGAGATGAAAACAAAAAAGAGACTTTCAAGTGTAAGAGATGTCAAACTATTCATGGTCCCAGAGAGTGTCCGGCATTCGGCAAGAAATGTAAGAAGTGTGGCATAGAAAACCATTTTGCAAGGTCCTGTAGGGTAAAAACTGTCCGAAATGTAGAATATGATGGAAATTCGAGTGAAACCAGTGAAGAAATATTTGTTGGTAATGTAAATGTAAACAATTCTGTAAAAAATAATTTAAATGTTTGGGAAGAATATCTTTCGATTGAAAATAAAAAATTTAAAGTAAGGTTAGATACAGGGGCTGATGTAAGTATTATTCCTTTAAGAATATTTAGAAGTGTAAACAGGCAGTTCAAGGTTAGGCCTACTGAGTATATTTTAAAAGGTTTCGAGGGATCGCAGGCAAAACCGATCGGTATAAGCAATTTACATTGTACTCATAAAAATAATGAAATTTATGAAGATTTTGTGGTTGTAGATGGGGCTAATCAAATTTTAATAGGTGGCCAAGCGTGCATAAAATTAAATTTAATTAAAAGAATTAACTCTTGTACAAAGAATGTTGAGAATTCTACAGAAAAAGATAATTTTATTAAGTCAAATATAGATATTTTCAGTGGCTATGGTTCTTTTCCGGGGGAACATAATATTCCCACGAAAGAAAATTTTGAATCGGTTAGCCACCCACCTACAAAAGTTCCGTTTGCTATACGTGATGCGTTAAAGAAAGAATTGGATAGATTAGTTTTTAGAAATGCTATTGTTAAAGTTGATAATATTGCCCCACAGGCTAGCATTAATCGTATGGTTATTGTTGAGAAAGCAAATGGCAAAATTAGACTTTGTTTAGACCCTTCTGATATAAACAGTCAAATTGTAAGAAAACCAAAACTAGGTTTACACATCGAGGATGTTTGTGCAAATTTGAAAGGTAAAAAATATTTTACAGTGTTTGACCTTGCCGAAGGTTATCACCATTTAAAAATAAATGAAGAATCTTCTTGGAAATGTTGCTTTTCCACTCCTTTTGGTATTTACAGGTTTACAGTGTTGCCATATGGTCTCTCAAATTCTCAGGATATTTTTCAAGATGAAGTCGAAAAACATTTTTCATGTATTAAAAATGTGCAAATTTGCCATGATGATATGGTAGTTGCCGGGTCGACGAAACAAGAGCATGACCAGGCAGTAGCTGAGGTGATTAAAAGGGCTAGAGAGGTAAACGCAAAATTTAATAAGGATAAATTTCAATATTTTCAGACCAAAGTTAAGTTTATGGGTCATTTATTTTCAGAGGAAGGGATGCAAATTGATCCCGACAGAATAGAATCTCTATGTAAATTACAAAGTCCTAAAAATAAATTAGAATTACAGAGAGTTATTGGTTCTTTTAATTATGTGAGAAGATATGTCAAGAATATGTCAGATCTTATGCACCCCTTATGTGAATTGTTAAAAGCTGATGTGGAATGGTCCTGGTTACCAAAACATCAGGAAGTTTTTGATAAATTAAAGGAAATTATATGTGAATCGCCAGCTCTTGTTCCGTTTGATCCAGCAAAGAAAACAGTTTTACAGTGTGATGCGTCAAAAAATGGTTTAGGTTGTTGTATGTTTCAGCAATATGAAAATAATGTTTTAAAATTAATTGCGTGTGCTTCTAGATCTATGAATGATCACGAAATAAATTACAGTCAGACAGAGAAGGAACTTTTAGCTATTTACTTTGGTACACAAAAATTCCACGATTTTATTTATAAATATAATACAGATGTTCAAACTGACCATAAACCGATAGTGTCAATCATGAAAAAACCAATATGCAAAATAGGCTCTGTTCGACTCCAAAGGTTAAGAATTAAACTTTTAAAATATTCACTTAATGTATATTACATGTCAGGAAAAAATGTGCAATTTGCAGATATGTTGTCAAGGTCAAATTTAAAATCAGAAATACCGTATGATGCTGAGATGTATGAGATGGTACACTCTGTCTCAAAACATTTACCCATCAGTCAAGAAAAAAAAGATCAACTTAGACTTAGTACGAGTAAAGATGCAACCTTGTTAAAACTTTATGATTTTTATTATAATGGTTGGCCTAAACAAAGCCAAATACCTGCAGATTGTAAAATATATTACTCTTTAAAAGACTCTATTTATGTTGAAGCTGGTATTGTATTTGTTGATGACAAAATTATAGTACCAGAGGATCTTAGGTCAGGTATCATAAATCTATTACATAAAGGTCACATTGGTATTAGTAAAACAATCAGTAAGGCTCGGAAATTGTTTTACTGGCCCAATCTTTCCAATGATATCATATATTTTATTAAAAGATGTCGTACTTGTGAAAAATATATGCCAGCCAGTTTCAAAGAACCTCTTTTACCACATTCTGTTCCAAAACTTAGATTTAACAAAATTGCCGTAGATATTGTTGAATTTGGTGGAAAAAATTATTTAGTTGCTATAGATCATTTTTCCCACTGGCTTGAGTTAATGCCCATGAAAGACAAAACTTCTGAATCCGTCATAAACGGCTTCCAAGAAATTTTTACTAGATTTGGTTACCCACAATTTTTAATAGCCGACAACTTACCTTTCATATCTAATCGTTGTAAAAAATATTATAAAAATAAAGATATCGAAGTAACTACATGCACCCCACACCACCATCAAAGTAACGGCATGGCCGAAAAGGCTGTAAGCATAGCAAAACAAATTTTAAGGAAAAGTTTTGAAAGTGGCTGTGACTTTAGAGAGTATGTTTTAGAATACAATAATTCACCTATCATAAATCTTAATGCAAGTCCTGCGCAAATTTTACAGAGTAGGATGTTAAGAACGGAATTGCCTAGCAATAATAATATTTTAGAGCCCAGAATACAGGCAGATATTTATAAAAAATTGTGTAAACAAAAGGAGATTATAAAAAAGAATTATAATACTGTAGCTCGTAAAAATCCATTGGAATACAAAAAGGGGGATAGAGTAGTAATTAGAACACAAAACGATAAAATTTGGGAAAAAGCTGTAGTTATTGAAAAAGCATCAGAACCTAGGTCTTATTGGGTGAAAAAAGAGAAAAATAATAAGATTGTGCGTCGCAACTCAACACAAATGAAACTATCTTATACTAAACCGGAACATAAATTTATTTTTGAACCCGAATTGTATCCCAATGAAGATAATATCAGTAACACTATAGGATGTCAAAATATTGGTAATAACCAACATAATGTCACATCTCCTTATGTTTCACCTTTAAGTAGTCCTGTCTCGATAAGGTCCAATACCCCTTATGTCACTCCAAATAAATCTCCCACTCCAAATGAAATGAATAGAGAATTACAAAGTAATGCTTTCGAGAATGCTTTTAATAGTGTTAACAATCCATATTTACGTTCCCGATCTGGAAGGTTGATTAAGCCGCCACGGCGTATTGATCTTTGAGGGGGAGGTGTTTGAGTGACGTGTGAACCCACCCTTAAATATTGAAAGTTGTCTATTGTCAAATGTCATGTACTGTCATTATTCATTCACGATTAAAGATTAAATGATGTGAAAAGATCATCGATGTTTTATTTAGATTTTAGCATTCCAAATATTATTAAAAAGTATTAAAACATAGACAGTTACAGCGGGATTGTATCCGAAATCAAACCGTCCCGACTGTACAAGGACTCTCTTTAATTCTGGTCAAATCGTGGTCTGTTCTTCAGCCACCCTGGGTGTAAGCCTGCCCGCTGATGGGTAAGGGCCCAGAAATCGATAGCAGGAGGTCACCAGAATCAAAGGTAGTCCTCATTATTTTTATTTTTCATTCACGGCCTTTTCGCTACACTAGCGAAGAAGTAAAACTTCGCATTTACATTTATTATATATATATATATATATATATATATATATATATATATATATATATATATATATATATATATATATATATATATATATATTTTGGAAACTATTTCTTGGGAATAGAGGTTCATCATTTAAACGACAAAATAACAGCTTTACTGACTGTGGAAGTGTGTTCTCCTTTTGCATTAAAGAACGGGGAGTCCAAGTAAATGGACAACCCCGGGCCGGGTAGACCATGACAGCTGTTTCGTCCTTGTTAGGACTCATTCAGACGGCCATAATCCTGCTTGTGTTTTGCAAAACGGATTTAAGATGCATTAATGTCGTTTGCCACGGTGCGACTGGGGTTATGGCCGTCTGAATGAGTCCTAACAAGGACGAAACAGCTGTCATGGTCTACCCGGCCCGGGGTTGTCCATTTACTTGGACTCCTCGTACTTTAATGCAAAAGGAGAACCACACTTCCACAGTCAGTTAAGCTGTTATTTTGTCGTTTAAATGATGAACCTCTATTCCCAAGAAATAGTTTCCAAAAAATATATATTGAAATGGTTCAAGAAACATACAAATCACGATACACTTATCGTGATACAAATTATATATATATATATATATACCGGGTGTCAACGGGATCATTTTCCGGCTGCCATTTCTTTAGTTTTTAATCGAAGAATATGAAACTTTGCAGGAGTCATAGGCTAATAAAAAGTCACTTTTCGAGGTACTTGTCAAATTTCGACGACTTCCGGTTTCGCCGGAAGTGACCCCAACTTGGATTTTCAAATAGGACACCCAGTATATTTCTTGATTTTTGGAATCTAGAGATATTACGTATAACTGCGTTATTTTTATTACTTCTTGTGTCAATTTAACCTAAGCAAAATTTTTTTTTAATCTAGATTGCCATGATCCACCTTAAATCGTTCTAGTAGACGTTTACATCTGCACAAAAATACCTACACCATTTTATCACCTTTCATTTGTCTTACCAGAGCGTTCAAAGTTGACTAAATCATTTTTTTGATAATAACTTAAAAAAATTAAATACAACTATACCACTTTCATAGTATAATTAGATGCAGTTTTTTATTACGAATCCAACAGTGCATCACAACATCAAAATTCGCTTGGATTTTCTAAAGAAAACAGCATTTTATTGCAATTGCCATTTTTTATGGTTTGATCAAACATGCAACTGCACGACGATCAAATATTATATTCACTTAGCCATGACAAACAATTGAATTCAGGATAAATGACAGAATTTAATAAATTGGTAACAATAAATTTTTCTCTGTTGGTTTGTGTCAATTATTTTGGTTATAACTAAATTAAAAGTATGTTTACCAAAAGCGAACAAGTCGACGACTTCCGGTTTAGCCGGAAGTGACCCCAACTTTGGATTTTCAAATAGGACCCCCAGTATATCTTGATTTTTGGAATCTAGAGATCATTTTTCGTATAACTGTGTTATTTTTATTACCTTTTGTGTCAATTTAACATTTTTTAAAGCAAAGTTTTTTCTCAATCTAGAGTCCCATGACCCATCTTAAATCGTTCTAATAGACTTTTACATCTGCACAAAAATACTTACACAATTTTATCACCTCTCATTTGTCTTACCAGAGCATTCAAAGTTGACTAAATCACTTTTTTGTTAATAATTTTAAAAAATGAAATACAGCTATACCACTTTCATAGTATAATTAGATGTAGTTTTTTATTACGAATCAAACGGTGCATCACAACATCAAAATGCGCTTGGATTTCCTAAAGAAATCAGCATTTTATTGCAATAGCCATTTTTTATGGTTTGATCAAACATCTAACTGCACGACGATCAAATATTATATCCAGTTAGCCATGACAAAATTGAATAATAATAATTATGGGTTGCTGTAAACAATGTACCACAGACCGGAAAAATAATATTAAAGTTTTCTTTGTCAAATTGAAAAATAGTAGATTGTTTTGTTACTTCGCAGACCAAATCCAAATCCACCCACTCTTCACCTTCCCAATCCACCCACTACCTACCAAATCCACCCACTCTTCACCCTATCAAATCCCCCTACTCCCTACCAAATCCTACCACTCTGATATCCATTCCAGCTTCCAAATGAGCTTCCAAAGGAGCTTTCAAATGAGCTTCCAAAGGAGCTTCCAAATGAGCTTCCAAAGCTATTCCCAATCCACCCACTACCTACCAAATCCACCCACTCTTCACACTACCTTATATAAATTCCTTAAAGCTATAATAAAACAAAATTCACAACAATGTCTTTGGCAGTACCTATTGATCTCTCCTGGGACACAGAACATTGCGAAAGCTATAATCCACAAGACTACATAGAAAAGAATTTAATTTTAAGCAAACCACCACCTCCCAATCTATCTAAGAGTGCTAAAAAGTTTCGAACTGAACAGAGAAAGAAAGTTCAAGAATTGGAAGCAGAAAATTATGTCTTGCCCAACAGCAAAAAAAGATTTAGTTAAATAGATTCTGTATTATTTATGTCTAGGTGGCAGTCATGAAAAAAAACGTCACATTTGTAAAAAATCATCATCATAAAAAAAATGTATATTATATTTTCTGTTTTATTTTCTTACCTAATATTTGCCTAACCCATATATAACAATTGATTTTTAAATAAAAATTAGATTGTAATAGAAAACTAAGCTGTCTTCTTTAAAACGACATTAATTTAAAAATAATATACAGCAGGTACGGGTATCGCTTGCGATAGTAAACGATCATTAAATTTAAATTACCTTTGAATAATTTCCTGAAGTACTGTATTCATTTTATACGGGTACAATTATGGAGCAATGAGTAATTATTATTTGTAGGGGATTCTTGCTATGAATTGAGTAAAAGATGTGCTTAGGAAATTAACCTGCATTATAAAAAATGACCAGATAGACGTGCCTAGTTGCTAGTTTTACATTTTTGCAATCTTTTCTATGAGGGCTATTTTTAAAAAAATTGCAATAAATGACTTAAGCGGGACTGTCGTAACAATAAAGGAAATTCACCTGCATTATAAAAATGATCAGATAGACGTGCCTATTTTATATTTTTTTCATTTTTGCAGTCTGACCTATGAGGGCTATTTTTACAAAATTGTAATAAATGACTTAAGCGGGACTGTTGTAACTAGAAAATTATAATTAGATATAGAAATTTTTATTTTAAAGGTGGCTATAAAAGCGCAACCTATCTGCTCCAACTTCAGTACAGCTTATAAACTCAAATTATTATTATCGACTCAACATCCATTATTTTATTTCTATCTACAAATAACCAAGTCAAATCAAGTCTACGTAACCTAAACAAATCAAAATGTATTCAAAACCAACTGTTGCTACAATGGCTAGACTAGCAGGTCGCATCAATATTTTACAAAATGCGGTGGTCGTGCCTGCAAGAGAAAACAACGAGTTACAGGAAGCAGTAGCAAACCTATTAAATGAGGACCTTCCAAACAATAATGACGTTGAAGCTATACTGTTAGGTGTGGAAGAACCCATTATTCTACAGGAACCAACCATTAAGGAGTTTGATGTTCCCGAACAACCTGTAGAGTTTGATGTCCCTGCCCACAATGATGTTACCGACCATCCTGTTCCTGTAGAGTTTGACGCCCCTGTACAACATGAAGTTCCCGAACAACCTGTTCCTGAGGAATTAGATGTCCCTGTACAACATGAAGTTCCCGAACAACCTGTTCCTGAGGAATTAGATGTCCCTGAACAAGAATCATTAATATTGAACGATGTGGAAATGTTGGATAGAGAGCAGCAAGATCAGCTGGAAAGGGAGGCATTACTTGTAGCAGAGAGGGAATTTTCACTGCATGAGATACGGCGAACACGCGAAGAAGTACAAGAAAGATTAGGGAAGCACCTAGTAATAGTTAATAATTTTAATGATCTCCTACATGTACTTGAACGAAGAGAACAGGCAATTTTGGAACAATACCGCACAATGATGGAACAGGAAAGACTTATTCGAATTTTAGATGGTCAATAAAAGACTGTTTTAGTATTTAAATATGTTTAAAAATATATTCACTTTTAGAATATACATATTTTATTAATTGATTCTTTTTTATTATGGTTCTGTAATTAATTTGTAGGTAGAAATAAAATAATAAATGTTGAGTCGATAATAATCATTTGTTTATATTAGTTCGTGAAACAAGGTCCCTAAAAAATCACTTGTTATTCAAATGATATACCTGATGGCTTTTTGTACAGACCTTTTACAGACACCCTGTGTAATACAATAGTTACGACTTACAGCTTTATAATGAATTTTAAGTTTGAAAACACTACACTTTTCCACAATAAATCTAAGTCACTTAGCACGTTGCAAGGGTTTTCTCACATTTAAACTGTATTTTAAAATCAATTTAGGAAACTACGTTCTTTACACGGTTTTATAATATATCGACTCGTAACTGAACTTCACGCTCGAGGAAAAGTACTTTATGAATGCATGTGAATCCGACGACGGCGAAAGCCGGTGAAAGCAAGAACGATAAGACGGAAAACCGTCTTTACACTAAATCTAAACGTTTTAACTCTAATTTACTCTAATAAATTAACTCATTCCTCTAATGTGAGGTTGTCAATAACTACAAATTTGTCGAAACAGTAACTTTTTTATGAAATATATATGATGTTTAGAAAAATAAAAGTTGGCGTTAGTAGTGGGACTACGTCCATCAGCGGTTCCCACTTATGACCTTGACCTTGACCTTGAGTAACTTTTAATAGTAGAAGCACTAGTATGTGGTGCTGACTCCCCTCCCGCCCCCACCCCTCCCCCCACCTCCCCTCCCCGCTCATAATATGACCTTGACTTTTAATATATAAAAGGAGGGAATAAAGCTTGTGATTTTAGAGAAGCACTATGAAGAAGGTTACATTTAACGAAAATATGAATAAAATCCATATATTGGTTGCATGGCAGTTTGCTTACAAAAAATCACGTGAGAGTGATTATGAGCAGTATGTATTGGATCGCTACCGCTTTCAAAATAGACTTCAATATGCTGAGAACCTCCTAAAGGATGTTTTGGATGAAAATTTTAGGAAGAAAATATACAATGAACGTTTTAAATAATTTTTGTTTGATTACAACCAAGTCAGAGTCATATCCTCCCACCTCGCCCATGTGGGCTTGACTTGAGTGGGGGAATATCTATAAATTTATACGCACATGGTTTCTAAAACATTATTTGCTAGAAATATGATTCAAAAACGAAAGCTGGTTGGTGGCAGAAAATCGGTGAAAAAACTTAAACAAGAAGACAGAAGCAGATGCCCTGTTTGTTTACATTCCATGAGAAGAGAAGAAATTTGCACACCCAATTCGTGCACACACAAATTTTGTATAAAGTGTTTAACAGAGTGGTCGAAAACCAACGCATATTGTCCTCTTTGCAGAAGATTCTATTTCTCAATTGTTTTAAAAGAGACTAATGAAAATATTCTTGTGAAGAAAAATGACAGTACTGACCAAGCTCTAGTGATATTGTTGTACATAAGTGGCATGAATTTAATATAGATATATCAGAAGTAAATAAAACCATGTTGTTAAATATAAAGTTTTTTTATTTTATTATATTACATCTTTTTTTAATATCCAAGAATTGTGTGATTTATCCATTCCCAGCCATTTAACATAAACTTTGTTTCCTTTTCTTCTTAGCACCTTTTCCACGAGATACACGTTTGAATGTTTGACTTTCTGCAACTCCGGTTCATAAAAACTACCTAAAATTATTTCATTTTTGTCATCTGCCAGCAAATATGTTCTTGGGTTGGTTAATTTAATTTCTTTAATTTGAAAAATTTCATTTGACCAGTTTGGTGTATATCCCTTTTGAAAAGCCTCCCTGTATTTACTAACCCTAACATAATCCCCTTGTTTAAATTTTGATTTTCTGGGGTCAATTGTTTTTATATTATTATAAGTTGATTTTAGAACATCTTTTTCATTTTCTTCATTTATATCAATAGGTTTTAATCCTGTTGTTCTATGTTTAGTTGTATTATACTTAAAAACAATATTATTTAGCATATCCAACCATTTATAATTGCCTTGCAAGCTAAATTGTTTCCACATGAGAGTTTTTAAAGTTCTGTTGACCCTTTCAACAATACTTGCTTTGACTGTGGAATATGTACTGTAGTGATTAATGTTATATTTTTCCATTAATTTATTAAAGTTTTTGTTGAAAAATTCTCTTCCTTGATCTGTATGTATGTTAGTTGGAGTAGTTTTCGCAAGCTTTAAAATTTTTTCCATGGCTAAAGTTACTTCCTCAGCAGTTTTTCTTTTAACAGGTTGAACCCAAACATATTTGGAAAAAGTGTTTATAACAACTAAAATATATCTATATCCTTTATTTAGTTTTGCATAAGGTATCATTTCCACCAAATCTGCTTGCCATAAATCGTTTAAATTTTTAATAATAACCCGTCGACGTCTAAAATTTTTTCTAGCAGGTTTATGTAACTCGTTGACTAGATCTTCCTTGATGTTAGGTTGTGCAGACATGATAATTAAATGTTTAGTTTGTTATTTCTACAGGACATTTTATTAACAATTCACCATAAAAATCTTCTAAATGACTACCTTCAGGACGATGAAAAGAAAGAACATCCCCTTTCTTTAACCGAATACCTACAGGGTCGGTGATCTTTTTTCCATTAATTTTTAAGAAAACATATTTTTTCGGGTATTCTCCAGAAATTATAGTAGCAGATTCCATAGGAAAAACATATGTAATTCGTTTGTCTTGTAATAAATGGTAAACTCTATCGGATAGAGAGTAAATTCCCATGAAGGGTAACACCAAATTATACCAAAGTTTAACTGCACTAAGATCAACAAGTTTTATAATGTTATGTTCTTCAGATGAAAATTTATTATCCTTGCCAAAGATATGGGATCCAAACTTGTCAATAGACATGGTTGTTGTCAGCGGTAGAATAAGGAATAAACATGTGTGAATTAGTATTTATTTAATTATTTTTGCTTCTCTTAGTTCTTCTAAAATCGATATTATTTCATTTTGATGACCAGTATGTCCAGCCATTTGTGATGCTGTCAATAATTTTAATCTATCAATTATCTCATTTATATCGTCATAATATACATAATCTAATTTTTTTTTCGATAAACTTAACATAGCTCCCCCCTTTCCACTTTTTGTAGACAGATTTCTTGTAGAACGCGGTCTTTGTGGAGGTAACAAACGTGAAGTGCTTGGTAGAACTGCACGATAACCTGTCTCTGTTGTGCTTCCACGTTTTAATATACCTTTTTGTAATAAGTAAGGTTTAACTATTGTCAAGTATTTAATGTCGGTCGAACCTTGAATTTGACTATTAGGATCAAAATTTCGTCTATATGCATTTGTCCTATTCAAAACATCCATATAATTTTCCATATCATTTGATGTATAACCAACAGGTTCTTTTTTAAAAAGAAGCTCATACAATCCAGGTGTTCCCTCATACCTAACTCCTTCAACTTTAAAATCTTTTCCTATGAAATCCACCACAGAATTAGCAATCTTATATTTATCTGCATCAACATCATGGCTAAACCCATATTTGTTATCAAATTTGCCTTCCGTGTCTTTTATTAGCCCATCCACGAAAGGTCTTAGAAGTGAATGATATGCTTCCAAATATTCTTCATAAGCAGGTGTTCTTGTTAATTCTAAAACATCTTGTCGCAACTCACCTATAGTTGGTTCAATTGTTGTTTCAGGGCTTGATTCTCCTAACTGTTGCGAATCTTCAAAAAATACTTCTTCATCTCCTAAAAGTGAGGGCATGTGTGTTGGAAGATATTTACTATATGCATTTGATTTCCTTTGATTGACCTCTGGCGTAGGAAATTGAAATTTTGGGGTCGAAACTAATTGTGGTGAATATACTTCTTTTTTAATGAACGGTTCTGTTTTAATTGTTTGAATTAACTCATGCAAAGGTTGAGTTATTGGTTTAAATTCTTTTTCCATACGAATTTCTTTATCAGATAAATCTGATTTTAAAGCTTTATACTTTTGTCTAACGGCTTGTCTAGTTTTTACCAACTCTTTCGCTGTTTTTTCGTCCATCTTTACAAAAGGTAGGTTGTATACTAGAAAATTATCGTTTTGTCAGAGAGTTATATAGTGGAAATAAAATTATCAAATCCTTTTCTATAGCGACCATCATTAAATTGGCAGTCTTTGTCAATAACGACAAAGTCATATTTATGATTCCAACACATTGAACACAAGTTTTTAAATTCTTGAAAGCTCATGTCACCATTTACATGATCATCATATATATGTCTCAAGTTTGTAGCATTCTGTTGAAAAATTACCAAGAGGTTTGCATTGTCACGTATAAGTTGTTTAGGGATTGATGAATATGTTTGACACAAATAAAAACAATCTGTATTTTTATGACGTCCGAAACAAAAATAATCCCTCATAAGACTTTGATCAGTGCATACTATATCATCAAATACAATCAATGAATTTGGTTTTATTTCAGTGGGTGAAACAATATCCTCAGCGTTTGATGATTCAAAATAACCAATAAACTTTAGTGGAGCAAAAAGCCTTTTTAGATATTCATATTTTGATTGATATAAGGATTTTGAGTACACATATATGTTTTCAAATCTTAATCCATTAGGGTGTGTTATAAGAGAAATCATAACATTTGTCTTCCCACAACCCGATGGTCCTACTGTTAAACATCTTTTACAGTTTCCACCAAATAATTGTCCATGTTTTCGATAATTATCATGACATAAATCAAAATTTTTTATCGGTAAAGAAAAATCTTGTTTTTTGATCTTCATTGTTTGAACATCGCTATTTAAGTAAGGTTATTTGCGTTTTTAAATCATTTATATATAATGATTAGACATAATAATGTCATTCACTGCGTGGAAGGACAGAGAACAGGTAGTGGTTTATTAAATACTCTTATTAATAAATTACCAGTAGAGCTCCATATTCCTTCTTATAACTTTTGTGGGCCTGGTACAAAGTTAAATAAAAGGCTTGCCCGAGGTGATAAGGGAATTAATTTATTAGACGAAGCTTGCAAAGAGCACGATATAGCATATTCGGAGTATTCCGATTTAAAAAACAGAAACGAGGCAGATAAAGTATTAGCTAAAAAGGCATTTAATAGATTTAAAGCTTCAGATTCAAATCTAGCCGAAAAACTGTCATCCTTGGCTGTGGCCGGAATCATGAAAGCAAAAACAAAACTCGGTATGGGAATAAGAAAAAGAAGTCATAAACGCAAGAAAGGAGGTCAAATATCCTTTAACCAAGGTGTAAGAAAAGCACGTAAAGAGCTAGCTGGGAAAAAATTTGCTAATATAAGAAACGCTGCCGGCACTGCTTTGTCATCGATTAAAAAATTAAAAATAAAAGAACCTAAACAAAGAATTATTCCAATTCCAAAAACTGGTGGAATTTTACCTTTAATACCTATTTTTGCTGGTTTATCTGCTCTAGGAGCCCTAAGCGGGGGCGCTGCTGGCATTGCCCAGGCAGTAAATTCTGCCAAAAATGCACAGAAGAAGTTAGAAGAACAAACAAGACACAACAGAGAAATGGAAAAAATATCAATTGGAAAAGGTCTTTATTTAAAACCATATAAGAAAGGGTGTGGTCTATATTTAAAAGCATATTCAAAAAACTGTTAAATTTGCTACCTCGCCGACCTTTGACAAATATAGATTTATTAAAGTATGCGAAAATATTAAAGTTGCCAAATTTTAGAGGTGTCTTTATGAGAAACAAGTTACCCAAAAAAATAAAAAAATATGAAACAGGTATTATAAATTTAGATGACGATATGGGGGAAGGCACTCACTGGACAGCGTATGTTAAAAATAATAATAACATAATTTACTTTGATAGTTTTGGAAATTTACGACCACCAAATGAAGTTATAACTTATTTCTATAGCGATGGTAGCAACCAAAATATTAAATATAACTATGATAAATATCAATCTTTTAATACCTCAACTTGTAGACAGTTATCCTTACAGTTTATTTATAATAATGCGTAATTGTGTTTCCATTTTATTCTTATTACGACCATCATGTCGTTTACTATAGCTCTTTCCGCAAATTCAGCTATACTTCAAGCAGATTTCCATCCACCTATTTACTTAGATCCTAACACTTCCTACGTTGGCGGACTTACCAACTTTGAAACTTTTAATGCAATACCAAATATTGATAAAAGTAATAATAAAGTATGTTTTGGAAAAAATAATGAATTTTTAACAATTCCTACGGGAAGTTATGAAATGGACGATGTTAATAAATATTTACAGACTGAATTCCAAAAAAGAAATATTTCATTTCACCTCTATGCAAATAACAACACATTAAAATCAACAATAAAGTCTACTACAGATATTATTTTTAAAGATGGAAAGTAGTGATAGATGGGATGTTCTGCGCCGTCCGTCCCCCGGGGGGATTTTATCTTGAGATCTATGACGTCATATCAAACCCAACCATACCGCATGCGCCAGCATCAAACCCAACCTGCGCGCGCATACGCCATCTGTCATCTGTCAACTGTCATCTGTCACCTGTCATACGTCATCTGTCACCTGTCATACGTCATCTGTCACCTGTCATACGTCATCTATCATACGTCATCTGTCACCTGTCATACGTCATCTGTCAACTGTCATCTGTCATACGTCATCTGTCACACTCTTGGGCGTTAGCTACTTTGGTCTTAACTACTTGGGGGCTAGAACTACTTGGGGCCTGAACTACTTGAGGGGGGCATCAACTACTCAACTACCATCCTGTCACCGATCATACGTCAGCTGTCATCTATCATATGTCATCTGTCACCTGCCACTCCGAAATCCGATCGTTTACTACCCAACCTGAACCAACTATTCCAAACCTAGAACTGCCATCTGCAACATCATCCTGCATAAGTATGAATCTGAAAAAAAGTCCTGCCATCGGTGGGATTAGAACCTGGGACCTGCATATTACAACGTGGAATTACCAACGCTCTAGACGACCTGGCCATCTGCTTCACATAAAATATTTAGTTCCGAACATAAAGGCTTGCGGCAGTTGGGCAAGCATGTTGTTGTTGTTGTTTGTAGCGAAGTCACGATGATAACGATATGTAAGAAATGGATTAGAGGAAGAAAACACACAGTAGTAGGAAAATTATTTATTTAACCACAAGATATATCTATATTTAGCAACCTTATATACAAAATTAGTTAATAATATTAAACAGGTTACTGCTACGAATACAAGTAAACTAGAAATACTGTTCAGAGTTTCGGAGAAAGATGGCGGTAGTGGAGAATTAGCAGCAGCAGGAGTACGAGTTGGGGATGCGGTCTCATTCTTGCACTCGCTAAGGAACGTCATCCATCCTGTTTCACCAATCGTTGAATCTTGAAAGAGAAAGTGAACCTTGTAGCGAAAAGAGCTGTTGCTGTTTGATGGGGGTATCATGGCGGAGAATACAGACATGTGATCAGCGTTCTGCGGGTTGAAATCCAACGGAATCCATGGTCTGCTAGCGTTACAATCTCCAAAATCGAACAAAACAGAGGCGTTTTTCACATTTAAAGGTCGATATACGTAGAAGACGTTGTGTACTACTGCAACCAGCAGAATGAAGGACGAACTTAACAGAGCCATAGCTCACGTGAAAATGAGCTAAAGCGTCGAAGAATGGCGATTTATAATATCATAGAGGTGTATCAGTCCACTGGCTAATAACACCAACAGTGGTATTAAGAACAGAGAACTAACATGGAGAGTTCGGAGCGGTTCTGGTTGTATCTTTTTCAAGCTTCGCGGTGGGGCTTTCTTTTTCTGTGGTCGACACTTCCACAATACTTTAGCTAGTCGACAATGCTGAGAGTACTTATAGTGATCGGCTAGTGGATCATCTCCTTCCTTCCAATCAGCAAACTCGCAATAACAAAATGCACATTTAACGATATCTAATCGCTGGGTGTAATAAAAACCAGCCTGTGCTAAGTCTTTAGGGCTAACTTTATTGGACCAATTTGCAAACGTAATCAGTCTTTCTTCAAAAGTACGAATAACGGCCAGACCATCGTCTAAGCAATCAGTACAATCTACACTGCGGCTAATCATTTCAGATCGTCTTTCTACTTAGACTAATCGAGCTATACTAAGAAATAAAACAAACTATGTTATATACTTTTATTCCATATCATTTAAAAAACAATGTCGGAAATTATACAATAACTTGGCATTATTACAGGCACAATGCCAAACATTAAAGTCCTTATGGTGAAAACATTCTACAACTTTTTTATATTTACTTAATTTAGGTTCAGTCTTTAAAGGAACACTAAATATAAGACAAGAATCAAAAATCTGTTTTAAACAAGTTGCCTTTAAATCGCCCTTAACCAGAAATTTAGGAGAATCATACTGAAGACAGACGTCACGTAAAACACTTTCAAATTGGTTCAAGTCCAAATAACCAGACTCCCACATTAGGCCATGGTATTTCTCCTCCAGATGTTCTACTATTTTGAGATCTTCGGGTTTCAAAAATTTCCTACCATACGGAGGCTTGAAGAGAAAGCTGCAAAATCGAGCACCATCATACACAGCCAACTCCTTTGGTATAAACCCACTGGCTAAAGGATAGCCCTGAAGATCGATGCAAACTTCCTGACGTTGTTTAGACATCTTGTACACTGGCCAAACGCAAAGACAACAACGTCGGTGTTGAACTAACTTCTAAACAGGCTGCAGACAAGTCACGACAGGTCTCGATAGATTAGAACTGTATGTAACGATTGTTGAAACAACTATGAAATCTCTACTAGAATCGAGTTGTATTTATTAGTAACAGCAGAAATATTTACTATCGGAGGGAAAGGAGAGGGAAGGGTGAAAGAAAAGAACCCAAAGCTTTAAAATATTTATTATTATGAATCATCAGCATACATGCACAGTTTATCAAAGTCATCGAGCAATTTTTGTTGGTTGTAATGCAATAATTCCAACATGTAATAACTTTGTTCAAACAGGTTTAAATTACAGAGATTGGTAATAATTTCAAAAAAGTTTTCCTTAATATCAGCAAAACATTGAGCATACTGTAAAGTATCATCATAATAGGTTCTAAATTGTAAGCGGTTAACTAATTCTAATCTATAGTTAATTAAATGCTTAATGCTAACAATAGAATTTATATCATTACAAGAAAACGTTAAAGTTACATCATTGCTTCCGAGTCGAAATATTCGCTCGTTTAAAAGAATAGCACTGGATAGGGTAAAATTTTCCGATGACGACATCAGCGTTGTTGTCACACTTCCATCAATATCTTCAAACATCTTGTCAATGATCTCCGAAAACTCGATCCAGTCAGAATGGCTGAGGGATACTGGCTCATGTTCAGACGTTGTGGGGACTAGTTTAACACTTGGTATCATCCCCCTGGCAACACTGAGACCCACAATTACTGTAAAATTACCAGTAGGATAGCAAAATTCACCCAGGAGTTTCTTCTCGTTGCGAATTTCTCTGTTACTTCGAAGAATCATACTGTCCAAATAAATAGGGTGATGAGCTTCGGGAACTATAGCCGTCGTCTTCCATCACCTCAGAAGCAGCAGCAGGAGCAGGAGCAGCAGCAGCGGTACAACTTTTACTTGCCATGGTTCACACTAAAATAGTAACGTCAACCAACGCATGATTGTAATCGTCTGTGGTCGACACTTCCACAATACTTTAGCTAGTCGACAATGCTGAGAGTACTTATAGTGATCGGCTAGTGGATCATCTCCTTCCTTCCAATCAGCAAACTCGCAATAACAAAATGCACATTTAACGATATCTAATCGCTGGGTGTAATAAAAACCAGCCTGTGCTAAGTCTTTAGGGCTAACTTTATTGGACCAATTTGCAAACGTAATCAGTCTTTCTTCAAAAGTACGAATAACGGCCAGACCATCGTCTAAGCAATCAGTACAATCTACACTGCGGCTAATCATTTCAGATCGTCTTTCTACTTAGACTAATCGAGCTATACTAAGAAATAAAACAAACTATGTTATATACTTTTATTCCATATCATTTAAAAAACAATGTCGGAAATTATACAATAACTTGGCATTATTACAGGCACAATGCCAAACATTAAAGTCCTTATGGTGAAAACATTCTACAACTTTTTTATATTTACTTAATTTAGGTTCAGTCTTTAAAGGAACACTAAATATAAGACAAGAATCAAAAATCTGTTTTAAACAAGTTGCCTTTAAATCGCCCTTAACCAGAAATTTAGGAGAATCATACTGAAGACAGACGTCACGTAAAACACTTTCAAATTGGTTCAAGTACAAATAACCAGACTCCCACATTAGGCCATGGTATTTCTCCTCCAGATGTTCTACTATTTTGAGATCTTCGGGTTTCAAAAATTTCCTACCATACGGAGGCTTGAAGAGAAAGCTGCAAAATCGAGCACCATCATACACAGCCAACTCCTTTGGTATAAACCCACTGGCTAAAGGATAGCCCTGAAGATCGATGCAAACTTCCTGACGTTGTTTAGACATCTTGTACACTGGCCAAACGCAAAGACAACAACGTCGGTGTTGAACTAACTTCTAAACAGGCTGCAGACAAGTCACGACAGGTCTCGATAGATTAGAACTGTATGTAACGATTGTTGAAACAACTATGAAATCTCTACTAGAATCGAGTTGTATTTATTAGTAACAGCAGAAATATTTACTATCGGAGGGAAAGGAGAGGGAAGGGTGAAAGAAAAGAACCCAAAGCTTTAAAATATTTATTATTATGAATCATCAGCATACATGCACAGTTTATCAAAGTCATCGAGCAATTTTTGTTGGTTGTAATGCAATAATTCCAACATGTAATAACTTTGTTCAAACAGGTTTAAATTACAGAGATTGGTAATAATTTCAAAAAAGTTTTCCTTAATATCAGCAAAACATTGAGCATACTGTAAAGTATCATCATAATAGGTTCTAAATTGTAAGCGGTTAACTAATTCTAATCTATAGTTAATTAAATGCTTAATGCTAACAATAGAATTTATATCATTACAAGAAAACGTTAAAGTTACATCATTGCTTCCGAGTCGAAATATTCGCTCGTTTAAAAGAATAGCACTGGATAGGGTAAAATTTTCCGATGACGACATCAGCGTTGTTGTCACACTTCCATCAATATCTTCAAACATCTTGTCAATGATCTCCGAAAACTCGATCCAGTCAGAATGGCTGAGGGATACTGGCTCATGTTCAGACGTTGTGGGGACTAGTTTAACACTTGGTATCATCCCCCTGGCAACACTGAGACCCACAATTACTGTAAAATTACCAGTAGGATAGCAAAATTCACCCAGGAGTTTCTTCTCGTTGCGAATTTCTCTGTTACTTCGAAGAATCATACTGTCCAAATAAATAGGGTGATGAGCTTCGGGAACTATAGCCGTCGTCTTCCATCACCTCAGAAGCAGCAGCAGGAGCAGGAGCAGCAGCAGCGGTACAACTTTTACTTGCCATGGTTCACACTAAAATAGTAACGTCAACCAACGCATGATTGTAATCGTTGGGAGAACTATACCCCCACTCCACATTTATTGATGATAAGTTCGAGAAACAGTAGTCTGGATAACGCCCATCCGCTTCCCATCTCGGTGAATTCGGAAGCTTTTTTCACTAGAGACATCTGATATTCGCTGTAAAAGTCATCCAAATTAGTGTTGGGAGAAATAACACTAAATTTGGTATTAAACGATTTAATGTCTTGTTCTTGTGTGGATGCCAACAGATAACAACCATAGAGCTCCATATTAACTTTAAGCTGGGGGTAAGTCTTTAAAGGATCAGTGAGTAAAGTAATAACCGTATCTTTGAGATCTTCTAAATATTGCTTAACATCAGTTGAATGTAAGTCACTCGTCAGATGGTAAGTTAGTATGCGGTTTTTAAAAGCAGTTCGAACTAATTTTACCTGAGAGTACAAGGTCTCACTACATTGCTGCTTATGTTTTGTGGTACGGTTATGAGCACTACGGGATAAAATTTCAGTATTACACTCCTTGCAATACGGCATGATTTCAACTGACGAAAACCGGAAATATGTTGACTATTTGTACAAAGATCAGGCCTAAACCACATCCTTAGCCATATCTATCCAACTGTTATGAGACTTATCAAACCCAAGCCATTTGACATACATCTTTTTACCCTTTTTACGCAAAACTTGTTCAATAAGAAATACATCAGATTGTTTGGTTTTTTGCAATTCTTCTTCATAGAATCCACCACTAATAGGTTGCCCGCTTGTATCCTCTAGCAAATAAGTTGTAGGATTGGTAATCTTCACCTGAGATACTTTAAACAACTCAGTGGTCCAATTAGGTACATAACCCTTTTCAAACACGTGCTTAGCCTTACTGATGCGAACAATGTCACCAACTTTGAATTTTTGCTTTGCCACAACCTTTAAACGACTATAAACAGAGTCCAATATTTTCTTCTCATTACTCTTGCTAACATCCTTCGGTTTCATGCGGATTGTGTGATGTTTGGTGTTGTTGTAAGTATTTGTAACTTGTTCCAACAAGTCAATCCATTTATGATTACCATTCAAGGTAAACAACTTAAACAAGTGTTCTTTGAGCGTTCGAATTACACGTTCTGCAATAGAAGCCTTTAAAATACTAAAGGTACTGTAATGATGGATCCCATGCTTCTTCATAAGACTTTGAAAGCTAGCGTTGTAATACTCTTTCCCATTATCTGTAACCAGCTTTTTCGGAATCCTCCGAGACTGTTTGAGTATATGATCCATGGCATTAGTCACATCCTGAGCATTTTTTGACTTTAGAGGTCTGGTCCAGAGAAATTTGGAGAAACAATCAATAACAACCAAGATGTATTTAAATCCCTTGTTTTCACGAGCGTACTGATCGAGTTGAGCAAGATCGGAAGCAAACGTATCATCTAAACCATACTGGATAAATCTACGACGTTTAAATTTGATTCTAGCGGGTTTATGTAGTTCCTTAACAACTTGTTCTCTAGCCTTCGTAATGCCCTTGGCCATTATTTCTCAAAGAATGAGGTTCTGCAGCAAGATATCGAATTATATACGTCTAAATTTTAGATAGTTGGTGGACGGGAAGATCCTTTCTTTAGCAAATCAACTGTTTGTAATAATTTGGAGAGTTCTTCACGAATCTTTCCCACATCCGTCCTGACTGGTCTGAGAGCATTTTGAATAGCCTGATTGGTGTAAACTTTTAGGAGTTTTTCGAGATCCTTGAATTGGGTAGATAGGCGATCCAGGTGGGTATCCAAAACTAAAGTCTCGCTCTTTAATTTGTTGTCAAGCAGCTTAAGTTGGTCGGATACCGAGTCTACATAATCCTTATTAGTTTTTGTAAATGCCTCCATTTGCTTTACAATACTACCGATAGAGTTGTTTACTTTTTGTTCCAACCCCGTTACTTGTCTCAACATCTCCAAGTGGGATACTTGTATTTTATCATTCAGCGATCTATCAATGGTAGTAGAAAGTGAAGTTAGCATACGCTCTACAAACTTTTTATTTACTGCATCAGCGATATCTGCTGGCGATTTGACGTTACAAAGCCGATGATCTCGAATATCATAATCGCCATCTTTTGTAAGAGTGATCAAGTTGGGTGCTTGCAACACTCTCACTCTCTTCTGATTAGACGACGTGGGCAAGGAACGTCCAAACTTATTCATGATTACTGCGGTACTAAGGCATAACAGCTTTAACAAACTTATTTATAGAATTCAATTACTCCAAGGTGTTCCAATTCATGCAAAATGCTCCAAATCTCGTTCATGTTATTATTGTTGCCAACCTGATTGGAAGCGTCTAGCTTTTTTAACCTATCAACCAACTCGTTGACGTCATCGTAGTAGACATATTCTTTGGGTTTTTCGCTGTATTCCATTAAGGCAGATCCAGATTTCACAGATCCAGATTTCTCAGACTTCGATCTGGTCGCTATTCTACCCCCGGGCGAAGGAATTTTACTGGTAGAACCTTTCGAAATTAGTGGTTTCACAATGGCATTGTATTTGTGGGATCTATTACCTTTCAACTGACCATTGTCTTTCAAGTATAAATCTGTTCGCTTTAAAATATCCTTATATTGTTCTTCATCGGCAGCGGTATTAAATTGAGGAACCTTGAGAAACAATAAATCGTATAGTCCCAGAGTTCCTTTATACGTAAGGGGGGCCAACTTGAATATCACCATTCTTTAAGAAATTAACCGGTTCTGAACCTAAGCTCCAAGAATCAGTCACCAAATCATATTTCAGGCTGTTAGCATCTATTTCGGCAGAGTGCGACCAATATAGTTTCAGATAGTCTTGAGCAATCTTCGGATACTGCTCGATAAAAGTCTCAAACACATCAGATTTTCGAAGAGAATCTTCAAAATTCTTTCTTATGTGTTCCGCAGGATTCTGAGCTATTTCTTCAAACACAGCATCATCATCATCATCATCAGCAGTAGCAACAGCATCCCCGTAGTGAGTTTCCTCGGTTAAAAATTTTACAGGTGGTTTCACTTCTCGAGTTACTATGGGTGGTTTAACTTTGGGTTTTCCACCAACGCTCTCTTCCAATTTAATCTTCCGTTTCTTAGATTTTACAGTGGTGGTGGCGGAAGCACTCACAAGCTTATTCAGAGGATCGGTAATAGGCATTAAGAATTTATTAAGAGCTTCATCTTCTTCGCCTCGCTCCAACTTTAATGCTAAATACTTCTTTCTTATTGTTCGTGCAGCTTGGAGAATCCTCCGTTTAACGTCTTTATCGAGCTGGCTCATGGGGGTAGACATATTACAAACAGACCCTGTTCTGGAAAAACAGCTAAAAAACAGACCCTGTTCTGGAAAAAACAGCTAAAAACAGACCCTGTTCTGGAAAAACAGCTAAAAAACAGACCCTGTTCGGGAAAAAACAGCTAAAAAATAGACCCTGTTCTAGAAAAACAGCTAAAAAAACAGATCCTGTTCGGGGAAAAACAGCTAAAAAACAGCCCCTGTTCGGGGAAAACAGCTAATAAACAGACCCTGTTCGGGAAAAACAGCTAGGAAACAGCTAAAACAACTACTAAACAGATCCTGTTTCTCGAGACTTAACACATCTAGCTTCTAGAACGTCAAGTGTTGCACTGAGTCCCGAGGGCTTAGGGTATGATATATGTATCAAACTTGTTACGATATCGACCTTTAGCAATATCATTGTCTTTCACCACTACTAGGAACCCCTACCTATCTTTCCAACATTCGGAACAAATATGTTTAAATGCATCGAATGTCATGTCTGTATTAACGTGATCATCGTAGATATGTTTCAAGTTTAAGTCATCCTGCTTAAATAAAATTAATACATTGGCATTGTCACGAACCAGCTGTTTCGGTATTTTCGAGTAAGTTTGCGATAAATAGAATGAATCAATTGCATGATGCCGACCCATACAAAAATAATTACGTATTTTATCCTGCTTCTCACATGCTACGTCATCAAATATGAATACAGAGTGAGGTCGGGCGCTGACAGGATCTAGAACTTCATCATTATCGCTGTAGCCGAAATAGCCTAAACGAGAATGTTTCATAGCCTGTTGAAGAAAGTCGTACTTGTCTTGCTGCAGAGATTTGGAATACACGTACACATTCTCAAATTTTAAACCATTTTCATCAATCAAAAGACTAATCATTACACTGGTTTTGCCACAATTACTCGGACCACATATTAAAGCTCGAATTGTAGAAGGTAAAAGTTGACCATGTTTGCTACTTTGGGACTTGTCTGTTTTCATATCGCAATTATAAACTCGGATTTTGAGTTTCTGCTTCTCTTGACGCATCTCTATAAATACTACTCTACACCCTCCCAGGGCTTCATTACGAATGAGGACTCTGCAGGGTGCAGGTGTGTTAAATACAGCTATCAACAAGCTCCCGTTCGAGCTTCATTTGCCTGGTTATTCCTATTGCGGACCTGGAACCAAACTTCAAGAGCGACTGGCTCGAGGCGATCGACCAAAGAACAAATTGGATAGTGCTTGTCGCGATCACGATATCGAATACGCCAAGTCGGCAGAGTTGGAACAAAGACATCGAGCCGATCGAGTGTTGGAGAACCGAGCTTGGGGACGAGTAAAGGCAAACGATTCCAGTTTTGCTGAAAAAGCTTCAGCGTGGTTAGTAACTAACGCTATGAAGGTAAAACGCAAGCTGGGTGCTGGCAAGAAGAAGAACATGAAACCCCTATCATCAGTGGTCACTCTGCTTAAGAAACAACTTCGACATACGGGTGCGGGTGATGTTAGTAAGAAAAGGACTCTCAGTAAAATACTTAAAGCTGCCCGAGTAACGGTCAAGAAGGTTGGAGGTCGTAAGAGGATCAACGTACCGAGAATAATACCATTACCGAAACAGGGTGGGTTTCTACCACTTATTCCCATATTTGCCGGACTTAGTGCCCTGGGGGCATTAAGCGGGGGCGCCGCGGGGATAGCGAAGGCCGTTAATGACGCTCAAAGTGCCAAGGAGAAGTTAAAAGAATCGAAACGACACAACGAAACAATGGAAGCGATTGCATTGGGAAAAAAGGGTAGCGGTCTGTATTTAAAGAAACACAAAACGGGTTATGGATTGTTTTTACGAAAAATGCCAAAAAACTACCAATAAAGCTACCTGAAAAACCGTTATCCGATCATGATATTAATTCGTACGTCACTCGATTACAAATACCGCATTTTAGAGGAGTATTTATGCGAGACACTTTACCGAACGCACCCTTCAAAACAGAGTGTGGTGTTATTAATTTGGATCGGAACACGGGATTCGGAACACATTGGGTAGCTTACAAGAAACACGGTAATCGAGTTGTTTATTTCGACAGTTTTGGCAACTTGAAACCGCCCAAGGAATTTGTCAAGTACATGAAAAATGTTAAAATATATTTTAATTCCGATCAGTATCAGGATTATGGAATGACAAATTGTGGACATCTTGCTCTAACATTTCTCTACAATGAAACTTTATAAATGCAGGTATTGATGCTTATTGACATCAGTCATGTCACAGACATTCACGTTAAAAGGTCGCTCTCACCGACTTGAAGCATACTTTGTACCTCCCATAGAGCTCGATTCCCGGTTTGATTACTCTTTAGCATTAATTTCGCTAAACACTTGGAACACAATCCCCAATATAGAAGAGGGACGAAACAAGTTTTATTACATTGTCAATAATCAGGAGGAGCTAGTATTGGAAATACCAACAGGGTCCTACGAGTTGGAAGATATCGAACAGTTTCTACAACGTAAGCTCCTAGATCCCAGAGCTTCTGCAGACGAGCGGAATCGCGTCTTGTCGCTTAAGCCCAATAACAATACGTTAAAGTGTGAGCTAACCAGCGTCTACGACATAAACTTTAAGCCAAAAGACAGTATTGCAAAGTTGTTGGGATTTTCACCTCAGCTGTTAAAGGCTGGCAAATTCCACGAATCTGATCAGCCTGTGGATATTATACAAGTTGTTACTATTAGAGTAGAGTGTAATATCATTTCCGGCTCATATTACACAAATAATCCCGCACATACACTCTACGAATTTTCACCAACTGTCGATCCCGGCTACAGTATAAATATCGAACCCAGGAATCTAATCTATTTGCCTGTGAACCAAAAAAGCATCTATAACATTACCCTCACGCTAGTAGATCAGGATTCTAGACCTCTTAATTTTCGAGGTGAAGAAGTAGTAATTCGATTAGAACTTAGACGAAATGGTTCTAGTATTTAAAAGGTATTTAAACACTAATACCTCAGTCGGCAGATCATTCAGTGGTCAGAAGTCGAAGGGGTCACTCACGTTTTCAAATATATTATATTTGCAGTCTATAAGCAGTCCTTACGGCTATCATGTCAGAAAAACTTCAAATCTTCAATCAGATCAAGAGCGATGAGTCGGTCATTCGTGAAGAATGGCACACTTATCACCCCTTTACCAACTCCTTTAATAACAATGACGAAATCGAGATTGTTATCAATCAGCAAGATGTCTTTTTGGATATGAGTGAAGCTCAACTCTACATCGAGGGCACATTTAAGGTGGAAGCAGATGCCACTGGTAAGACCGGTACTTGTGATCTAACCAATAATGCTGGAGCATTTCTCTTTGACAACATTTCCTATGAAGTTAATGGTAAGGAGATTGAAAAGATTCGAGATCCTGGTATTGTTAGCACCGTGAAAAATATGCTATGTTTAAATGAGCAGGAGAGCCGTGCTCTAGACATAGCCGGATGGAATTGGCCTAGTGGAACTGTTAAGACCTTAGATGAAACTTCCAAAGACTTTAATTTTCGTATCCCACTTTCAATATTGTTTGGCGTGTTTTCTGATTACCACAATGTCTTAATGGGTAAACAGAAAATTAAACTAGTTCGTGCTCGTCATGACGACAACTGCTACAAGTCCACTGGTACTAAGAAGGCAACAATATCGTTAAAAACGGTTGAGTTGAAAGTGAGGCATATTTACCCGAGTGATGCAGTGAAATTAAGGCTTTTGGATGAAATTGCAAAGAACAAACCGATATATATTCCATTTAGAAACTGGGAACTACATGAACTGCCAGCTTTGAGAACGACAAAGCGTGATATTTGGACCGTCAAGACCATGTCTGAGAGAGCCCGATACGTCATTGTATTTTTTATGAAGAAGCGAAAAGATAACTTTGAAGCTGATTGTACCTACTTTGATAATTTAAACATCACCGACGTTAAGTTGCATTTAAATTCTGGAGTTTACCCCTATGAGTCGTTAAACCTAAACTTTGCCAATAGACAGTTTGCAGAAGCCTATCAGATGTATACGGACTTTCAAAAAACCTATTTGGGAAAGCAGCGGTCGGAGCCGCTCTTGGATTTTCTCGCTTTCGCAGGCAGAACCCTCTTTGTTATTGACTGTTCCAAACAAAATGAAGCCCTCAAGAGTAACACTATTGACGTTAAGTTGCAGTTTCAAAGTTCCGAAAACTTCTCGGCTGAGTCCCGGGCCTTTTGTATAATTATTCATGATCGAGTGCTCGAGTATCAGGCTTTAACAGGTCAAGTACGTGATCTGTTGTAGTCATTTACTCTTCAACCCAGACACGATGAAGTTTGTTGTGGTTGACGTTCAAGGATTCAGCGTTCCAGAATTTCAAGCTAAAGAATTGGCTATTTACGATGGAAAGCAAATCAAAAACTATCTTTTTAAACCCGCTAAGCCGTTTTATGAACTGTCCTATGATTGTCAGAAGCAAGCAATGTTTCTATATGGGAACCGACATGGTTTATACTACAATTCTGGTGAAACCGATTACAATGAACTTCACCGCATTATCTACAACGATCTACGGGATGTTGATGTCATCTATGTGAAGGGGCATGTAAAGAAGATCTTTTTACTTGAAACTTTTTCCACGATGAAATATCTTAAGCATATACCCGATATTATTAATTTAGAATTTACTAGGGACAGTGCTAATGTACCGAAATTATCTCTAAGTAAAACCACTTGTTCTTATCATGGTTTAGAATATTGTACATGTAGTGCTACGAATTCAAAAATCTTGTATGAATATATTTATGATTTTTTACCTAAATAAAGAAGTTAAATAATTGTATTACATGTTTCATTTTATCCTATATTATTCGAAACCCTTGAAAAATTTAGGCATTTAGTCTCGAGCGCATGGCAAAGACGGTTGACTGGTCAGTTAGATTAGACAAGCATTTGAAAAAATTACGCAAGCTGAAAAGAGATATTCAGTTTTACCAAGAAAAGAAATCTGTGGTTAGAATATTATTGAAACTTACCATTTAAACTTACCAATGGCTTCCTCCTCCTCCTCATCCGGCTGGGATAAGGTGTTTGAATCTCCTTCTAGATGTCCTGATGTTCCAGCGATAGTTCTGAAGACTAAGCCTAACCGAGTGTACGAGATTGATGATTTTATCACTGTCATTTTTCGTACGTCAGAAGAGGAACGCAAACAAGTAATTTTGGATACTATTGGTTATGGCAAAATTTCTTTCTCTAGTGATGAATTTGAAGAGTTTTTAAGCACTTTTGATTGTTTCAATACCCATTGGGTAGATATATTTATGATAATTGGACAGTACACGCTAGTGTTTCATCGCAATGGCGATAAGAGAAGTCTAAAGTTTGAAGATGCCACAACCGACAAGTATCTTTTTCGATGGACCGAGAAGCTAATACACCTATTTGCAAAACATATTTATGAATTGTATAAGCTTAATCTTGAATATTATACTGTTACTAAATAAATAGTCTAACGTCAATTTGTTTTTTCTTTGCTCTAACTAAGGAAATAAAACACCAATATATATACAAAAACCCAACATTTATTGACGGGTAAAAATTTAAAAAAGTAAAACAAGTGACCGAACAGTGGCCCGTAACTAGTAAATAGAGTACAATCGTAAATCGGAGACAATAAACAAACAATATAAAAATAGGGTAAGCTTGGGCAAGCTTCGGTAAACTATACATATAAAGTAACTAGGTAAATACCTTAAATACATTAAATAGGGTAGATTAGGGTAAAATAAATACAATAATTAACTATCTAAAATAAATTACTATCCTACTATCACAGCCTCTAAAGTCATACAGCTATCAAAGGTGATTGATGTAAAGTTAGCTGTCGGTGATCAGTCTTAACTCTAAGTCACCGGGAATAAGGTAACGCTTATCGTCCGCGTGTGATAGCGCTACCTTATTTTTCAGTTCGACATACATATCGTGTAAATGTGAGCGGAAAGTGTTCATCCGTCGATGAATGTGAGTTCCTTCTACGTCAACCGCTTCTCTGTAATCATCCAGAGTCAGCTCTTTCTGGGTGACGTAGTCAGGAACTCCCTTGGCTTTTTTCGTTAACTTTCCCTCCACATTTACACAATATGCTTTCGCCCCGGTACCGTAGAAATCCCAAATGATTTTTCCTGCATACTCGTCTTTCATTTTGCCCAAAATTGACTGGTTTACAGGAACACCATGTGGGTTATCTTGTGAGTAGTTGGATGTATCGAATCTATCTAAATTTTCTCGCATGTCATTATAGAAATTTTCCGTTGTAATTTTTAAAACAAGGGAATCGGTGTCAGTGTAGAGTAATACCGCGTTGTTGCCGTATTTTGGCTTAATATACCCGTACAAAAAGTCATACATAATAGTCTTGGATATTTCCAAGATGCTAAAACCTACGTAAATAGGTTTAGTATATGTGACTTTTTGTTTTTTCATCTGGATAGCTACCAGGTTCTCGTTGAAAATAGTGCTATTTTTAAAATGTGGTTTCGAGATTAACGCTTCGGCTCCCAACCTTCTACCAATATTTTCCCAATGAGAAACAAGTTTAACATCTACCCGTTTCTCCACATTTTCCATCGTTTTACCAAACACAGCGTTGTTCATAAGTTTAAAGAAATCTTTTTCAAATTTATTTTTCGCTTTATTGCGCATAGCCGTGTTCAGATCGATATATTTCTTTAGCCATGGTGATTGATCAAAAGATATAACGCGATGAATTTTTGTGAGCTTGAGCCCATAATCTAAAGCCTGACGCAAATTTTGATAATGAATTATATATTTATCTTTCTTTAAGAAATTTGGAATTAATTTTTTAATGTCTTGGAATTTTGATTCTGGTGGTACTATGGATTCTGGGCAAAAGGGTAGTTCGTTGTGTAAATAATGTAACTGTTCGGGATATTCTAAATCTACCTCTAATATGTAGCCAGTTTTAGAATCATTCGCGACATTCATGTAATCTAAACTTTGAATTTCGGTCTCATCCAACCACTTAAAATTCCCCGTTGGTAAAAATTGTGACATGGCCGCACCATATAGGTTGGTGGCGTCCAAATACATGATGTAGGAAGTAGGTTTGGAAGCATCGTAATGAGGTACAAATTGATTGTTCGCAAAAGCTTTTCTAACGCTACACTGACTGACCCCACCGCGAATACCGTGTTTAAAGAAGTGTACCATGTCTAGATCTGTCAGTAATTCCAAGCTAATTGCCGTGGCCTTGAGCGATGGCGCCGTGAAATACTGCGCAGGGTCTAGACTGTAAGTGTTAAGGCACACGTCTCTAAAACTTTCAAACACATCTGTTAATAATAAAACGTCGGACTTTAAATAAATATCTGAATATTCGCCTAAAGTTTTGCATTCAAATAAATTCCACACATCCCAAGCACGCTTGTAATCCTCTTTGCTAATGTCTTCTTTCTTTAGCTGGTTGTAAAAGTCTTTATGTGATGGAAGCTTAGTATCGTTCAATTTTGCGAAACTATCCACGTAATTATATGGGAAGACACCCTTCTGTCGAATAAGCTGAAACTTATTTTCTTCCGCGAAATATTTCCTAACTTCTCGACATTGTTCTGGTTTTAAATTTTGACTAAGTTTATCGAGACCGCTGGCCATGAAACGAAAACTGTCGAGGAAGCGTAATTTTAAAAATATCTGTCGTTTGCCATCCTTGTTCTCGATGTTATCCACCAAAACATGCTTAGTAAAGGAGATGTACTTTTCCTTGTTTTGGGGGATAACATCCAGCTTTTCTTCGTTGGCAGCCAATTCCTTAACAAACAGGTGAGAATCAAAGTTGGACATATTATGGAAAAAGATGGGTATAAATTGTGGGATTTTGTAATTAAGGTTACATACAGAGTGCGCGGCCGCCCGATAGGAGCCATTTGTATGATCATGATCGTGCACGCGATCGTTTAGCGCTACATCAAATGGCTTTTCGCATATATGGCATACCGTAGCATTTTGATGCTCAATCTCTTGTTCCGCAGAAATAGGCATCATGGGTACTACTTCCTTCATAAAGCGATTATAGATTGATTTACAATCAATCTCTAAACGTTTTACGAATTCTTTGTGAGCATCCGGACCCCTATAGCTTTGGTAAATCGAATGAGCATCATCAAAGTCACATTTGATGTAGTAACCGAACGAGTACGGTACATGTTTGTGTGTTCTCACAGTATATGACGTATCGGGATCCTGCGCATTTTCCTCTGTATCCAGGGGTTCAAGGATGGTTTCGAAATCGGCATAAACAACGAAAGGTACTTTTAATTTCTTTTCAAAGTTTGTAAATTTCAAAATATTCTCGGGAATCTCTTCGCCGTATTTATTTTTTTTCAAATTTGTTGTTGGGACTTTAGCTAAAACGTGCCCGCAATCATGTTCTTGGTGTTTTTTTAATTTTTGTTCTGAATCAAAATACGATAAACAACCATCGCATAAATACTTGGTAGCATGGTGTAAGGATAATTATCTTGAGATCAGGCGAGATAAACTTCTTATTAAGCAGTAATGACTATTACCATAGTCATCACTGGTTACTAACAAATTTACATGTCGCTCCCTATTATGAGACTTTGTAAAGTATAAGGGCCCCACGACTTCAATAATATTTTTACCATCTTCGAAGCCTTTCTCCAGTCCGTATACGTTGATAGAAATATTATTGAGTCGTTCAAATTTAGTTATTTTATTTATCTATTGTTTATTTATGCACAATGGACTAGAAGTCTGTGTGTGCATTTAGAACTATTTACAATTTAATATTACAATTTATAATAATCTAGTTTCACAATATATTCTAATAATAAACTTATAACTAATAAACATTATTTTATATGTATAGTAGGTATTTAGTTATTTGTGAACCAGGATATATTATTCTCCATTAACCAAACAGTCAGTCTTCTTTTAATTTTTTTATAACAATTCTGTCTTAGATTAGTAGGTAACATATTATATATTTTTGGAGCAGTGAATAAAGGGCTTCGTTGACTTTTGGAATATCTCATTCTCGGGGTTATCACGTTTCTTTTGGAAGCTTGTCTAGTTTTATCATGGATAATTTTACTCAGGTAATTTTTATTTTTTGAGAACAGTCTGACTATTGCTCTAATGTACATTTGATTTAATTTTAAAACTTTTGCTTCTCTAAACAGATTTTCAGTTGAGTAACGTTTCCTTTTATTTAAAATAATCTTGAGAATATATTTTTGTGCCAGAATCAATGGTTTTAAAACTGATCCATAAGAAGCTCCCCACGCAGTAATGCAATATCCCATCACAGAATCCACTACAGCATAGTAAACTGTTTTTAATAGCTTTCTTGAGAGTATTTTCCTAAGCTGGTAAGTTTAATCGGAATTTCCATACCTGTAAAGTCCAACTCGTTTTCAAAAGGTAAATAGTTCGCGACTCTATTTGCATTTTGACTTCGATCCAAAGGATGTAAGGCCGCTAGGACTGACCACATGAAACATTTTTGATCCGTGTTCTGGATGTTTAAGACAGCTTTCTTTGCTTCAATCTCCTTTGGTAGTGGAATGTAGGAAGATGGCTTCAGAGGCTTGATCTTGTTGATGCCTAATTCCAAGTGGAGGAGTTGTTGGAGCGCCCACCCTGTAACAATAGAAATATTTATTAGTAAGAAATATTAAACAGTTATCAATTTTCCAATAGTTTTACACTCACCACTATCCTTTTCCATAAATTCGGAATACTTTCGGTCTAGGATGGCGGCGAGATGCTCGAACAGCTCCTCCAAATCTGTCCCTTCATTTACCAGCTGGTATCTGGTGTTAAAGGACTTGATCTCTTCGGAGTCACTCGTCTGCAGGAGGAAGCGGCCGAAAAGTTCAACACCAACCTTGAGATGATTAAAGTTTTGCCGGGTTTCCTCCACCAACTTGACAAATAATGCCCGCAGATGTTGGAGATAGTTCTTCATGTTGGTAGAGTCTTGGTCTGATGATAGTCGGTATGTCACAATTCGGCTTCTAAAAGATGTTTCAACAAGCTCCACACCTTCCTCCTGTACCACGCAGCACTGTTCTAGGTGGCGTTGGGTTCTTAAATGTCCAGCCCAGCGGTTGGTAGAGACATCGATTCGACACGTTGAACAATACTTTGTGGCTGACGTAGATGGTTCTGGAAATAAGAACAGATTTGTTATAAATCAAGCCTGTAATAAAACACTGAAGATTTTAACTTACTATCTTGAAGGTCAAGTCTAGCCCTTTTTACTTGGTGAGCCTGCAGGGTGGGTGTTGGTCTTTTTGGCGCTCTGTGTTTTTCTCGCTGATGCCGCTGTAACACACCCACTGACTGAAAAGTTTCCCCACAAGCTTCACATGTTTGATCCACCCGCCGACAGTCCCCATGGCGCGTGAGGTTGCTCTTCCATGCAAACGAGCGACCACAATATTGGCAAACAAGCATTTTCTATAAAAATTAAATATAGTTAGCAACGATTAATACTTTTTAATTCATAATGTTGCGCAATATTCTTTTTACCCGTATATAACTATTGGCTTATGTGGCAGGCAAACGAGCAAATTATTCTTTTGTAGAAATAATAAAATTGTTTTACATAGTTAAAAGGCGGCTATAATTTTTTACTAATGGGCTGGTGTTGCATGCAGACAGACTTGTAATATTTTTTCTACCATAAACACAAATTTCTTATTTTATAGAAATAATAAATCGTTTTACACAGCTAAAAAGACAGCTATAATTTTTTACTAATAGATATGTGTTGCATACAGACAGACTTGTAATATTTTAGCACTACTATAAACACAAATTACTAATTTTTGCTAAATCATAATACAATACATTAGATTTCCACCGCAGAATTCCTTCTATCACTAATTTTTATTTGTTTCTTGATATAATACATAGAAATAAATGTACTTACCAAATATTACACACACTTTACAACACAATAAAACAAAGCACGCGTCTATTTTTAACGAACTGGCTGTTCTCAAGGAAAGTTTTCGAGCGACTGCTGGATCGCTCGACGGTTTCCCGATTAAGAACACGTCTAAAGCGCGGAAAACACGTCGAAACGTATCTAAACTAATAATAGAATATCTCCGCTTGGTTCGTGTAGTGTGATTGCTGCTGTGTTTCGCTTGCCTTATTTGGCTCGCTTTGCCTAGCAATGTTGTTGCAAAACTTTCTGGCGTATTGCCAATAATGCGGTGTGCGAGATTTAAAATATTAGAATATACGAGGTGAAGTATATATTACTACGCAAAGATCATTGACAATGGGCACTGCATTGCAGTGTTTTGGGGCTTTAGCAGTATTCTAAGTGATGGTTAAAACAGTTTAACTAATAGAAAGATTGATTCTTTTCAGCCATTATGGCATTGGACTTAATAAGCGATAGCTCACGAACGAGTCGGTCGATTGACTTCGGGCTTTTTCCCAACGATTTGTTACGTCATGTTGAACACGTGATGTATGTCAAATATTAATTTTGACGTTTAACAAGTGACAAATGATGGTTGACGTATCTTAAATGACTGGTGTCAGTTGATATGCTTTTACGCATGCCTTATAAGGTCATTTTGAACATGTGAAGTATGCTAAATTTTTATTTTGGTGTTTAACAAGAGCCTTTTGGCAGTTGACATATCTTAAATAACGGGTGATTGTTACCATACTTTTATACGTGGTTTATAAGACCATTTTGAACACGTTTCGTATATTCAATTTCTAATTGCAAACGATGTCTCTTCTAGCTGCAAGTCTATATCCCATCAGCACAATATTTTATGTGAAGCCGATAGCCAGGTTGGTTAGAGCGCTGATATTCCAACGTCCATGTCCCGGGTTCGAATCCTAGCATGTGCAAAAATAAAGAAAAAAGTTTTTGACGTCATATTCGTGAAATAATAGTATTTTTAGGAATAGTACTAAAGTCCGACGCAGTTAGGCCCCAAATAGATAGTGCCCAAGTAGTTGACGCCCAAGTAGTTAAAGCCTCAAGTAGTTAAAGCCCAAAGTAGTTAAGGCCAAAGTAGTTAACGCCCAAGAGTGTGACAGTTGACGTATGACGTATGACAGATGGCGTTTGACAGTTGACATATGACAGTTGACAGATGACATATGACAGTTGACAGATGACAGTTGACAGTTGACATATGCCAGATGACGTATGACAGATGACAGTTGACAGATGACGTATGACAGATGACAGATGACAGGTGACAGTTGGTCAAGGTCATGTCTCAAGGTCAAGGTCAAATAGCAATCACCCACGTGGGCGATATATGGCGCATGCGCAGTAGGCTAGGATCGATTGGCGCAGAACGCCCCAACTCCCCCTACTATGGAACAATAGGAAAACTTTTGGGTTTTAATAAGGGCATTATAACTGGTGATGGAGTTCCAAAAACATCGGAAAATCCAGCAGAGATTATAAAAGTTAATTCTTTATGCATAGACTGCAGTATCGCAGAAGGTTCCTATCTGAACGGAAAGCCAGTACACATTATTCATCAGCTTTTTCCTAATGTTAGCCCTGGATTTAAAATAATAGAAAGTCCCCAAAATATTATTTATTTTCCTGTTACAGTAAAAGTAATAGATAAAATAACAGTAAAGGTAATAGACCAAGATTTAAATCTTGTTGATTTTCGAAACGAGACTGTAACTATAAGGTTGCATATTAAAAGAAGTATAATGGTTATCCTTTATAATAGAAAAACCTTCAATTTACCCGCAAAAATTACTAAAAACTATAAGAAGGCTAAACATCGTAAACCAAAGATTAGTAGAAGAAGAAAGACACAAGGGATAACACCTGAAAATATAAGCTTTTTGAAATCTCTAGGCTTAAAGGTTTTAATATAATGGATGTCCTTAATGTAACAGAAGGTCTTTTCATAGATAATTCAATTGTGCATTCCGAAGTTCATGGTTATGAACCATACCTACCTACTAAATTGGGAAATAATGATGAAATTATAATACCTGTTCATGAAGTAGACAAGTATACTCTTCCTTCCGAAAGCTTTCTTTACATAGAGGGTAAACTAACAAGAGATAATAATACCATCTCAAATACCTTAAAATTGATAAACAATGGGATTGCATTCCTTTTTAAAGAAATGCGTTATCAACTAAACGGTGTTACAATAGATTCAGTTAGAGATGTTGGGTTAACTTCGACAATAAAGGGATATTTGTCGTATAATAAAATGAATGTAATAAACTTAAAAACGCAGGTTGGTTTCCTATGGAATCTTCACAAGTTGTTGATGCAACAACAGGATTATTCAATGTTTGCATTCCCCTTAAATTCTTAATGGGATTTTTTGAAGACTACAAAAAAATTATTTTAAATGCCAAACAAGAACTTATTTTAGTACGCGATAATTCAGACAAAAATGCGACAATTAATACTGCAGACGAAAATCCAAAAATTGAGCTTACAAAGCTAACTTGGAATATACCTCACCTTTCAGTAGCTATTCCTCAAGAATTGGCATTATCTAAAATAATTAATAAGAATACTGATATAATACTTGCTTTCCGGAGTTGGGAACTGATTGAATACCCAGAATTATTAAAAACTAATCGTCATAACTGGCCTGTCAAAACATCTACGAAAGTTAATACCCCACGTCATGTAGCAATTGCTTTTCAAAAAGACTTAAGGGATAAATCGACAACTGATATGTCTCTATTTTCCAACATTAAATTACGAAACATCAAAGTATTTTTAAACTCTGAGAGATATCCCTACAACGATCTATATTTAGACCTTGCTAAAAATAAATTTGCATCATTATATGAAATGTTTTCACAATTTCAAAAATCTTACTATGGATTAACACCTGAGCCCATTTTCTCTCCAAAGGAATTTAATACTTATGCTCCTATCGTATATATCGATTGTTCACATCAGAAAGAAACAATTGAATCCGGGCCTATTGTTATGAGAGTTGAGTTTGAATTACATGATGATCTTAAAGACAAAATATCTGCCTATTGTCTTATTATGCATGACAAAGTATTTAGCTACAATCCATTAACCAAAAATGTTAGACAACTTTAACGCGCATGTCTGACTATATAAAATCAATGCTCTACTATTCTTTCCTACCATTATGGGTGAAGATCTAGAACTTCAAGTGTCCTACTTTTTAGAAGAGCTGAAAAAATTAAAACAACAACTACTAGAATATTCTGTCAAGAAATCTATGATTAAACAATTCTCGCTTATTAAATTATGAGGTTATTATTGCCAATATGTCATCAAGTTCGGATAGTGGTTATTCCAGTGACGACGAGCAGGCAGTTGCACCAAATGCGCAACATAGGAGTGTACGCAGGCTGCGTAGGTTGAGACCTAGATATTGCATCGTGCAATCCTACGTAAAATGTTGGTCGTGCAGCTTGTGTATGCACTGCTATTGTCTTATTATGCATGAGAGAGTATTTAGTTACAGTCCATTATCTAAAAATGTTAGACAACTTTAAAGCGCATGTCTAATAGTTTATATAAAATCAATGCCCTACTATTCTTTCGTACCATTATGGGTGAAGAACTGGAACTTCGAGTATCCTACTTTTTAGAAGAGCTGAAAAAATTAAAACAACAACTACAAGAATATTCCGACAAGAAATCTATGATTAAACAATTTTCGCTTATTAAATTATGAGGTTACTAATTGTTGATGTGCAAGGATTTAATATAGAAAATAAGAAGTTTATTCCCAAAGAACTGGCTGCCTATGATGGAAGCAAGACTTGCCACTATGTTTTTAAAGCACCATTTGATCTCAAATACCTGCCGCCTGACTTACACAAACAAGCTGTATGGTTAATGAAAAATCATCACTGTATCCCATGGAATGAGGGACATACACCAATTCACAAGTTTTCTGTTATAATCAAGAATTTAACAGAGAAAGTAGATCATGTTTATGTGAAAGGGAGAGAGAAATCCGAATACATTCGAAAATATTCATTAAAACCAGTCATAGAACTTGATGAAAATCCAAAATTACAAGAAGAAGAAGCTCATTGTTTTTATCATTCTAAATCACCATGTATATGCGCACTTACTAATGTATACAATTTATATAATAATTATTTAATGATTGAATAAAACACATAAATGAAATAAAGTTTTTATTTGTTATAAATTATGTTTCAAATATTTCTTGAATAATTTCAGGTGACAAAAATTTCTTTACTTCATTCAAATGCTCCTCAAATCCCATTTCCTTCATAGAGCGAAGAAAAGTTCTTATATCAGAAGTATGTAAATATATGTTACAGGCTTCTGCAGCTTTTTCATACTTTCTTGCCAATTCCATACATTCCTCATAGGTACAAAATCTCTCGAATCCATACTCGGCTTCATGCTCAGCATCAAATTTTAAATTACTAAAGTGTTGCGATAGATTCTCTATAGCACTTGTTAGGTTATATGCTACTCGTTGAGATGTATATGCTAACCACATCTTGTATGAGTATATGAGACTTAAAGTAAGTTCAGAGCTTTAAATATTAATTTAGGAGGTGGGAGGAATAAAAGAGAAAAATATATTTATGAACAGAGCTTTAAATATTAATTTAGGAGGTGGGAGGAATAAAAGAGAAAAATATATTTATGAATTTTTATTTTCAATACAACTTTTTACAAATTCATTACATGCAAATATTTCTACATCCTCCACAACACAATCTGAGTAAAAGTTTAATAATTCCAAAACACAGCAAACATTTAAACTATTTTCCATAGGTGAAATAACCTCATATACATTTTTTAACAAATCACCATTTTTCATAGAGATTCCACTAACTAAAATATTATAATATTTGGAAAATTCCTGGTTTTTTAAGATATCAAAACGATATTTGATTAAATTTGTCAAGTTCACTAATTCATTTATGGTATCACCAGCTAGGAAAACTTCATTACCACCATCTTGTGTAATCTTAATTATTCTTGCATCCCCAATAAACACAAAGTGAATCTCATAACCATTTCCCTTCATGGGTTGCCACCCGGTGTTGTTGGAATAAATAAAGCTCAACATAATTCCTTGATTATTTAGGAAGGAAATCCATTGATCTTCATTAAAAATCACATTTTGATTGTATTTATATCCCCAGAGTTTAACAACAGGAATATATTTTCTCTCTAAGGAAAATCCAACGCTGACCCATTTGGATTTGGATTTGTTTATGTAGTAGATGGTTTCATTGATGAGAGCTGCATTGCGCTTCTTACTAAACTCTTGTTGGTTTCCTGTTGGTTGATACATTTTCAGATGCTTTCTTGAAATAATGAGAGTAGAACTGTGGGTGACTGCTTAAATAAGCAAGCGTGGTAGTGGGGATAGTAAGCGTGGTAGTGGGGATAGTGGTGGGAGGATTTAAACACTAATCTTATAGATTTAAACATCATTTAGCGACTAACCATGAATGAGTGTAAGACAGAACTTTTTATCGACATTCAAGGATATAACTGTTCCTTTGGATACATTCCAAAAGAATTAGCGATTTATGATGGGATTCGTTGCTCAAATTATCTGTTTAAATCGCCATTTCAAAAAAATATGTTATCTGCTCCTGATATGAAACTAGTTAAATGGGCCGAAGAGTATCATGGACTAAAATGGGAATTTGGAAATATAGAACTTAATGAAATTGATAATATTTTAAAGCACGTGTTAGAAGTTTACCAATCGCCCAAAATTTACGTGAAAGGGAATGAAAAAATAAACTACTTAAAAAAGTTTTTGGATGAAGATTTCATATACGCTATTCCCATTGGTCAAGAACCAAAATTAAGTAGATTTAAGAAAATTCCAGAATGTTATTTTCACAAAAATGTGAATCCATGGCATTGTGCATTAGCTAATGTAAAATTGTTATATAATTATAGACATTGTTATGAATAAAAACCTTTATTATAAATATGTTTTTTATTACTGAATTTTATTTATAATACAAATATACTTTGAATAATATATATCCCATAGTACATATAAACACTACTAACAATATACTCAATAATACTATACACACATTTGAATTACATTCTTCTACATGAGATTTTCTATACAACTGATTCCATTCCTGTGTCGCTACTGAAGTTTTATTGAAATAATATAATCTTAACTTATACTGTACAACGGTAGAATTATTTATAATATTATCATCTATTTTGTGGGTAAATAAACCATTATTTATATTCATTCTTCTCCATGTTGAAGGCCAACTATCATTATTTACATTATTAACAGATAGACAAATAAATGCTTCTCGAACATTAGGATCAACTTGTATGAACAAAGTATTGTTAACGAATGCTGATAGAAATAGAACTCCTACAGGTAGCAGAGCCATTTTCAAAATAAAATATTTTCCAAGGGTCTTACGTTTTATATTCGTCATGCACTAAATCTTTTAGAATATCAATTACATTATTAACTTGGTCATCATCGGTCAGGGATTTCTCTTCCAAAATACTTATATGTTTGTGCCCCCAAGCTAAAGTTCTAAAAGAATCTGGAATTATATAGCGTTTATCATCTTTTGGAGACAAAGCAACCTTATTTTTTAGTTGTGTGTACATATCATGTAAAATTGAATGAAAAATATTCATTTTCCTAAATTTGGTTTCCGAATTTTCAACTACATCTTTATAATCTTGTTTAGTAATGGAATTTTCTATAACATATTTTTTTACTCCTTTCGCCTTTTTTTCAGATTTATTCTCTAAATTGACACAGTAAGCTTTAGCTCCCGTCCCATAAAAAGTTAAAATTGGTTTACCCGCAAACTCATCTTTCATTCGCCCTAATACAGAATTGTTCCTAGTTATATTGTGAATATTGTTTTCACTATAATTAGAAGTATCAAACTTCTCTAAATTTTCCTGCATATCTTGGTAAAAGTTTTCTGTTTTTATGTTTAAAATTAAACTATCTGTATCCGTATATAACAAGATTGCTTCGTCTCCATACTTGCTTTTAATATAATCATAATAAAAATTATATAAAACGGTTTTTGATAATTCCAAGACTGTGAAGCCAAGATAAACTGGTTTGTTGTAAGTTATCTTTACTCTCTCCATTTGTATTGCGACAAAGTTTTCATTAAAGACTAATCGATTTTTAAAATTTGGTTTAGCAATCAATGTCTGCGCACCTTGTTTTTTACCAATATTCTCCCAGTGTGTGATTAATCTAATGTCAACTCGCTTGTCAATGTTTTCTAAAGATTTACCATAAATGGCATTATTAAATAATTTATAAGTATCCGTTTCCAACTTATTTTTAGATTTGTTCCTCATTTCGGTATTTAAATCGATGTATGGTTTAAGAAATGCAGCTTGTTTAAATTTAATAACTCTATGAATTTTAGTTAGTTTTAATCCGTTTTTAAGCACCTGTTTCAGATTTCGGTAATGAATAACATATTTTTCTTTATGGTTTAAATTGCATATTAATTTCTTTTGTTTTGAACCTGGTGCACATGTATTTTCAGCCAAAAAGGGTAGTTCATTGTGTTCTTGATGTAAACGTTGAGGATACTTTAAATCTACTTCCAAAACGAACCCGAATTCAGCATCATCAGATATAGACATCACATCAAGATCATCTATTTCTTCCTCGCTCAGCCAAGAAAAATCACTTACGGGGAGACATTGACTCATACTATGTCCATACAAGTTAGTTGCGTCTAAATACATTATAAATGAATTTGGTTTGCTTGGATCATAATTTTTCAAGAATGGATTATTAGCTTCAGCTTTTCGAACGCTGCAATGACAGACACCACCTCTTATATTATTTTTAAAAAAATGTATCATCTATATCCGTTAATAATTCTAATTTAACATTAGTCATTTTTAACATTGAATCCCAACTTAAACCTGGTAATGTATAATACTGTGCAGGATCTAGCTTAAAGTTACTGAAAGATACATTTCGAAAAGCTTCAAAAAAATCTGTTAATATGAGAACATCTGACAATAAATAAATTTTGGTATAATCCATAAGATTTTGACAATTAAACAATTTCCAAATATTAATTGCTCTGTTGTAATCTGATGGACACATAGGTTCATCTTTAAGTTTATCATAAAAATGTTCAATAGCTGGGAGTTGATTTTCCTGTAATTTTTCGAAAGAATCAACATAAGAATAAGGATAAACACTTTTTTTTCGGATTTCATTAAACTGGTCAGGATCTTCAAAATGTTTTTTAATTTCAATGCATTGATTTAGTTCTAAGCTTTCACCGAGCTTTTCTAAAGAATAACCAACGAAACGGAATGAATCTAAAAATCTCATTTTTATAAAAATATTTCTTTCTTTATTGTCTTTATCTTTTACTTTGTCTACTAATATGGATTTTGAAAATGAAATATATTTTTCCTTAGTTTGTGCAAGTACATCAATATTATCTTCTGCACAACACAGTTGTTTAACAAATAAATGACTATCATAACCAGTTAAATTATGAAAAAAGATGGGTATAAAATTTGGAATTTGAAAGTTTAAGTTGCAAATACTGTGAGCTGCATTTCGAAATTTACCAGTTAAATGATCGTGATCCCTTACTTTTTCATTTTCTTCAACTTTTTTATTACATATATGACAAATAGTACTATCTTTATAAGCTACTTCTTCCTCATCTGATAAAGGAAGCATTTTCAGTACAGGTTTAAGATGTTCATTATAAATTCTATGTACATGACCTTCAATTCGTTTACAAAATTCATCAGCCGCGTCCATACCAAAATAGTAGTCTAATACGGACAAAGAATCATCATGTGAACATTTAATAAGGTAACAAAAAGCATAAGGTTCATGTTTAAATGTGTTCCGAGTATATGAATCCTCATCATTATCTGGTTGATCAAACTCCAAAGGTTTTAAAAAGCATTCAAAGTCTGCGTATATAACAAATGGAACTTTCAACTGTTTTTGAAAATTTTCAAACTGTAAAATATTTTCTGGTATATGCTGACCGTACGTATTTATTTTAATGTCATTGGTAGGAATTTTTGTAAACAAATGATTACAATCATTTAATTGGTGCAATTTTAATTTTTCCATCGAAGTAAAATAAATTAAACATCCATCACAAAAATATTTTTTTAAATGTCTACCTTTAATCTGAGATGATACTAATCTAGACATGTTCTTAATCCAACAATAATGACTGTTTTCCCCATCATTTATAATCAACAAGTTAACATGTATTGGAAGTTTTTTACTTGTGTAATGAAGAGGACCTACTACTTCATACTTGAATTTACTATCTTCATAAACACTCTCCAAACCGTAAACATTTATAGATATTTGATTAAGTGACTCAAATTTATATATATATATCTTTTAACTTTAGAGGAAACTCAATTCCTTCAAAATTTAAAAAATCAAAAGGATTTGGATATGAACTTGTTCTATCAACATGATTTTCAGACGGAAATAATGCACTTATTACACTCCATGCAAAACAATAAAAATCATTATTTTTAATGTTAATAACACCTTGTTTATTTGAAATTTGTTTTGGTAAAGGAATATATGAAGACGCTCTGATTGGATTATACTTGTTAATGTTAAGCTCCAAATGCAATATTTTTTCCAATGCCCAACCTGATCCATTTTCCGCAAATATTGACACCTTTTCTTTTATTTCAGACAAAAACTTCTTATAAACATCAGATAAATCTGTTGTTGAAGTTATGATCTTATTTTTCGTATTAAACGATTTAGTTGCGATTGTCTCTTTTGTTTGTAAAATATATTGACCAAATAATTCTACATTAATCTTAACACTTCTATGCTTAGCTAACTGTTCTGAAATTAAACTTACAAACTTTTGTTGTACTTCTTCAAAAAATTCTTCAAAATCTACATACTTTTTCGATGGGAGCAGCATGTAGGACACAATCCTGTTTTTAAACGCGGAAGTTAAAATTTTCACTTCATCATCACTCTTAAGTTTACTTTTATGTAAGTTTGAACGTAAATGGGCAGTAAGTTTATTTTTCACATACCAAGTATCACAGTCTTTGCATCGTGATAAAGTAAGTTTAGGTATGGGGGGTCTATCTTCTACTTTGGATCTTTTCAAGGGTACATCACATAAGGGAATCTTGGACTTTCTTTTTTCTCGAGAACAAGATGGTCTCATGGGACACGATTCTCTTTTATGTCTATATACATTCGATTGATGGGTAAAAGTCTTGTTGCATTCCCTGCATGAAAACATGATTATCAACAGAGACGACGTTCAGAACTGAATGAATTTAACGTTATAATGGATTTTTATTCTTCAGCAATCAATCTACTCATTACATTATAGGATTCATGTGAATCTAATCCCAAATTTATTATCGTCAAATGATCATTAAAATGTTTAACTGTTATAGATTCCTTAAGTAGATTATCACATAAAATAATAGCTTCATCATACAATGTTAGTATTTCACTACCATAATTTTTTTGCAAAAGTCTGTATTTTACTGTAATAAGATGATATTGGAGTTCCAACACCTTTATTTTTACTTCATATTTTAGCATTTTCTTATTCTTTTATAAAAGTCAACACATTCTTGGGATATTTTAACTGGTCTCAGTTGACAACAATTTGTACAATATTGAATACAAGCACTTGATTTATTTACTATTAGTTTTTTACAAACTGAACAAAGACACCTTGATAAAACACTAAAGTTATATGTAGTAATAATGAACCACTTAGGATACATAACTAACAAGAAAATCATTCGGTATAGCTTTAAATATGGGATTGAAGTAGCGGGGAAAGGAGTGGGAGGAAGCAGTGGGGTGAAGAGTGGGGGGATTTGGTAGGGCGAAGTGCTGTGGAGAGAGGATTGTGCGTTTAAAAGAGAGGTGTAAAGTGAATCAATGAATCCAATGAAATTTGTTTGACATTTATAAAAAATACATGTATTAAAATACAGTTTATTTTTGAAATAAATAACAATATCTACATTAGTCTACTTGATGTTTCTATTGCACATGAAACATGCTTCCTGGGATACAGGAGGTCCATCGAAGTGTGTGCTCCAGTCAGGACGATTGTAATGTATAAAACATGGCAATTTAATTTGAAGATTAAAACTTGATTTATAAGACATTGGTAATTTTCCCCATACATCCAAGAGCTCCAAAGGGTCTGCATAATTAATTAGATATTCCAAAGGTAACATTTTTAGTTCATCGGTAGTAAAATCTTGCAAGGTTTTCTTTCCACTTACATGACTAAACATCACATTTGCTGTTGGGCAAGACATAGTTTTTCTTTTCGGCTTCCAATTCTTGAATCCTTTTACGCTCTGCTTCTCGAAATTGTTTTTTCGCTTTTTTGGATAGGTTCGGTGGCGGTTTTCTTAAAATTAAATTCTTTTCTATGTAGTCTTGTGGATTATAGCTTTCGCAATGTTCTGTGTCCCAGGAGAGATCAATAGGTACTGCCAAAGACATTGTTGTGAATTTTGTTTTATTATAGCTTTAAGGAATTTATATAAGGTAGTGTGAAGAGTGGGTGGATTTGGTAGGTAGTGGGTGGATTGGGAATAGCTTTGGAAGCTCATTTGGAAGCTCCTTTGGAAGCTCATTTGGAAGCTCCTTTGGAAGCTCATTTGGAAGCTCCTTTGGAAGCTCATTTGGAAGCTGGAATGAATATCAGAGTGGTAGGATTTGGTAGGGAGTAGGGGGATTTGATAGGGTGAAGAGTGGGTGGATTTGGTAGGTAGTGGGTGGATTGGGAAGGTGAAGAGTGGGTGGATTTGGATTTGGATTTGGATTTGGTCTGCGAAGTAACAAAACAATCTACTAAAAATAAAAGGTCTTACTTATATCTAATACCTAATATGTATTTAGAAACCTTTCGATTTATTGCATTTTGTCATCATTTTTACTTAGTCCAATGTTAGATTTAATATTAAAGTAACAAAAATATTTTTACCTAGATATTTATTGAAATAAAACAAGTAAATAATATAACAATTAACAACTGTAAATCCCAAGTTAGTGACCAATTAGGTTTTCAAAATATCCACCTTGGGCATCTCTGCAGTCTTACCCGGTAAACGTTATGTTCTACTACGGTTCTGAGTATTTCCGGGGTGATATTTGCAAAAGCTTCCCGTATTCTGTTTCTTAAAATTTGCAATGTTGCTGGGGGCGTAATGTAGACCTGGTTCTTAATATGACCCCATAAAAAAAAATCAAGTGAAGTTAGGTCCGGCGAACGGGGTGGCCATTGTATTGGCCCGTGGGTGGCAATGACCCGACCCCCAAATTTCTCCTCCAAATAATTTCTTACTATATGAGCATTATGGGGTGGCGCCCCATCCTGCTGAAAATACATTTGTTGTGTTACCGCCAGGGGTAGACCATCCAAATATTCTTCAATTTCGTTTTCTAGGAATCCCAAATATCTCTCAGCGGTTAAATGTCCTTCAAAAAAAAGTAGTCCTATTATTCTATTGCCAATTATTGCAGCCCAAACATTGATTCCAAATTGTTCTTGGAAATTTCCCTGAATCATCCAATGTTGGTTTTCCAACGACCAGTATCTTGTATTTTGTCTGTTGAACATACCATTATTGGTAAACCTGGATTCATCCGATTGCATTATTGACGACGCTAAATCATTGTTATTGTTGTTTAAAAACCAATTGCAGTATTCCAATCTTCTATCAAAATCGTTTTCGTACAAATGCTGATGCAAATGGTATTTGTAAGAGCGATAACCATGCTTCTTTAATATTTTCCTAACGGATTCGTGACTAATATTTAATTCTTGGCCTACTTCCCTTGTAGAACAAGTCGGATTTTGTTCTACAAAAGCAACAACATTTATTTCAATATCCTCACTTATTATAAATTCCTGAGGAACATCGGGCTCACGTCTCATTTTTCTAATTAAATAAATGATGTATTGCCTACTTGGGTGGTTAATCCGATCAGGATACTCTTCTCGATACATTCTCTCAGCTTCAGCCGCATTTTTTCCACATTGTCCATAAATAATTAAAATATCGACTTGTTCGCTTTTGGTAAACATACTTTAATTTAGTTATAACCAAAATAATTGACACAAACCAACGGAGAAAAATTTATTGTTTACAAATTTGTTAAATTCTGTCATTTATCCTGAATTCAACTGTTTGTCATGGCTAAGTGGATATAATATTTGATCATCGTGCAGTTGCATGTTTGATCAAACCATAAAAAATGGCTATTGCAATAAAATGCTGTTTTCTTTAGAAAATCCAAGGGAATTTTGATGTTGTGATGCACTGTTGGATTCGTAATAAAAAACTGCATCTAATTATACTATGAAAGTGGTATAGTTGTATTTAATTTTTTTAAGTTATTATCAAAAAAGTGATTTAGTCAACTTTGAACGCTCTGGTAAGACAAATGAAAGGTGATAAAATTGTGTAGGTATTTTTGTGCAGATGTAAACGTCTACTAGAACGATTTAAGGTGGGTCATGGCAATCTAGATTAAAAAAAAAAAATGCTTTAAAAAATGTTAAATTGACACAAGAAGTAATAAAAATAACGCAGTTATACGTAAAATGATCTCTAGATTCCAAAAATCAAGAAATATACTGGGTGTCCTATTTGAAAATCCAAAGTTGGGGTCACTTCCGGCTAAACCGGAAGTCGTCGAAATTTGACAAGTACCTCGAAAAGTGACTTTTTATTAGCCTATGACTCCTGCAAAGTTTCATCTTGTTCGATTCAAAACTAAAGAAATGGCAGCCGGAAAGTGATCCCGTTGACACCCGGTATATATATACAGGGTGGTCCGTAATGAATGCGCCAAAAAGCAATCCTAGATTAATCTCGTGAAAATAATGATATTGAGCCAAATATGCCTTAATCAAATGTCTCTCATTAATGAGATACAGGGTGTTACAGTCCAGTTCTCAGAATTGTTATTTCTTTATAGCTCAAGTCGTTTTTGAGATATCGACATGAAAACTGGGAATCGGGGGTTTTCAGGGATGGGGAATACGATGGTATTCCACTTATTGACATAACATGTAGAGGGCGCTAGTTACACCTTATACACTCATTATTTCATGCCATAACTTTCTTATTAGTACCGTGCTTTTATTTTTTATTGAAAATTTTGAAAGAGTGACGTTTTTCAAGAAAAAAAGGTATACTACATTTACTTCCATTAAATAAGCCGTTTTCGAAATATTTGCATTTATTCGTTCTATTGCATAGTCAAAAAATATTAAACATTAAAACTGAGATAACAGACTTGACTAACGAATAATGAATTGATCATGCACAAATAACAAAAAATTACTTCAACAAATGTGAAAAATGTCCACCATTCACATCTATGCATTTTCTTAATCCCTTCACCAAATAGCGTCGTACTTGGAATAAAGTTCCTGGCTTATTCCTGATAAAATTGGTGGTACCATGAATTTGTTGCAAAAGTTGCTCACGGGTACGGATTTCTTCTGTGTACAATAAAGATTTGATAAAACCCCAAAGGAAGAAATCCAAAGGATTAAGATCCGGGCTAGGCGGCGTCCATGGAATTTCACTGCCACGACCAAACCATCTATGAGGCAGCCATTCATCTAGATATGTAGTTGCGAACTGCAACTGGATAATGTGGTGGAGCACCATCGTGCATAAACCACATGTTTTGTCGTAAATGTAAGGGTATATCGTCGAGTAGATCCCGCAAAACATTTGAAGAAACTGCAAGTAATGGTTAACCAGTTGCAGTTAGCAACTATCTAGGTGAACGGCTGCCTCATAGATGGTTTGGTCGTGGCAGTGAAATTCCATCGCCGCCGCGTAGCCCGGATCTTAATCCTTTGGATTTCTTCCTTTGGGGTTTTATCAAATCTTTATTGTACACCGAAGAAATCCGTACCCGTGAGCAACTTCTGCAACAAATTAATGGTTCCACCAATGTTATCAGGAATAAGCCATGAACTTTATTCCAAGTACGACGCTACTTGGTGAAGGGATTCAGAAAATGCATAGAAGTGAATGGTGGACATTTTTCACATTTGTTGAAGTAATTTTTGCTATTTGTGCATGATCAATTCATTATTCGTTAGTCAAGTCTGTTATCTCGGTTTTAATGTTTAATATTTTTTGACTATGCAATAGAACGAATAAATGCAAATATTTCGAAAACGGCTTATTTAATCGAAGTAAATGTAGTATACCTTTTTTTCTTAAAAAACGTCACTCTTTCAAGAATTTCATAAAAAATAAAAGAACGGTACTAATAAGAAAGTTATGGCATGAAATAATGAGTGTATAAGGTGTAACTAGCGCCCTCTACATGTTATGTCAATAAATGGAATACCATCGTATTCCCCATCCCTGAAAACCCCCGATTCCCATTTTTCATGTCGATATCTCAAAAACGACTTGAGCTATAAAGAAATAACAATTCTGAGAACTGGACTTTAACACCCTGTATCTCATTAATGAGCAACATTTGATTAAGGCATATTTGGCTCAATATCATTATTTTCACGAGATTAATCTAGGTTTGCTTTTTGGCGCATTCATTACGGACCACCCTGTATATATATAATATATATGGTTTGCTTAGGTTTGCTTATGTACTCTCTACGAGACACATGGTTGTTAAAATGTAGTAGTATTAGTGCTAAGTTTGTTCATCATAGTTAAAAGGTATGTCTATTTGTGTTATTATTAGTAAACCTGATAAAATAAGTTCTTTTTAAAAATTTGTAGTTAACTTTCTGATGATGGTTTAGTCAGTCAATAAACCGAAACGTCAAAGATGACTATTGTTTTAATGTAAACATTTTGACCGCAACCCCATGGAAAAATAAAACCATATATATAATTTAAACGGTCAGGAAAAACAATACTATATATATATATATATATATATATATATATATATATATATATATATATTATATATATATATATATATATATATATATATATATATATATATATATATATATATATATATATATAGTATTGTATAGGGATATATATATATATATATATATATCCCTGATGGCTATGTGGTAGCAAGCCTCGATGTTGTCTCTCTTTTCAGCAATGTTTACTATGATGCTGCACACAGGGCCATCTATAAGTGTTGGTTCCGCATTAGTAACTATTGTAACACAGACAGAGACTCCTTTCTTAGATTAATTGAATTTCTTTTTGATAACACATATTTCTCATTTGACAACAAATACTATAAACAAACTTTTGGTACCCCAATGGGGTCTTCTGTCTCTCCTATACTTGCAACATATGTGATGGACGAATTGCTGGACACAGTTCTTCCTGTTCTCTCCTTTAATCCCCTTTTTTTAAAAAATACGTGGATGATATAATTGTAGCACTACCACAAAATGGAATCAACGAGATACTAGAAACCTTAAATGATTTCGATCAACACATCCAGTTCACTATAGAAACGAAGACCCTACCTGCTCGGTTCCTTTCCTAGATACCAAATTCACACGAACTCACAACAACAAAATCGTGATAGATTGGTACAGGAAACCTTGCAGCTCAGGACGATACCTGAATTATTTCTCGTATCATAAACATAATATGAAAGTGAATCTGGTTAAACAAATGAAATCAAGAATTCTAAAAATCTCAGATCCATCTCTACATAAAAAAAACTTAGATATCCTGGCTCAATTATTCATCGATAATTCATATCCACCCAAGCTGATTAATAGAATTTTGTTCAGCACTCCTGCCATCAACATACCTATATTAAATGAACATAACCTAATAAATAATAACAATAATATAACTGAAGTGACACAAACTAATAAATTCATATCACTTCCCTACATTAGAGAGATAACTCCGGCGCTGTCCAGAATAATAAATCAGGTAGTTAATGTCAAAATCGCGAACAAACCAGTACTCACAATTTCTTCGGTGCACTCCAGGCTTAAAGACAAGGTCCCTCTTACTCGAAGAACAGATGTGGTTTACAGCATTCCTTGTGCAGACTGTGAAAAAATATACATAGGCCAAACTACAAGACCATTGGCCGATAGAATCACAGCACACAGGAGTGACTGTAGACTGCATCCAGAGAGGTGTGCTCTGGCAGAACACGCTAATAACTCACTACATAACTTTGATTACGATGCAACCAAGATACTTGCTACACAGAAAAATAACTCTAAAAGATCTTTTCTTGAAATGGCCTTTATTTCACAAGAACCTAATTGCATAAATAAAAAAACCGATATAAAACACCTAAGTGAAATATATTCATATCTATTATTTTTAGACAAGGATCATCGTTTGAACGACACTGAGATTCAAGTATAATGACAATTGATTGTATAATAAAAATTATATTTTTTTCCTTCACAACAAATTCAAGAATACTTACCCATTTCCTACATATAACAAAATCTCTTTATCAAATTACAAATAATTCTGATTGAAATTCATAGATGTCGCATAAATAAGCTTTTAAATGCAGCCGCTAGGGTGTACTTCCTGAGCGCAATATAAATCCAACAAGTTATCTCTACAAGGTATATAACACACCTAACTTTACAGACTTCTGTAATCATGTTTCGCATATAATTTAATATAATACACAGATGTCGCTAATAACTGACTTCTGACAGTCCATAGTGAGTTTCCCGCTCTATATATATATATATATATATATATATATATATATATATATATATATATATATATATATATATATATATATATATATATATATATATATATATATATATATATATATATATATATATATATATATATATATATATATATATACAGTGACCGGCAAAAAGTTCGCAACATATGGGAAAATTTTTTATTAGGTGAGTATTGGAAAAACTTTTCAGGGGGATCGGTTCTGCATGTCCGATAACCTAAAAATCGATTTTGACATACGTCACGTGACCACTGGTATAGCGTCAAATTAAAAAAAAAATTGTTAATTTACAAAAAGTGAGGTTAGTTGACGAGATATCAAAAAAAGTTATTTGAAAAAATTGCTTAGAATTAAATTCTAGGTCCTTGTGCAAAATTTTAAGATTTTATTTAAAAAAATTGGAAAACTCAATTTTTTTTAAATATTTTTTTATCGATTTACAAATTTCCAGTTTTTTTCGTTTAGATAGCTTGGCTAATGTAAAGCCCATGTATCTGGATGAAAATAAACGAATGTAGTAGTTTTTTCTACAATTGACAGGACAAAATTAAAAAAAACAGGGTTTCGCCGGACGCTAGCTGTTGCAATGATTTGTATCTAGCAGCAGTGTCAAAATTTTAGAGACATTTCAATGAGATTACATTGAGAAAACCTTAATCGTCTTAAATATATCTGAAGTTCGACTTTTTGTAAAGTTAAGGGGAGTAAAATAGATAATAAACAAAAAATTACCTGTTTATTTAATCGAAATTTCATAAACGAAAACCAATGTAAGAAAAACGTAAAAGTAGTCAAATTCTGTACTAACAACATAAAAAATAATTGTTTTTCCTTGGGTGCACAAAATTTAAAACTCAGTATGACCACCATTTCTCTCCATACATACTATTGTTCTCGAGCGCAACTCTCGATTAACATTTCGGAGCATTTTACGATTTATTTGCAATACACAATTTCTAATGACATTCTCTAAATTTTGTATATTCCTAAAGGGTCGATGTTTGTACACAGAGTTCTTTAGGTATCCCCACATAAAGAAATCTAACGGAGTCAGATCTGGTGATCTCGCAGGCCACGGATTTTCAGAAAACCGTCCTATCCACTGGTTTCCAAATTCTTGATCCAGCCATCTCTTCACCTCATTTGTGGAATGAATGCTAGCTCCGTCTTGTTGAAAGTATAAATTTCTTCTTTCGGCTAATGACAAATTGTCTAAAAAGTCAGATATCTCAGTTTGTAGAAATTCTAAATATCGTTCTGAATTTAAATTGTCTCTAAAGAAAAAAGGTCCCACTATTCTGAGGTTGAAAATTCCGCACCACACATTAACCTTAAAACTATATTGGTCTTTACTCTGAATTACAAAGTCTGGGTTTTCGGTGGCCCACCATCTACAGTTTTGTGAACTGACGGTTCCGTTAGAGGTAAATGTAGCTTCATCCGAGAAAAGAACGTTCTTTGGGAAATTAAAATCTTCCTCAATCATACCCTGGAACCAGGCACAAAAATCGAAGCGGGCGTCATAATCCCTATCTTTTAATACTTGTACCAATTTAGGTTTGTACGGATGAAATCTGTTTCTTTTTAATATCCTCCGCACAGATCTTTCGTGAATGTTAGTGATCTCCGATATTTGACTAACTGCTAATTGGGGTGTTTCTGTGATCGACAAACACACATCCAGAGAACCTTCGTCACCTGTTACCGGTTTTTCATGGGAAACTTTATACTGATTTTCTACCGATCCCGTTTCTTTAAATTTATTGACTAGACGAGATACTGTGGAATAATGGAGGGATTTATCGGGGTGCCTCTCATTAAAAATTGCTGCTGTTTCTCTATGGCTTTTGTAATTATCTCCAGAAATTAAAATAATTTCTATCTTTTCCTGAAGAAGTAGTGTGGGTGCCATTTTAAGGAATAAAATATTAATAAACTTATGTAAAATATCAAATTTAGTAAGATGCGAGACATAAACCAATGACATAGGTTGAAATCAAACAAATTATAATTTGTTTGACATTTTTCTGTTGTTTTTAACCTTCTAGATTATTTGGTTGTTTTAATTTCAGAGCCTGCTTTGGTAGTTTTAAGTACAACTAAATAGACCTGGTTGTTAAATTTATGTGCGAAAAATCTTAATAAAATCTTGATACAGTCATTTCATTAGATTCAAACCATTGCAACAGCGAGCGTCCGGCGAACACCTATTTTTTCGATTTTGTCCTGTCAATTGTAGAATTGTAGATCTGACTCCGTTAGATTTTTTTATGTGGGGATACCTAAAGAACCCTGTGTACAAACATCGACCCTTTAGGAATATACAAAATTTAGAGAATGTCATTATAAATTGTGTATTGCAAATAAATCGTAAAATGCTCCGAAATGTTAATCGAGAGTTGCGCTCGAGAACAACAGTATGTATGAAGAGAAATGGTGGTCATACTGAGTTTTAAATTTTGTGCACCCAAGGAAAAACAATGATTTTTTGTGTTGTTAGTACAGAATTTGAGTTAAGTTTTTCTTACATTGGTTTTCGTTTATAAAATTTCGATTAAATAAACAGGTAATTTTTTGTTTATTATCTATTTTAATCCCCTTAACTTTACAAAAAGTCGAACTTCAGATATATTTAAGACGATTAAGGTTTTCTCAATGTAATCTCATTGAAATGTCTCTAAAATTTTGACACTGCTGCTAGATACAAATCATTGCAACAGCTAGCGTCCGGCGAAACCCTGTTTTTTTAAATTTTGTCCTGTCAATTGTAGAAAAAACTACTACATTCGTTTATTTTCATCCAGATACATGGGCTTTACATTAGCCAAGCTATCTAAACGAAAAAAACCGGAAATTTGTAAATCGATAAAAAAATATTTAAAAAAAATTGAGTTTTCCAATTTTTTTAAATAAAATCTTAAAATTTTGCACAAGGCCCTAGAATTTAATTCTAAGCAATTTTTTCAAATAACTTTTTTTGATATCTCGTCAACTAACCTCACTTTTTGTAAATTAACAATTTTTTTTTTAATTTGACGCTATACCAGTGGTCACGTGACGAATGTCAAAATCGATTTTTAGGTTATCGGACATGCAGAACCGATCCCCTGGGAAAGTTTTTCCGATACTCTCCTAATAAAAATTTTTCCCATATGTTGCGAACTTTTTGCCGGTCACTGTATATATATATATATATATATATATATATATATATATATATATATATATATATATATATATATATATATATATATATATATATATATATATATATATATATATATATATATATATATATATATATATATATATATATATATATATATTACTAAAGGGGTGTACCGACTCCGGGTCAGAAATGATATAAATATATATTGTCAGATCTCTGTGGAAGCATAACGCGTCCGCAAAACGCAAGAGTGGGCAAGAGGGGAGTACGCGATGGCTCGCCGTTATTCTCGGGTAGGAATCACGTGGTGTCTCGCGCCGAATGCAGGTCGGCTGTTTTCGACGCACGAAAAGGCTTTTGAGAAAGCAAGTTATTAGGAGAACAGGAATCGGCTGAGGTAGCTCAAAAGCTTCGCCATGAACGAGAGCAAAGCCAACAGACCACCTAGTCAAAAATAAATAAACATGACAGTAAGTTCAGTTCTAGAGGTTAAGTACAAAATTTTAATCAACATTATAAACAATTTAAATGTACAATGTGATATCCAAAACTATTAAGTGTTAGTTTGAATGTATTTAAGGAAAAAGAGGAAGGTATCTACCGATCAGCTATAAACTGACCTCAATATTTTAAAATTTTTTGGTTCAAAACGGTGAGTTTGCTTTCATTTTGTTCATATTAAAGATCGTAATTATGTGTAACGTTATTGAAAGTAAGATTTTTCTCTACTACTGTCCATACATAGACTCCTAACTTTACAAACTCTTTAAACTTTGTTAATTTGCATTATTTTGCACTAGTATCGAAAAATGTCCTATTATTATTAGACAAAAATTATGTCCCAAAAGTGACAAAAATAGTCGTAGGCCGAGTAGTAGGTCTTTTTTAAGGAACTAGAGCGTAAAAAACGGTGCTCAAATATGGACAACTTTAAAACTTAAGATACAAATAGCAAAAAACTTAAACCATGTTTCTGTTACTTCATAAATAATTTAAACAAAAAGTTGTATTAAGAAGTAAATGAAAACTTATTTTCATGAGCGAATTCGCCAACTGTCGGGTACAATACGGTTTATGCGCATCCAAATATCAGGAGCTCATAAAAATAAAGGAGGAATCCTCGTTAACTGCGAGTGAAGCACGTAGGGACTATAGCGGGTTACATTATACAGACGATATAATATATTTTTTAAATAATTGAGTGTGTGGTTTCCTGGGCACATCGGTCAATGGTTATAAATAAATACAACGAGGGAGAATAAAAACAGGCAACTGATCATTTTTCAAAAAAAGTTATCTGATATATGATTTTCAAGGTTATTGAGGTCAGCAAATCTAATTTTGTTTAACGAATGTAAACAAAATTAACGGTGGGGCAGAGGGAATAAAAAGGCGCGGGGTTTGGAATTTCTCCAAAAATGTTAACTAATTTTGGGGGTTACTGAGAACAGAAAATCTAATTTTGTTGAAACTCATTTTTAAAAAATTAACGCCGGGGGGGGGGGGGGGGGGTAAAAAGGAGCAACTGGGAAATTATCTAAAAATGTTAATGTTGTTTTCGGGGTTATTGGGGTCAAAATATTTAATTTTGTCTAACATTTAAAAAAACTAACGGGGGGGGGGGGGGTTAAAAACGAGCGAATGGCAATTTCCCCAAAAATGTTAACTAATAAGTATGTCAATTGAGGTCAGAAAATCTAATTTTGTCTAACGAATGTGAAGAAAATGAACGGCACGGAACGGAATATTTCATAAGTTTTTAACGAAGACTTATTAACTATGACAGGAAAAAACCTGTCAAAACATACCTGATCAACTAGAAGATCCTAATTTAAACCATGCAGTACTAAATCTTAAACCTTCTTAGTGTATCTGAGCGTTAATGTTTAAACACGTGTTTTTTTTCAGTTTTTAATAAATCAACCCCTAAGGGGGTTTTACAATGGTATTTAAAGTTTGTAATGGAGTAAAATTGTTATACCGTGGAAGAAGTTGCGGGCGAAAGCTAGTTATTAAATAAAACAGCGATGCATGCCTGCATTATCTTATTTGAATAGGTATACTGCAATTGCTGCAATACAAAATTACCGTTAAAGTGTCAAAAATCAATGGTGTTGTAAGTGGAGTGTAAAGTAGAAATAGAACAGTTGTACTGTACAGGGTGTAAGTTAGGAACAATGAAATTTTATTTTCTATTAGATACAACAGCCGCGTAAAATTTTCTTTTCTTGTTGGAGCTTTAAAAGTTTTAGTACTTTTAATTTTAAGGCTTTTTTATTACAAAAAAAACTATACCATTTTATATTTGTTTCTAAAATATAACAAGTAATCGATTTGGGATATAGTTTGTACTAGCCCATTTTAAAGGTATAATATCAAGAAATAATCGCACTTTCTTATGGAAATTACCACTTCATTATAACTGGAGGTTATTAATTTTAATTTGACATTTCTACACATCCTAAATTTATCTTTTCACGGAATATTTTTGCATTTTTAAAAATCATTTCTAATTTTAGTAATTTCAACTTTTTACTTCTCTCGCTAGAAAAAAATCACTTCCCGGGATTTTTTCAGATCTTTACGTGTTGAGGTCCTTATATCAGATGGTCTCCCATTTCCGTCGGTTTGTCTGCCCGTCTGTCTGTCGGATTGTCTGTTGGAGCGAACGCTTAAAACTGCTTGACCAAAAAGAAAAGGAAAAATTTTGCATATGAACTACTTTTCAACCTGGCTTGGAACAGGCTGTATTTCCGGTGAAATATATACAGAGCACCTTCAAAATTAGTTTCTATTTTTTGTTGCTCAAACTCGAAAACGATTTATGTTACAGAAACTGTATTTTGTACATATAGTTGACATATAAATTGCAAAACTTTTTGAAGCTTAAGTTTAACAAAATGATTAAGTTTTATAGACGTTTTAGATACGTTTCCTGTGTAACATTTTCACCTATTTCGATTGATGCGGTTTTTCGAAAAAATAAAACTTAAAAAGTTATTTAACAAAAACTACATTTTGGAATTTATTTGTTAAATAAAAAAACTAGCTCGCCAGTTACTGTGGTCGACATTTTACATTATCTTTGTAGTGTATTAAAAAGGTTTATTTCGGTTGGTAAATTTAACTGTATTTAACTGTTATTTAAATCGCTCTTTTCTTTATAAGTTGGCGAGAAAAATTAAAAAGAAACTAACAGTATAAAATTTGGTTGTCTTATCTTAACACTTGCCAATTTAAACCCTTAATTATATAAAGCTGAGCAGTGAGCAATGAGCAAGACCTTAATTGCCAAATTACACCTGTCTTATCAATAGTGATTCCAGCCAAAAAGCATTAAGAAGAAACTTGCTTGTGTCTGTCGACATTAAATATATCTGTTTTAGTTTTATTAGGTGGATAATTTTTGTTGGACGCCTTGTCATATTTTGAGCTAATCTGGTGACTTAACCCAAATAAAATAAACGAAAGTTATAATAAAAATAGGTTTTTATTATAATTCGCAATCTTATTTCCAGGTTCCAGCAAAACAACTCAAAATAAACTTAAATCATGGAATGAGGTAAGGAGAGTCCATGGCTCAAAACTCCTTTTTATAGCGATCTCATATGTAAAGAATGCGGAGAACTCTTGGTAAAAAAGCGCCATTCTGTGATAGCAATGTGTACATGTCAGTGCCATGTCAGTAAATTAAAATAAAAATTGTCAGCCTTGATCTATCACCTATATATTAATTATCACTTTTACCAAAAGGAGGGCAAATGTCTGACACCATTACTGTTATGAAAAATTGAAATTTGTCGACGGCTAAGCATTCCTAATTTCACATAAAAATAAACTAAAAATAATATTATATTCTACACTAGCGGAAACAATTAAAGGATCAAAAAAAAAATCTCAATTTTGTACGATTTTTCAAATGGCTGGATCTTTGGTAAAAATGGTCATATTTGAGTGAACAAAAAATCAATTTGAAGCTTGAAGTGTCTAGTTTAAGGATCTTGCGATAAAAATTTTTTCCAAGCAACAATTAGCGCAAAATCCTAATGAATATCATGGAAAGAAAATTTTTCGAAATTTTTTGCAAACTTATTTTGCGTGTACGGACGTGAAAATTTTTTTTCAACCTAACCACTATATGGATTGGATAGGCTGTTCATTTAGCTTCACTTTCTTTTTGTGTCGGCCTCGATACGACCATTCCTCGCTGAGTTATCAGACTTTGAATGCAAATGCGTCATTTTCTCTTCTCTCAGCAATATCTCAGGAACCAATGGTCCCGCAGAAAATGGAAGGGGGTTTCGGAAACTTGGATCCATTCTCTACAATGCTCTGGCATGTTTTTTCAGAAAAAAAATTTTTTTTCATCCTTAACATGACTTTGAACAATTGTGAAAAACAGGACTCTTTCAGGTCTTTTAGAAAATCACGTGCCACATTGAGACTATTGGGAACATGACTAATGTTAAGTGTGCATCTTACAGGCCATTGTACCCCTAAAAGCCCTACAGAGTTTCAACCTGATCCATCAAGCCGTTTTATTGTTTCATTCGATTGAATTTGTGAAAAAAGTGAACGATCGCGTTCTTTTGCCTTGAGAGCTCATAATCTTTAAACAAATGGAAACAAATTTCTCGTAATTTTTTTTCACAGTGGTCTTGCGTAAAGCGTTTGGAGTCATGAAAAAAAAAATGTTTCTGAAAAATAAAAAAAAAATGTGTTTCTGAAAAATGGAAAAAAAAATTCTTTTGGAAAAATTTCTCTTATTGAAGCGATCTTCACAAATTTTGCAAAACCACCGGCATTAGAGTTACCCAAAGCGTACCAGGTGGAGGTAGCACGGTCGGATTTACGCTCCTTTGTGTGTGTGTTCCCTTAAGAGACATGAGACCCGGTGGTTCGTCATTTCCACCTTATGTCATGACTCCAAACTCATTCTTTAAAGAGTGTGTGTTTATGTGTGTGTACGTTTTAATCCGTTCAATAACGGGTTTTGCCGCCCCTGCTCTCTAACAGCCCTCAATCGTTCGGCCATATTGATGCATCGGGTTATTTCGGGTTGCGGAATGGTGTTCCAAATTCACCTCTAAGTTGGCAATGTTATGGAAATTGTTATACTCCCTCTGCAATCGATAGAGAATATTGGGAAAATGACTAATGTGAGGTGTGCATTTTACAGGCCATTGTACCCATGGAAGCCCTACAAAATTTCAATTTGATCCATCAAGCCGTTTTTGTGTTTCATTCGATCGAATTTTTGAAAAAACTGAACGATCATGTTTTTTTGCCTTTGGAAGCTCATAATCTGTAAAAAACTGGGAAAACAATTTGTTCCTGATTGTTTTTCACACACTTATTGCGGGAAGCGTTGGAAGTCAAGAACAGAGAAATTTGTTTTTTGATTTTTCGAAAAACAATTTTTTTCCAATTTTTCAAAACAATTTGTTTTTACGTTTTTAGAAAAAAGAACTTTCTTTTCATGACTCCAAACGCTTTCCGCAATAGAAATGTGGAAACAAATTAGGAGAAATTTGTTTTCCATTTTTTTACAGATTATGAGCTCTCAAGGCAAAAGAACGCGATCGTTCACTTTTTTCACAAATTCAATCGAATGAAACAATAAAACGGCTTGATGGATCAGGTTGAAACTCTGTAGGGCTTTTAGGGGTACAATGGCCTATAAGATGCACACTTAACATTAGTCATGTTCCCAATAGTCTCAATGTGGCACGTGATTTTCTAAAAGACCTGAAAGAGTCCTGTTTTTCACAATTGTTCAAAGTCATGTTAAGGATGAAAAAAAATTTTTTTTCTGAAAAAACATGCCAGAGCATTGTAGAGAATGGATCCAAGTTTCCGAAACCCCCCTTCCATTTTCTGCGGGACCATTGGTTCCTGAGATATTGCTGAGAGAAGAGAAAATGACGCATTTGCATTCAAAGTCTGATAACTCAGCGAGGAATGGTCGTATCGAGGCCGACACAAAAAGAAAGTGAAGCTAAATGAACAGCCTATCCAATCCATATAGTGGTTAGGTTGAAAAAAAATTTTCACGTCCGTACACGCAAAATAAGTTTGCAAAAAATTTCGAAAAATTTTCTTTCCATGATATTCATTAGGATTTTGCGCTAATTGTTGCTTGGAAAAAATTTTTATCGCAAGATCCTTAAACTAGACACTTCAAGCTTCAAATTGATTTTTTGTTCACTCAAATATGACCATTTTTACCAAAGATCCAGCCATTTGAAAAATCGTACAAAATTGAGATTTTTTTTTTGATCCTTTAATTGTTTCCGCTAGTGTATAAGCATGGAAAATACTTACAATATTGTTATTCATATTACTATTGTTATCAATCTTTTTATTCTTCAATAAATTTTACAAATTAAGAAATAAGCAGTAAAAATGTTTATAATATTAATATTATTTAAACTTATATTTTCAACTTGAATTTTAGGTTAAAAAAATAAATTATAATTTAAAAATCTAAAAAAACCGCTTTTATGAGTAGCGCACTAAAAAGTTCAAAATAATTATTTTCCTTTTATAGTTACCTAACAGTAAACCGTAAAGTGTTTTTAGTTTTTTAAACTATACCTAATTTATTTTTAACTTTTTAGTGGGCTACTCATAAAAACGTGTTTTTAGTATTTTAAACTATAATTTATCTTTAACTTTTTAGTGCGCTACTCATAAAAGCGTGTTCTTTTAGTTTTTTAGTGAATTAGTTTTGGAACATACACGAGGTCTCAAAAATAAAATTAATTTTTTTATTACCGATTTTACAAAAAAAGTACCTATATCTTTATAAAAAGTTCTACATTGTAAAAGAAGCATGGTTATTCAAAAACTTGATAAAGGACAATACAGGGTGGCTCATAAAGCTGAAAGTCCCAATTTTAATTTAAATTTTTAGCCACCCTCTATGCCCTATAAAAATATTTAAACCATGCTCTTTTTTCACAATGTAGAATTTTTTATGAAGATATACTTTTCTTGTAACGGCGATTTAAAAAAATTAATTTTACTTTTGGGACCTCCTGTGTGTTCCAAACATATCATAAAAATAACTCTTGTATGTACATTTGCAGTGGCAGTTTACCTTTAAATAACGATTTTGCCTTTTTAGCTTCACGTGGATTATGACTTTTTCATTTTTGAACCACCCTGTACGTACTGGATCAAATTTCTGAATGGCAATGCTATTTTTTCACGATGCAGAACTTTTTATAAAAATACACTTTTGTCGTAAAATCAATAATACATTTTTTTCCATTTCGAAGACATGCTGTATATTTTTTTAATGAAAAAAACATATTATTAAATTGTACATTTGCAGTGGCAGTGTTCCTTTAAATAAAGATTTTGTCTTTTTAGCTTCACGTGGATTATGACTTTTTCATTTTTGAGCCACCCTGTACGTACTGGATCAAATTTCTGAATGGCAATGCTATTTTTCACGATGCAGAACTTTTTATAAAAATACACAATTTCGTAAAATCAATAATACATTTTTTCCATTTCGAAGACATGCTGTATATTTTTTAATGAAAAAAACATATTATTAAATTGTACATTTGCAGTGGCAGTGTAATTTCAAATAAAGATTTTGTCTTTTTAGCTTCACGTGGATTATGACTTTTTCATTTTTGAGCCACCCTGTACGTACCTACTGGATCAAATATCTGAATGGCAATGCTATTTTTTCACGATGCAGAACTTTTTATAAAAATACACTTTTTTCGTAAAATCAATAACAAAAATTTTTCCATTTCGAATACATACTGTATATATCTTTTAATGAAATGTCCCATTACAATGTTATAAGTCAAACTAATAAAAGCATGTTAATAAAAGATCGATGGTTTTGTAATACTCATAGCACCTTGGTTATCTCATCCTGCTCTTGGCGTAAAGAATTACATGTCTTCATCATATTATGAGGAAACAATTAATTATACCTTTAAGTTATAAACAGCCCAGTCCCTCAAGCTGTTTCTGGTGACAGATTAGTCATACCTATCATTGGTTCAAAAGCGCTGTGTAATCTTTCCCACCTTTCGGACTTTTCAAAATTCTGGCAACAGGGCAGTAGTAAAAATGATAGAGAAGTGTCCACATATTATACGGCTCGGAAGCAAAATGCGTCGACAAATGTACAAAATTATACGCCGGACGCAAATTTGATTATAATATGAAAGGAGTTGAAAATGCTGCATTATAAAATAAAAGGTATATTTTAGTTTTAAGAGATATTTAAAAGAAAAATTAGGAGCAATACAAAAAAAGGAAAAAAATCGATATACACTTGAAATACAAAGCCTAAAGCCTCTATTTCTAGGGGACGCAAAAATGATGGATTATGAAAGGACGCAGAAATGATGAAAGATGTATATATATATATATATATATATATATATATATATATATATATATATATATATATATATATATATATATATATATATATATATATATATATATATATGTATGTGTATCTATACAGGGTGTCTAAAATAGGTGATACCACTATTGCTATCTCCGAAATGGTAAAAGATACGAGGTCGGTTAAATTCGAGAAAATGTGCCATTTCTAGTCCCTATTCATATTCCGGTTACGGAGTTGCCAAATTCTCTACAGTTTCTTATCTACAGGGGATTTTTTAAAAATAGTCAAAAGTTTAATTCTTAAATATCTCGAAAACTATTATAGTTCGAAAAAAGTTGTTTTTACAAAAATCACACGATTTTTTACCTTCTCTAAAATAACGTTATTGTTTTGTTTATACCATTTATTTTTACTGAGTTACTGATACTAACTTGTTTTTTTCAAATACGGACCTGGATTTTTGCTGCCTTTTTTAAAAGAATACTTCATACCCTTTACAACTGTGTATCACTTGATTATTTTTTCGACGTTTTGGTGAAGAATAGTATCATCAGAATATTCTACTAGTACGGACCAGGCATTTTTCAAGTTAATGCGCCATTTCACGACCTATTAAGGAGACAATTAGGTCAGAATCAGTAACTATGGATTAAATTGTTTTAACTGGTAAATTTTAATTATAATCATGATTACTAACCAGGACCCTCAAGTTTGTAAAATTAGTCCAACGCCTGAAAAAACCATAAGCTTAGTTTTAATTATAACAAATCCTAATAATTAATTCTTAGAGGCGTGATTGGCTTCGTGTGGTCAGTCCAATCGCGTCCATCAACCTGTTCGTCCGTGCGTCCATATGTTATAATTCAACGCAACGTCAAAAAATAGAGCAGAAAACGGATTTTAGATTCGAATTCCTTATAATCCGAACCCAGTAACTATGACAATGGTTTTATGCTAGAATATAGTTAAAGGTCTTTAATTTGAGATAATATGGTTTGTTTTCAAAGCCAGTAAATAGTAATTCAACTGTACCAGCAGAATGAGTTGCCGCAGAAATGAAACCATTAGGTAAATAGGATTATTTATTATTATCTTTTGAACTGAAAGGTGATTTTTGGATACGAAAATATTAAAAACGTAAATAATGAAGAAGTATCGTCAAGGGTGCCTTTTACAATATGTAGTAAACTTAACCACTAGTTAGGTGCTGTTAATTGAGGCCGCTAATTATATCTGATGTGAGTCTGCTAAACTTTTGCTTTCAATAACTCATTGGCTTACGTGAAATTTGACAAACTTTAATGACCAAAAGGTTCTGGTTAGTAATCATGAACATAGTTTAAAATTAACCAGTTGAATAATTTAAACCACAGCAATAGGTTGTGAAATTGTGCCTTAACATGGAAAATTCCAGGTCCTTATCGTTAGAAAATCCTGATGATGTTATTCCTGATCAAAACGTCGAAAACCATAATCAAGTGATACATCGTTATAAAGGGTATGAAGTATTCTTTCAAAAAATGCAGCAAAAAATCCAGGTCCGTATTTGAAAAAAACAAGTTAGTATCAGTAACTCAGTAAAAACAAAACAACAACGTTATTTTAGAGAAGGTAAAAAATCGTGTGATTTTTGTAAAAACAACTTTTTTCTAACTATAATAGTTTTCGAGATATTTAAGAATTAAATTTTTGACTATTTTTAAAAAATCCCTGTAGATAAGAAACTAGAGAATTTGGCAACTTCGTAAACGGAATATGAATAGGGACTAGAAATGGCACATTTTCTCTAATTTAACCGACCTCGTATCTTTTACCATTTCGGAGATACCAATAGTGGTATCACCTATTTTAGACACCCTGTATATATATGTATATATATATATATATATATATATATATATATATATATATATATATATATATATATACAGGGTGTCCCATAACTAATAGGCCATAGAGCAACTGGAGATACTAGACATTAAACTGGACCGATTAAGTTATATAAGTTTGTTCGAAATGATACTCGTTATAGAGATACAGGGTGTTGAAAGTGAAAGTTTATTTTGGAAAATAAGCCATAATTTGAAAACGGTTCAATGTATCGAGTTGAAAGTTGGCATTATTATGTTTTCATGAAATGAATGAGAAATAAGAATCAGGGAACATTCTTAAGTTTCACAATAGAGGGCGCTAGTTACATACACTGGGTATAATAAACCTATGCTTTTTTTCTTACCTGTAATATTAGGTACGTTTCAATCCAAGTTTCTCAAAGAAGGGTTATTTTTAAGCTAAAAAGGTATACTTGTTCGATCTTGATATCTCTAACCGTTTCGAGATATTTCCGTTTAAACATCACAATACATAAAAAAATCAAAGTAATTAAATTCAAATTTTAATTAACACAATGCAATTAATTAAAAACAATGCATTTAAAATGTTAAAGAAATTATGTTTAAGATAATATAGCCTAACTCTAACTTGAAAGAGTATCCCGTATATTTCGCGGTATGCGCGACCCACTTTTACTTTCAACGCCCTGTATATATATATATATATATATATATATATATATATATATATATATATATATATATATATATATATATATATATATATATATACAGTGTGTCCACGGATTGACTCCGGAAGAGGAAAAATAGTAATTTTGAACACATGCCACAAAAAACTCAGTATTTATTTGAGTAGCAAGCCATGACATCACCTTTAGATATAAAATTTAATTCTAACCAAGCTTTCTTAATTAACATTTTATGCAACTACAACAATTGAGGCAATGTAGCTCCTAAAGCGATCTCTACATGGCCTAGGACGTCATGAAAATAAAAAATAAAAAAATAATGCCACAAGAAAAAAACTGTTTTTATTTAACTAGCAAGCAATGACACCACCTTTAGACATAAAATCCAATTCTAACCAATCTTTCTTAATGATTTTTTCATGTAACTATAACAATTGAGGCAATTTATACTTCAGCATTTTTACATTTTTGTAATTTTTACGCACCCTGTATAAAACTTTTGAAAGCTAACATCTTCTTTGGACGTTTTAGGACAAGCAAAATATTTTTTGTTGAATGACTTTTTTTCGTAAATCCTCAAACAAAAAAGTTTTTCCTCTTCCGGAGTCAATCCGTGGACACACTGTGTATATATATATATATATATATATATATATATATATATATATATATATATATATATATATATATATATATATATATATAATATAATGTATGCTACTAGTATTTTACGTCTATGTTACGACGCCATTACGCGTTAATAAATATCCTACCATCAGTAAGAAAGCTTCATTATCAAGTTAGACGTCAAAGAGATAAGATGGCTAGCAGCAAAATAGCTTTAAAGTTGATGGAAATGCCTAATAAAAACGTGTTTGGATTTCGGGAGGTGTGCTCTAGTTGGTTTCTTGGAAATGTGCCAACTGTTTTTAAAAGGAAATACTCTAATTATTAGTGGGGTAGAGTTTAAGTTAACAGATGGCCTACTAAATCTCCTGACTGAGGAACACCCTGTAGAGTACACCGATAGCGACCTCCTACAATATAGAAACATTTTAGTTCTAACAAATGCCCACCAAAGAAACTTTAAACGGTGTGAACGCAATAGTTCATCGTCTGGTTGGAAGTATGTAAATATTATTAAAAAGCTATTTCCTCCCCGAAGCACTTATAAAGAATTGGATAATATAGTGGCTAAAAGAAAAATACGAAATATTTAAAATTTCAAAAAAGATATCCAAAGAAGAAAATTAATCGAAGACAGCCAAGACACTAGCGATGGGGGTTACGAAGTAGAAAAATGGGGAGGGGGGCTTCAGGAAGTTAGACGGCGAGTCCTATATTAGAGTACACAGATGTCAACGACACGATAGACCAATTTCGATGTTTGGAAGAGAATAATACGGATGGCATTAATACACCTGAAATTATGAGTATTTTAAGAGAACTGAAGCAACTTGGAATTGAGATTTATTAATAGTATTAGTTATGATTGCAATGTTTTTACTAAGTAAGATGTACACTGATGGGTTAAATAAAGATAGTAACACAAGCTGATGTTTTATTTGTTCGCCTAATAGGTATTTATTTTTTAGTTAAAATCTTTAAAGCCTATAGCGCTTAATGTAAACCTTAATATTAAAAATAAAAAATAAAAACTAAATGGTGTTTTAGCAAGGCATAATTTATGCAGGCCTGTATGTTTTTATTTTTCGGGGGTGCAATTTCCTTTGCGGCATTTTGAAAAATGTGTTTTACAAATACCCACAAAATGGTGGTGCTAAAGATAATATCTTTCGACCACCCCCGTGTTTCGAAAATCTAAGACTTAGCACAAGAGAAATAAACGTTATTTTTGTTTAAGGAGTTTTGAAATGGGTCTTTGTTTTAGTTTTAAAATTAAAATTTTATCTTCTAACTGTTACAAAATACTTAGGCTAAGATGTGAAAATTTCTTACTTCCAGTATTATATAACTATAATGTAGAATTTAAGACATTTAACTCCCTATTGCTATTGAGTTTAACACTCAGAAAATAAAATCGACCAGAAAACTCTTAAGACAACATTCATTAATAATATAGAAGGGACATTTTTGACTTTTAAATAAGATGTGATAGATTATTTAGGTAAATCAGATCTAGATGCTCAGGGTTATGTAAACAACGTTTTGATCTCATGTACTTTTAACATGTCATTACATTTTAAAAAGATATTTAAATTATGTGCTGTTCACATCTAAAGCCTTGTCAAAATAAATAAAAAATAAAAATAAAAACAAAAATAAAAAATTAAAAAATAAACAAAAAAAATAAAAAACTAAAAGGAGTTTTAGCAAGACATAATTTATGTAGACCTGTAAACATACAGGGGGTTGGAAGGATGGGTCCTCTACCGAAACGTTCGCACCTTGACGCTGGTGGTAGAGCTCTTTAACTAAGACGAACGTGTTAAATTTAATTATTTTTACAGGCATACGCCCCTACATGTATCTATCTGCAACATGTTTTAAGTTCAAACAGTGTACTATAAGCTTAAAATATAAACTCTTTATCTGCTTGCATAATTTCAGGCATAAATATCATCGATAGTTTTAATACTTTTATTGAAGTTTTGCATTAGAACATGTACTATACAGGGGGTGCAATCGGAAAAACACCATACAATTGCTCTATTTATTAACACTAGTAAAAATTATTTCTTTACGTTATAAGGTAAATATATCAAGGGCGCGAAAGCCATTTCGGTAAGAGGCGTTATATTATCTCTATAAAACAATATCAGAACATTTTCTCTAGTTGCCGAAATTAAATATAAATGCAATGTTTAAAAAGTGAGGATAAAGTGTAGAACATAATATGTGATTTTAGATGACGTAGGAATTTTAATCGTAATATTTAATAAGAACAGATACAGTTCACAACTAAAACCTTTATTCTCTACATGATCTTTTTATCCTTCAAAACCTTGTTATATCACATACAGAGCAGCGTCATGACGTTATCTGGGGAGCAATAGGGCATTAACAGGACTACTACTGGGCAGTATTCGGTCAACAATAGGGAGGTTCGCAATGACGCTAATAAACTCTGGGGTATAACAAATATATATAAAGTTGTAATAAAATATAGAATTAATTTGTTTAAATAATGACGTGGATTTTGCTTCGAAACTTCGTTCTCCATTTAAATAAAATCGAATGGGACATGAACAAGAGTTTGAGTTCACGACTAATGTCCTGTTAAAATTGTATCTTCTGTTACAAAATACTTAGGCTAAGTTGTGAAAATTTCTTACATCCCGTATTATATAACTATAATGTAGAATTTAAGACCGTTAGCTCCCCTATTGCTATTGTGTTTAACACTCAGAAAATAAAAATCGACCAGAAAACTCTTAAGACAACATTCATTAATAATATCGAAGGGACATTTTTGACTTTTTAAAATAAGGTGTGACTGGCTAATTATAAATTACTATTTAGATAACAAAAAAAAAACCCTCTGGCTGCTTTATATATAGTAAATTTATCTATTAATTTACCGTCCTGTCAGTATTCTATTTAGCCATTCTATATCTAACTATTAATTAAACCATTCTTTACTTATTATATCACTGTTTCTTTTTTGCTTTAAAGTGGATAATACTTTTGGTAGATATTAAATATCTAGATTGCTGGTAAAAGAACGCAATGTTACTCGACAAATAAGAGATGAAGGGAAAATTTTACTGCCCTTAAAATAACATTATTTTTATTAAATTTTTTGCTACTTTAATCTGCTTGCCAACTATTTTTATCTACTACTGTGACAAACAAACCAAAGCCTGTTGATTTGGCAACACTTTTAAACACACCAAAATAATGGATAGGTGAAATATCCCGTAATCTATTATTTTGACAGTTGTCAGTCTGTTCAAGTGTGAACATAGGTGTATAATCTGTTAATAAACAGGAGCATTAGAGTGTTTGTATTGTGTATCTGCGAATACCGCAATTAATATAAAATTACACATTTTCGCATGAACAAAATCACCATTAATTAAAAATTTTGCTGCAGAGTTAACAGCAATGTCAGAGCTCATATTTTAATAACAAAACACACATAACCTCTAAGAAAATGTCATCACTCACAATGCTGTATTTAAAATCCCTCACTTTTAATCATTACCTACTTAATCTTAAATAAGTTGTAATTAAATTTTATTTTATAGATTTTAATAGCACCGTCAAGTGAGTGATATACCTACGTGGAGATACATGATTTCTAAAAACTAGTAATTATGTCATTTTATCATATCCTTAAAATCAACAATTTGTTATTTTTACTTTACTACAAAAAGTTTGCTACGACGTATAACGATTGTCTCACACATGAAAGGCGAAATTATTAATATACCTCGGTGGCTCGTAGGATACGGCGTTGGAGTACTAATCGGAAGGTTGGCGGTTCAAGACGCGTTCGGCCCAAAAACTTTTTTTCAATTTAATGAAAGGTTAAATCGAATGACTACAACAGTGCGTCATCTATATCCCTGTAAGTGAAGTGAAAGTCTACCTACTGCTTGTGCCGGTCATTGACCCTTGCATCAACTCCTGGAGCTCTGTCTATAGATGTCTAGAGCTCTATTTGCAATGCAGCTCTAAACTGGCTGAGTTTAGCGCTGCTTTACCTACTGAAAAACATTTCATTTGATAAATTTGGCTTTAAAAACCAATTTTATCGATTTTCCGATGACGCTACAAGACATCAATGAAGATTCTAATATTGAGCTCAGTGGCATCGACAAATTTGTTATATCTAAAAATACGCATTTTATTACCTAAGCATGAGCATGAGCGTGTATACCTTTGGGCCAATATATTAATTATTATTAAATAATTGTAATTTAATTTTAGGAAAATGAATTGATTCGGATCGTTTTAAAGTAACCAGAACGATTCGAAAATACCTTTGCCTTTTGTACAAATAGTAACTCAATTGTCGGATTTAAAGCAAATCGTAGGTATATATTTGCATTTCTATGTGTACGGATTTATATGTTTGTATACAGGGTGTCCTAAAAGTCTTAGTATGGGCAAATACTTCTACTAGTACCAAGATAAACTTAACTAAATAAGATTTTACGTACACCGACTATATTCCTATTTAAACGTGTTAGTGTTAGTGTGAATGTATACAGGTTGTCCAAAAAGTCTTGGAATGGGCAAATACTCCTGTTAGTACTTAGATAAACTTTATTAGGTCGAATTTCAAGCAAGTCGAATATATTTCTATTAATATGGGTTTATGTTTGTATGTATGTATACAGGGTGTCCGAAAAGTCTTGGTATGGGCAAATACTTCTACTAGTACCGAGATAAACCTACTTAATTCGGATTTTAAGTAAATCGACTATATTCCTATTTAAACGTGTGGGTGTTGGTTTGAATGTATACAGGGTGTCCAAAAAGTCTTGGTATGGGCAAATACTCCTATTATTACTTAGATAAACTTTATTAGGTCGGATTTCACGCAAATCGAATATTATATTTGTATTAATATGTGTTTATGTTTGTATGTATGTATACAGGGTGTCCGAAAAGACTTGGTATGGGCAAATACTTCTACTAGTACCGAGATAAACCTACTTAATTAGGATTTTAAGTAAATCGACTATATTCCTATTTAAACGTGTGGGTGTTAGTTTGAATGTATACAGGGTGTCCAAAAAGTCTTGGTATGGGCAAATACTCCTATTATTACTTAGATAAACTTTATTAGGTCGGATTTCACGCAAATCAAATATATTTGTATTAATATGTGTTTATCTTTGTATGTATGTATACAGGGTGTCCGAAAAGTCTTGGTATGGGCAAATACTTCTAGTAGTACAGAGATAAACCTACTTAATTCGGATTCTAAGTAAATCGACTATATTCCTATTTAAACGTGTGGGTGTTAGTTTGAATGTATACAGGGTGTCCGAAAAGTCTTGGTATGGGCAAATACTCCTATTATTACTTAAATAAACTTTATTAGGTCGGATTTCACGCAAATCGAATATTATATTTGTATTAATGTGTTTATGTTTGTATGTATGTATACAGGGTGTCCGAAAAGACTTGGTATGGGCAAATACTTCTACTAGTACCGAGATAAACCTACTTAATTCGGATTTTTAGTAAATCGACTATATTCCTATTTAAACGTGTGGGTGTTAGTTTGAATGTATACAGGGTGTCCAAAAAGTCTTGGTATGGGCAAATACTCCTATTATTACTTAGATAAACTTTATTAGGTCGGATTTCACGCAAATCGAATATATTTGTATCAATATGTGTTTATCTTTGTATGTATGTATACAGGGTGTCCGAAAAGTCTTGGTATGGGCAAATACTTCTACTAGTACCGAGATAAACCTACTTAATTCGGATTCTAAGTAAATCGACTATATTCCTATTTAAACGTGTGGGTGTTAGTGTGACTGCATACAGGGTGTCCAAAAAGTCTTGGTATGGGCAAATTCTCCTATTATTACTTAGATCAACTTTATTAGGTCGGATTTCACGCAAATCGAATACATTTGTATTAATATGTGTTTATGTTTGTATATATGTATACAGGGTGTCCGAAAAGTGTTTTGTAGGCAAAAATAGTTTCTACGTGTGGTGTTTGTATGTGTGTAGCGACACGGTTATGAAGGGCGGTCTATTCTGCATCATCAGTCCGAAGGAGTGTGATATCTTCCTTAATACATGCTCTAGAAACACGAAACTATGGAGCTCCCTTTCAGTGCATGACAATGATGATATTACCGACTTTATAGAGCCCCCTCGGGGGGCGATTAGGCGGTCTACGCATACTAGTTATAGAGCGCCTTTCAGGCCGCTCTATATACCTAGCTGTCCCTCAGGAAAATGTTTGTAGGTTGTCGAATCCGGTTTTTTCCCATTCTCAATTTTTTTTCTCGAAAACCGCTAGAGGGACAGCAACCAAATTTTCTGGGTTAATAGAGGGATAGTGCATCTAGCCTCGATAAAAAATTCACTTATACAGGGTGTCGCGTTTCGGAGTTATAAAACGTGAAAGTCGAAATTTCCGCGATTTCGTATGATACCCGATACAGGTCGCAAAAGTTAATTAAATCGATTTAAATTTTCGGAGGTTGTAGAAGACCGGGGTCTTCCGAACCCTATTGAAATTGGCGGTATTCGGAAAATGGGAAGTAATTGTTTTGAATTTTTTCAGGTCGAAAAATGCCGTTTGCAGACCCCTCTTTGGCACCAAATAACTCGGTCGCCGGAACCTCGAACAGAAAAACGTATTTGAACATAAAACTAAAGAATCTCAAATACTTTCTTTTTGCAATACATTTACCTATACCTAAAACGACTGGAAATTGGAAAAATTTGGGAAAAACTGGAAATTACGTTTTTTCATGAAATTTTTTGACGGAATTTAATTTTTTGGGGGTCAAAATGGATTCAAATAGAAATCCCATGTACCTTATCGGAAAGACCTCGCCTAACTACGTTATAAACGTATTTTTTGGTTCCTTTATTCCTAATAGGAAAGGAGCAATCGATAATTAAATTTAGATTTTTTACGATTTTTATTCATGACATCTCTACATTTGAATCACTCTGTATCTTTTCCTATCTAATTTCTTCCAACTTTTTCAACGCTATCCCGTGGGGATATAATCAGGCTTTAAAACAAATCCCGAATGGGTGATCCTGGACCGAATTTAGGGGGTAAAAATACATTTTTTCTGTTTTTCCATCAAAATTCATCTTTAAAAGGCATTATTATATATTATTTCTCCGATTTAACAGTTCTTTTTTGGTTTATTTTCATCCCTTATCATCTGAGAACACTTCTAACTAATTAAAATTCCATATTTTTTCGTTAAAGTTATAAATAAATACCTTTTTTTGCATCGGTGCAGGAAAAATTTTAAAAAGTGCATATATTAAAAGCCGTGCCTTGACAAAACAAATGAAACTGACCCTCTTTACATCGAAATTAAAATATGACCTGTCAAAATGTCATGTAAATAACAGTTTTTGTAGCGATATTGGAAGCTTCCTGGACCGATTTCGGCTTGAAATATACATGGCAAAGGTAAAACGGACTTTATATTTTTAGTTACAATACATTTCATTGGACGATTTAAGCATTAAATACTTTTTTTTTAAATTTTTCTCAGACCATGCAAATGCATGTCAAAATCAGTTTTATACGGAAAAACGTATTAAAATATGTGTCTAAATGTCGCAAAAATGCCAGTTTTTCTTGGGAGATTGGAAACAGTCTGGACCAACTTCGGCTTGAAATTTACCGGGCAAGGGAATTAGGGACCTTATACTTTCAGTAGAAAGACATTTCATTTCATAATATACCGATTAAATACCATTTTAATCGATTTTCCTATGACGATACAAAGCATCATTGAAGATTCTAATATGGAGCTCAGGGGCATCGAAAAAAAAAATATATGCATTTTATTTTCTAACCATGAGCGTGTATACCTTTGGGGCAATATATTAGTTATTATTGAATAATTTGAATTTAATTTTAGGGAAATGACTTGATTCGGATCGTAAGTAACCAGAACGATTCGAAAATATATTTTATACTTTGTGTTGTCGTTTTTATGTTGGTATGTATACAGAATGTCCAAAAAGTCTTTGTATGCGGAAATATCGTTGCCATTAGTACGAATATAAACTTATTGAGCAAGTTTTCAAGAAAATCGAAAATATTTAAATTACTATGTGTCGTGTTTGTTGTGTTTGTATGTATGTATAGTACAGGGTGTCCGAAAAGTCTTTGTATGGACAAATACCTTTGCTATTTGTACAAAGATAAACTTAATTGTCGGATTTAAAGCAAATCGTATATATTTGCATTTCTATGTGTACGGAGATATATTATGTTTGTATACAGGCTGTCCAAAAAGTCCTGGTTGGAGCAAATACTCCTAGTAGTACCAGGATAAATGTAATTAAACCGGATTTCATGCAAAGCGATTATATTTGTTTTTATGTGTTGTACAGGGTGTCCGGGAAAATGTGGGAAATCTCCCGGATATGAAAAAAACACGTGAAAAGAGTACTACAAGTTCATATAAACTTTTTTCGTATCGGCCTCCTCTTCGGAGATATGGGCTCCCAAAGAGCTCCAATGAAATCAAGTTTTTTACACATAATTATTGAACCACCAGGTATATTCCAATTTTTTTTTAATATGATGTATACCAGGTTAGACCCTTCAAATTACTATCCAAGAAAGTATTGTGAAGTACTCACAGCTGCAGGGACGGACTAGCTCTGACACTCATGACCCCATTTTTTTACGCCCTGTATGATAAGAACTTTGGACCACGTTTTTTACATACCTTTAACCATTGACTAAAAATTAAGTACTCTTCATTCATGTCGTTAATCCTAACCGTTTTCGAAAAAAACGTCATTTTATTTACACTGTTAGTCCCCTAACTTCTGTCGGGTTGAATATGAAAAAGAGGAATTTTTCCCTGTCGCCAACATAGTTTCAATAAAACGTTAAAATTTAACTGCTTAGTTAAAAACTTCGTAAGAGGGTTCAACATGGGCCCCGTGAAGTCTTCTACACTCGCGGACACGACGAACTGAGGACTGCTGTACCCGCCACAATAACCCTGCATTGTTCCTTATTTGATAAATAAATAAATAAAATAAAATAAATAAATAAAAGCTTTATTTGAAAGGATTTTACAAGGAAAACTACATAGTTAATTATTAAATAACACAATCCTTCAAAATGGCGAAGTTCATCCTTCACTCGCATAAAGGTTGATCTTACACTTAACCAAAAAGAGAGGTGACTAACTGCATCGACACAGCAATAAGTTTAGGTGTTTAGTTTGATGACTAGGAAATCCTGCAGCGTAGTCACCTCCCACAACCTATTAATAATCATAATCGGAATATAAATAAAAATAATCTATATTATGGCATAACAAACCATAAAATAAAAAAAAAATAAATAAATCTCCCCAAAAATTACTCAATAAGAAACAATGAAATTAATGCCACCTTAAGCAATTGCTTAGCAAAGGACTTGTACAAATTAAATGAGTAGAAAAAACAAAAATATTAAACTTCAGTTAAATAACGTTTGTACTTTTTATAGAAAGCCTTCAAAGAAGATGTCTTTAGAGTTTCAGGTATCGAATTATAAACAGCTGGGACATTATAGGTAAAACTCCGTTCGAACAATTTAGTTCTGTGAAACGGTGGGGTTATGGTGTTTCTATGCCTAATATTAATGTTATGCACGTCCGACCTAAAAACAATTTTTCTGTATAGCTGAGAGGGTGTTTTTGTGATCATAACTTTATGGTAAAAAGCTGCGCAGTGTAGTTTTCTCCTTGTTTTCATATTTAACCATCGTAACTCCCTCAGCTTATGGCTCACTGGGTTTCTCCTACGAATACCACAGACTAGACGAATACAACTGTTTTGAATTTTTTGAATTCTTTGAGAATCCAGTGCTGTTAAGCATGGGCCATACACCGTGTCGCAGTAATTAAAGGTAGATAATATCAAAGAGTCACAAAGCAGACGTTTAGTCTCAAGATCAAGCACATGCCTAGAGCCATACAACAATTTTAACTTACATACTGATTTTTTTATACACTCTGAGACGTGCCGGCTAAATCTCAAGTCACTATCCATCCACAACCCCAGATTACGAACATGGTCACTAAACACTACCTCTACGTTATTAATATTTAACTTCAATTGATTTCTCAAATTGTTCCGATTCTTTGACTTACAGAACAACATGGCAGTACATTTATTAGGGTTAAGCGATAAGGAATGTTCCATAGATATACTATAAATATTATTTAAATCGAGATTAATTAATTCGCAACTTAGATCAATATTATTTAGTGGAAAGGAATATAGTAGTTGTGTATCGTCTGCATACATTAGAGTAGTACAGTTCCTAATAAACTTGTGGAAAAAAGCAGTATAAATAGAAAACAGCACTGGGCCCAAAATAGATCCTTGTGGCACGCCACAGGTTAACATCAGTGTATTTGAAATTTGGCCATTAATCACAACAAGTTGCTTCCGTTCTTTAAGGTAATTCTCCAGAAAAAGTGCAGCTTCGGCGGAGAAGCCAATATATTTTAAAATAGATAATAAAATAGAATGTTGCAGGGTGTCAAACGCTTTAGAGAAATCTAAAAGAATAAGAACAGTTACCATACCTGCGTCCATAGCGTTGAAAATATTATCGGTCACAGTAAGCAGTGCAGAGGCACAGCTGTGGTCTTTTCTGAAGCCAAACTGTGTATCTGGGAGAATTTTATTCATTTCTAAATGCTCAACCAACTGTTGCTTAATAATCCTTTCCAGTACCTTAGAAAAAACAGGCAGAATGCTTATGGGACGTAAGTCCTTAAAATCTTTAGGGTCACTGATTTTAGGTAGAGGTATAATATGGGCTAATTTCCACAGTGACGGATACTGAGAATACTCTATACAAAAATTTATAATATGCGTGATATATTTGAGCAAAAAAGGACAACAAAGCAGAATAAATTTAATATTTAAATCATCAGCACCTGTAGCTCCAGTCTTAATAGTCAGCAAAAATTTATAAACAACTTCCTCTGTCACGGCATGAAACTTCAGATGATTGTTTATGTTGTTGTAAACCCCACTGTAATACTGAGACACAGTGGCAGACCCTCCAACTTTGGGAATAGAATTTATGAAAAAGTCATTAATTTTGTTAGGGTCTGATAAATGATTAGGAATTACTCGTTCTTTATTTTTAGTATAGATATTTAATTTATTTAAGGTATCCCAAACAGATTTTTTATTATTGGACAATTGATGCTGTAAGAAAGCCTTCCTTTCCCGTTCAATACTTTTATTTACAAAATTACGCATTCTTTTATATTCCTGAAAAACTAGAGGTCTTTTAGTTCGTTTATACCTCGAAAGAAGTTTATCTCGTTCTCTTATCATGATTTTAATCACATCCGTAATCCAGGGTTTATGTTGTTTATTTAAAATTACCGTTTTATAAGGAATATGAATATTTAACAACATGTTAAGGTTTTCATTCAAAAAATTTACCTTTTCATCCACGGTAGTTAAATCGTTAATATTTCGCCAGGGTATTGATTGAAGGTCCGAATATAGTTGTTTAGCGTCTACATTCTTATAGTCTCGATACCTAATTTCTAATGCTTTCTGTTTATCTGCATTCAAATTAAATACTGCAAAAATAAGTTCGTGGTCAGATATATGGGGAACGTGAATTGAATTACAATCCAGAATACTCAAGTCTTCAGGTACTACGATTAAGTCGAGAATTGATATACTATTTAAGGTGATTCTTGTAGCAAAATTTACAATTTGTTTAAGGCCGACACACTCCAGCATATTCAAGAACCTTTTTGATATCATAGACTCGCAAAAAACATTTATATTAAAGTCGCCAAAGCAGAAAAGCTTATCATATTTTGGCAAATAATCTATCAAAGTACTTTCAAATAAATCCAGAAAAACATTACTGTCGAAATCAGGTGGTTTATATACACATGCCAGAGCAAAATTTGTTTTTTGATCACAATGAAACGTGATTCTCCGTAGAAGTTCCTCCCTACTATCGACGGGAGTAGAATACACCAAGGTTTTGAGGTATCCCCACAGGTAAAAATCCAACGGCGTTAGGTCGGGAGATCGAGGAGGCCTGGCAAAAGGTCCTCCCCTACCTATCCAACGGTTTGGATAGACGTTATTCAGGTGCTCCTGCACAGCAACGCTGAAATGAGGTGGTGTTCCTTCGTGCATGTAGTACACGTTTCGGCGGATTTCAAGTAGTAAGTGCTCTACTAAATCATGAAAAGCGTTCTGGAGGAATTCCAAATAAAGTTGTCCTTTCAGTCGTACCGCCAATACGAATGGTCCAATCAAAAAATTGCCAATGATTCCTGCCCAGACATTAATTGATTGGAACCGATGTTGACGATGCGAAACAATAGTTGCATGAGGATTTTCATCAGCCCATACATGTGAGTTGTGTAAACTCATGCTTCGTCCGTGAAGAGAATCTTCTGGCTTCCAAAGCATTGCAAGATGCAGGACCGTACATCAGATGCATATCTGCATACTCAATAAACGTGTTATTTCGAATTATTTCACAATTAATTTCACCACGAAATCAGCGATGTGAAAGTTGACAAGTTCTAAAATATAATATTTATGTCTTCCGTACCTAGTAACGTTTGCAACAACAATACTTTGTTTTTGGGGCCGATAAAATAAAACGCACATTTTTTGCGAACCTAGGTCGAATTGCAATTCACAGAATTAGACGTATCTGTTATCGCAATACGCCAAATACATGATGTAAATAATATGACGTTTTTTCGAAAACGGTTAGGATTAACGACATGAATGAAGAGTACTTAATTTTTAGTCAATAGTTAAAGGTATGTAAAAAACGTGGTCCAAAGTTCTTATCATACAGGGCGTAAAAAAATGGGGTCATGAGTGTCAGAGCTAGTCCGTCCCTGCAGCTGTGAGTACTTCACAATACTTTCTTGGATAGTAATTTGAAGGGTCTAACCTGGTATACATCATATTAAAAAAAAATTGGAATATACCTGGTGGTTCAATAATTATGTGTAAAAAACTTGATTTCATTTCTTTGGGAGCCCATATCTCCGAAGAGGAGGCCTATACGAAAAAAGTTTATATGAACTTGTAGTACTCTTTTCACGTGTTTTTTTCATATCCGGGAGATTTCCCACATTTTCCCGGATACCCTGTATATGTATACAGGGTGTCCGAAAAGTCTTGGTATGGGCAAATACTTCTACTAGTACCGAGATAAACCTAATTAAATCGACTATATTCCTATTTAAACGTGTGGGTGTTAGTTTGAATGTATACAGGGAGTCCGAAAAGTCTTGGTATGGGATTCCTATTATTACTTAGATAAACTTTATTAGGTCGGATTTCACGCAAATCGAATATATTTGTATTAATATGTGTTTATGTTTGTATGTATGTATACAGGGTGTCCGAAAAGTCTTGGTATGGGCAAATAATTCTATTAATACCGAGATAAAATTACTTAATTCGGATTTTAAGTAAATCGACTATATTCCTATTTAAACGTGTGGGTGTTAGTTTCAATGTATACAGGGAGTCCGAAAAGCCTTGGTATGGGACTCCTATTATTACTTAGATAAACTTTATTTGGTCGGATTTCACGCAAATCGAATACATTGGAGTTAATATGTGTTTATGTTTGTATGTATGTATACAGGGTGTCCGAAAAGTTTTTTGTTGGCAAAAATAGTTTCTACTTGTGGTGTTTGTATGTGTGTAGCGACACGGTTACGAAGGGCGCTCGATTCTGCATCATCGGTCCGTAGGAGTGTGATATCTTCCTTAATACATGGCCTAGAAACACGAAACTTTCAGGGCATGACAATGATGATATTACCGACCTTATAGAGCCCCCTCGGGGGCGATTAGGCGCTCTACGCGTGCTAGTTAGAGACCGCCTTTCAGGCTCGGTCTCTATACCGAGCCGTTGGTCAGAAAATGTGTGTGTGTATGGCCGTATGTTGTCGTCCGTTTTGACATTTTCACTTTTTCAATTTTTTTTCTCGAAAACGGTTGGAGGTGGGGCAACCAAATTTTCTGGGTTAATAGATGGATAGCTTCGGTAAAAAATTCAGTTATACAGGGTGTTCCGTTTCGGAGTTATAAAACGTCAAAGTCGAAATTTCAGCGATTTCCTATGGGATCGATTACAGGTAGCAAAACTTAATTAAATCGATTTAAATTTTCAGAGGTTGTAGAGGACCGGGAGCTTCAGAACCCTATTGAAACTGGCGATATTCGGAAAATGGGAAGTAATTCTTTTGAATTTTTTTGTCGAAAAATGCAGTTTGCAGACTCCTCTTTGGCACCAAATAACTCGGTCGCCGGAACCTCGGACAGAAAAACGTATTTGAACTTAAAACTAAAGAATCTCAAATACTTTCTTTTTGCAATACATTTACCTATACCTAAAACGACTGCAAATTGGAAAAATTTGGGAAAAAGTGGAAATTACGATTTTTCATGCAAATTTTTGACGGTTGTCAATTTTTTTGGGGGTCAAAATGGATTCAAATCGAAATCCCATGTACCTTATCGGAAGGACCTCGCCGAACTACGTTATAAACGTATTTTTTGGTTCCTTCATTCGTAATAGGAAAGGAGCAATTGTTAATTAAATTTCGATTTTTGACCATTTTTTTTCATGACATCTCTACATTCGAATCACTCTGTATTTTTTCCTATCTAATTTCTTCTAACTTTTTCAACACTATTCCTTGGGGATATAATCAGGCTTTAAAATGAATCCCGAATGGGTGATCTAGGGCCGGATTTAGGGGGTAAAAACTCATTTTTTCGGTTTTTTTCCATCAATATTCATCTTTAAAAGGCATTATTATATATTATTTCTCCGATTTAACAGTTCTTTTTTGGTTTATTTTCATCCCTTATCATCTGAGAACACTTCTAACTAATTAAAATTCCATATTTTTTCGTTAAAGTTATAAATAAAAACCTTTTTTTGCATCGGCGCAGGAAAAATTTTAAAAAGTGCATATATTAAAAGCCGTGCCTTGACAAAACAAATGAAACTGACCCTCTTTACATCGAAATTAAAATATGACCTGTCAAAATGTCATGTAAATAACAGTTTTTGTAGCGATATTGGAAGCTTCCTGGACCGATTTCGGCTTGAAATATACATGGCAAAGGTAAAACGGACTTTATATTTTTAGTTACAATACATTTCATTGGACGATTTAAGCATTAAATACTTTTTTTTTAAATTTTTCTCAGACCATGCAAATGCATGTCAAAATCAGTTTTATACGGAAAAACGTATTAAAATATGTGTCTAAATGTCGCAAAAATGCCAGTTTTTCTTGGGAGATTGGAAACAGTCTGGACCAACTTCGGCTTGAAATTTACCGGGCAAGGGAATTAGGGACCTTATACTTTCAGTAGAAAGACATTTCATTTCATAATATACCGATTAAATACCATTTTAATCGATTTTCCTATGACGCTACAAAGCATCATTGAAGATTCTAATATGGAGCTCAGTGGCTTCGAAAAAATCCAGAAAAATGCATTTTATTTTCTAACCATGAGCGTGTATACCTTTGGGACAATATATTAATTATTATTGAATCATTTTAATTTAATTTTAGGGAAATGACTTGATTCGGATCGTTTTAAAGTAACCAGAACGATTCGAAAACACATTTTATACCTTTCGGGCATGTGAATGGTTGTACATATGTCTACAGGGTGTCCGAAAAGTATTTGTATGCGCAAATATCTTTGTCATTAGCAAGAAGAGAAGAATAATTGAGCCTTATTTCAAGGAAATCGTAAATTTTTTATTCCTTTGTGTGGTTGTTTATGTTTGTACAGGGTGGTGCAACCAAGATGGGGTGGACGATTGTGAGTAAACGGTGAGGAATTTCGAAAATTTTTTTATTGGATATTATCGATAGTCAAACACGCTATGTTTTAAAATTATAGCCATAATACAGGGTGGTACGAAAAACTCGTGGCGAACCAAACTTATATTTTTTTAAATGGGACACCCTGTATATAATTATTCCAATTGATTCTCCTGTTCGTTACGATCATTTTGATATAAGGTTTATTGGGTCTAAAATTTATAGTAAGGGAATGGGACGCGGTTAAAGTTGAAAAAATGCTCACAGTTCGGCCATTTTTTATAAAAATTTGAAACAGGTATGGAAAAACCAAATATTCCATAAAACGTTACATATCCTTGAATACATCAATCGCTTGCAATTTGTTTAAAATTATTCACTGTTATACAGGGTGGTCAAGTTTTGCAAATACGCCCTGGACTCATTTTTTTTAAATGGAACACCCTATATATTTTATTTTCATGTTAAAGATAACATTACTAGCTTTCAAAAAATACCATACATGATGCCTTTCTGACCAACAGTTTTTTAGTAAACTAGCCGTGAAAGCAAGGTTTCTTCATTCTAATACGATTATACTGAATTTACATTGTTTATTATTAAATATCTAATATTAGGAGGCCATGCCACTATCATAAATGAAACAAAAGATTGACGAACTTGTCAAAGCTACTGCCGCATAATCTATTATTTACAAGTTAAACGTATGTGAGGTAAGAAAACTGAGACCCGAAACCTTTATTTACATGTTTATTAGAGATATTTCAAGAAACAGAAAATATTGTTTTTAGGTAATGTAAAGTAATTAATAAACCAGTTATAAACACCTTTTTGAGAAACGAGTTGCCAGTATTGCTTGAAGATTTACCTTTAATGGTAAAGGGATCCTTACGGTTTCAACATGATGGAGCGCCCCCGCATTACCATAGGAATGTAAGATATTTTGTCGATAATTGGAAGACAGATCGTTGGATTGGGCGAGGTGAACCAGTTAAGTGACCAGCCAGATCACCCGACTTAACACCACTAGATTTTTTCTATGGGGGCATGTTACAAAAGAAGTCTATAAAGAGGTTCCAACCACAGTGAAAGATATGAAGGCGAGAATAAGAAACAGTCTTCGCAACATTTCAGAACAGACTTTGGGAAAAGTGAAACTGTCACTTATGGATAGACTCGAAATGTGCCTTCAGCAAAATGGTGGTTTAGTTGAACACCTTTTGTGAGCTTTTTTAATTGTTTATATTAAATTAGGATGACAAGTAAGTACATAACACATAACTAAATAATTTTAAAAGATGTTCTGTTTTTGCTTAATTAATTTTGTTACACTATTAATAATACTGATAACTGATTATCTTTGTTTATAACTGGTTTATTAATTACTTTACATTTCCTAGAAACAACATTTTCTGTTTTTTGAAATATCTCTAATAAACATGTAAAGGTTTCGGGTCTCGGTTTTCTTACCTCACCTACGCTTAACTTGTAAATAATGGATTATGCGGCAGCAGCTTTGACAAGTTCGTCAATCTTTTGTTTCATTTATGATAGTGTCGTGGCCTCCTAATATTAGATATTTAATAATAAACAACGTAAATTCAGTATAATCGTATTAGAATGAAGAAACCTTGCTTTCACGGCTAGTTTACTAAAAAACTGTTGGTCAGAAAGGCATCATGTATGGTATTTTTTGAAAGCTAGTAATGTTATCTTTAACATGAAAATAAAATATATAGGGTGTTCCATTTAAAAAAAATGAGTCCAGGGCGTATTTGCAAAACTTGACCACCCTGTATAACAGTGAATAATATTAAACAAATTGCAAGCGATTAATGTATTCAAGGATATGTAACGTTTTATGGAATATTTGGTTTTTCCATACCTGTTTCAAATTTTTATAAAAAATGGCCGAACTGTGAGCATTTTTTCAACTTTAACCGCGTCCCATTCCCTTACTATAAATTTTAGACCCAATAAACCTGATATCAAAATGATCGTAACGAACAGGAGAATCAATTGGAATAATTATATACAGGGTGTCCCATTTAAAAAAATACAAGTTTGGTTCGCCACGAGTTTTTCGGACCACCCTGTATTATGGCTATAATTTTAAAACATAGCGTGTTTGACTATCGATAATATCCAAAAAAAAGTTTTTCGAAATTCCTCACCGTTTAATCACAATCGTCCACCCCATCTTGGTTGCACCACCCTGTATGTATACAGAATGTCCAAAAAGTCTTTGTATGCGAAAATATCTTTGTCATTAGAACGAAGAAAAACTTAAATGAGTCTTATTTCAAGGAAAACGTAAATTTTTTATTCCTTTGTGTGGCTGTTTATATGTTGGTATGTATACAGAATGTCCAAAATGTCTTTGTATGCGCAAACATCTTTGCAATTAGTACGAATATAAACGTAACTGAGCCGGTTTTCAATCGCAAAAATATAAAAATATAAAATATTTAAACTACTGTGTCGTGTTTGTTGTGTTTGTATGTATGTACAGTACAGGATGTCCGAAAAGTCTTTGTATGGACAAATTCCTTTGCTATTTGTACAACTATAAACTTAATTGTCGGATTTAAAGCAAATCGTATATAGTTGCATTTCTATGTGTACGGAAATATATGTCTGTATACAGGCTGTCCAATAAGTGTTGGTTTGAGCAAATACTCCTAGTAGTACCAGGATAAATGTAATTAAACCGGATTTCATGCAAATCGATTATATTTGTTTTTATGTGTTGTATATACGCATACAGGGTGGCCGAAAAGTCTTGGTATGGGCAAATACTTCTACTAGTACCGAGATAAACCTACTTAATTCAGATTTTAAGTAAATCGACTATATTCCTATTTAAACGTTTGGGTGTTAGTTTGAATGTATACAGGGTGTCCAAAAAGTCTTGGTATGGGCAAATACTCCTATTATTACTTAGATGAACTTTATTAGGTCGGATTTCACGCCAATCGAATATATTTGTATTAATATGTGTTTATGTTTGTATGTGTGTATACAGGGTGTCCGAAAAGTCTTGGTATGGGCAAATCCTTGTACTAGTACCGAGATAAACCTACTTAATCCGGATTTTAAATAAATCGACTATATTCCTATTTAAACGTGTGGGTGTTAGTATGAATGTATACAGGGTGTTCAAAAAGTCTTGGTATGGGCAAATACTCCTATTATTGATTAGATAAACTTTATTAGGTCGGATTTCACGCAAATCGAATACATTTGTATTAATATGTGTTTATGTTTGTATGTATGTATACAGGGTGTCCGAAAAGTTTTTTGTTGGCAACAATAGTTTTTACGTGTGGTGTTTGTATGTGTGTAGCGACACGGTTACGAAGGGCGGTCTATACGTTACATATCCTTGAATACATCAATCGCTTGCAATTTGTTTAAAATTATTCACTGTTATACAGGGTGGTCAAGTTTTGCAAATACGCCCTGGACTCATTTTTTTTAAATGGAACACCCTATATATTTTATTTTCATGTTAAAGATAACATTACTAGCTTTCAAAAAATACCATACATGATGCCTTTCTGACCAACAGTTTTTTAGTAAACTAGCCGTGAAAGCAAGGTTTCTTCATTCTAATACGATTATACTGAATTTACATTGTTTATTATTAAATATCTAATATTAGGAGGCCATGCCACTATCATAAATGAAACAAAAGATTGACGAACTTGTCAAAGCTACTGCCGCATAATCTATTATTTACAAGTTAAACGTATGTGAGGTAAGAAAACTGAGACCCGAAACCTTTATTTACATGTTTATTAGAGATATTTCAAGAAACAGAAAATATTGTTTTTAGGTAATGTAAAGTAATTAATAAACCAGTTATAAACACCTTTTTGAGAAACGAGTTGCCAGTATTGCTTGAAGATTTACCTTTAATGGTAAAGGGATCCTTACGGTTTCAACATGATGGAGCGCCCCCGCATTACCATAGGAATGTAAGATATTTTGTCGATAATTGGAAGACAGATCGTTGGATTGGGCGAGGTGAACCAGTTAAGTGACCAGCCAGATCACCCGACTTAACACCACTAGATTTTTTCTATGGGGGCATGTTACAAAAGAAGTCTATAAAGAGGTTCCAACCACAGTGAAAGATATGAAGGCGAGAATAAGAAACAGTCTTCGCAACATTTCAGAACAGACTTTGGGAAAAGTGAAACTGTCACTTATGGATAGACTCGAAATGTGCCTTCAGCAAAATGGTGGTTTAGTTGAACACCTTTTGTGAGCTTTTTTAATTGTTTATATTAAATTAGGATGACAAGTAAGTACATAACACATAACTAAATAATTTTAAAAGATGTTCTGTTTTTGCTTAATTAATTTTGTTACACTATTAATAATACTGATAACTGATTATCTTTGTTTATAACTGGTTTATTAATTACTTTACATTTCCTAGAAACAACATTTTCTGTTTTTTGAAATATCTCTAATAAACATGTAAAGGTTTCGGGTCTCGGTTTTCTTACCTCACCTACGCTTAACTTGTAAATAATGGATTATGCGGCAGCAGCTTTGACAAGTTCGTCAATCTTTTGTTTCATTTATGATAGTGTCGTGGCCTCCTAATATTAGATATTTAATAATAAACAACGTAAATTCAGTATAATCGTATTAGAATGAAGAAACCTTGCTTTCACGGCTAGTTTACTAAAAAACTGTTGGTCAGAAAGGCATCATGTATGGTATTTTTTGAAAGCTAGTAATGTTATCTTTAACATGAAAATAAAATATATAGGGTGTTCCATTTAAAAAAAATGAGTCCAGGGCGTATTTGCAAAACTTGACCACCCTGTATAACAGTGAATAATATTAAACAAATTGCAAGCGATTAATGTATTCAAGGATATGTAACGTTTTATGGAATATTTGGTTTTTCCATACCTGTTTCAAATTTTTATAAAAAATGGCCGAACTGTGAGCATTTTTTCAACTTTAACCGCGTCCCATTCCCTTACTATAAATTTTAGACCCAATAAACCTGATATCAAAATGATCGTAACGAACAGGAGAATCAATTGGAATAATTATATACAGGGTGTCCCATTTAAAAAAATACAAGTTTGGTTCGCCACGAGTTTTTCGGACCACCCTGTATTATGGCTATAATTTTAAAACATAGCGTGTTTGACTATCGATAATATCCAAAAAAAAGTTTTTCGAAATTCCTCACCGTTTAATCACAATCGTCCACCCCATCTTGGTTGCACCACCCTGTATGTATACAGAATGTCCAAAAAGTCTTTGTATGCGAAAATATCTTTGTCATTAGAACGAAGAAAAACTTAAATGAGTCTTATTTCAAGGAAAACGTAAATTTTTTATTCCTTTGTGTGGCTGTTTATATGTTGGTATGTATACAGAATGTCCAAAATGTCTTTGTATGCGCAAACATCTTTGCAATTAGTACGAATATAAACGTAACTGAGCCGGTTTTCAATCGCAAAAATATAAAAATATAAAATATTTAAACTACTGTGTCGTGTTTGTTGTGTTTGTATGTATGTACAGTACAGGATGTCCGAAAAGTCTTTGTATGGACAAATTCCTTTGCTATTTGTACAACTATAAACTTAATTGTCGGATTTAAAGCAAATCGTATATAGTTGCATTTCTATGTGTACGGAAATATATGTCTGTATACAGGCTGTCCAATAAGTGTTGGTTTGAGCAAATACTCCTAGTAGTACCAGGATAAATGTAATTAAACCGGATTTCATGCAAATCGATTATATTTGTTTTTATGTGTTGTATATACGCATACAGGGTGGCCGAAAAGTCTTGGTATGGGCAAATACTTCTACTAGTACCGAGATAAACCTACTTAATTCAGATTTTAAGTAAATCGACTATATTCCTATTTAAACGTTTGGGTGTTAGTTTGAATGTATACAGGGTGTCCAAAAAGTCTTGGTATGGGCAAATACTCCTATTATTACTTAGATGAACTTTATTAGGTCGGATTTCACGCCAATCGAATATATTTGTATTAATATGTGTTTATGTTTGTATGTGTGTATACAGGGTGTCCGAAAAGTCTTGGTATGGGCAAATCCTTGTACTAGTACCGAGATAAACCTACTTAATCCGGATTTTAAATAAATCGACTATATTCCTATTTAAACGTGTGGGTGTTAGTATGAATGTATACAGGGTGTTCAAAAAGTCTTGGTATGGGCAAATACTCCTATTATTGATTAGATAAACTTTATTAGGTCGGATTTCACGCAAATCGAATACATTTGTATTAATATGTGTTTATGTTTGTATGTATGTATACAGGGTGTCCGAAAAGTTTTTTGTTGGCAACAATAGTTTTTACGTGTGGTGTTTGTATGTGTGTAGCGACACGGTTACGAAGGGCGGTCTATTCTGCATCATCAGTCCGAAGGAGTGTGATATCTTCCTTAATACATGCTCTAGCAACACGAAATTTTCAGGGCGTGACAATGATGATATTACCGACCTTATAGAGCCCCCTCGGGGGGCGATTAGGCGGTCTATCCGTACTAGTTATAGACCGCCAACAGCGGTCTATATAACGAGCCGTTGGTCAGGAAAATGTGTGTGTGTGTGTGTGTGTGTGTGAAAGTTGCCCGTTTTGACATTTTCACCTTTTCAATTTTTTTTTCTCGAAAAGTGTTAGAGGGGAAGCAACCAAATTTTCTGGGTTAATAGAGGGATAGTGCGACTAGCTTCGGTAAAAAATTCAGCTATACAGGGTGTTCCGTTTCGGAGTTATCGACCGCCAAAGTCGAAATTTCCGCGAATTCCTATGGGATCGATTACAGGTCGCAAAACTTAATTAAATTGATTTAAATTTTTGGAGGTTGTAGAGGACCGGGAGCTTCAGAACCCTATTGAAACTGGCGGTATTCGGAAAATGGGAAGTAATTTTTTTGAATTTTTTTATGTCGAAAAATGCAGTTTGCAGACCCCTCTTTGGCACCAAATAACTCGGTCGCCGGAACGCCGGACAGAAAAACGTATTTGAACTTAAAACTAAAGAATCTCAAATACTTTCTTTTTGCAATACATTTACCTATACCTAAAACGACTGGAAATTGGAAAAATTTGGGAAAAACTGGAAATTACGATATTTCATGCAAATTTTTGACGGTTGTCAATTATTTTGGGGGTCAAAATGGATTCAAATCGAAATCCCATGCACCTTATCGGAAAGACCTCGCCGAACTACGTTATAAACGTATTTTTTGGTTCCTTGATTCTTAATAGGAAAGGAGCAATCGATAATTAAATTTAGTTTTTTTACGATTTTTTTTCATGACATCTCTACATTTGAATCACTCTGTATCTTTTCCTATCTAATTTCTTCCAACTTTTTCAACGCTATCCCGTGGGGATATAATCAGGCTTTAAAACAAATCCCGAATGGGTGATCCTGGACCGGGTTTAGGGGGTAAAAACTCATTTTTTCTGTTTTTTTCCATCAAAATTCATCTTTAAAAGGCATTATTATATATTATTTCTCCGATTTAACAGTTCTTTTTTGGTTTATTTTCATCCCTCATCATCTGAGAACACTTCTAACTAATTAAAATTCCATATTTTTTCGTTAAAGTCATAAATAAATACCTTTTTTTGCATCGGTGCAGGAAAAATTTTAAAAAGTGCATATATTAAAAGCCGTGCCTTGACAAAACAAATGAAACTGACCCTCTTTACATCGAAATTAAAATATGACCTGTCAAAATGTCATGAAAATAACAGTTTTTGTAGCGATATTGGAAGCTTCCTGGACCGATTTCGGCTTGAAATATACATGGCAAAGGTAAAACGGACTTTATATTTTTAGTTACAATACATTTCATTGGACGATTTAAGCATTAAATACGAATTTTTTTAATCTTTCTCAGACCATGCAAATGCATGTCAAAGTCAGTTTTATACGGAAAAACGTATTAAAATATATGTCTAAATGTCGCAAAAATGCCAGTTTTTCTTGGGAGATTGGAAACAGTCTGGACCAACTTCGGCTTGAAATTTACCGGGCAAGGGAATTAGGGACCTTATACTTTCAGTAGAAAGACATTTCATTTCATAATATACTGATTAAATACCATTTTAATCGATTTTCCTATGACGCTACAAAGCATCATTGAAGATTCTAATATGGAGTTCAGTGGCTTCGAAAAAATCCAGAAATATGCATTTTATTTTCTAACCATGAGCGTGTATACCTTTGGGACAATATATTAATTATTATTGAATCATTTTAATTTAATTTTAGGGAAATGACTTGATTCGGATCGTTTTAAAGTAACCAGAACGATTCGAAAACACATTTTATACCTTTCGGGCATGTGAATGGTTGTACATATGTCTACAGGGTGTCCGAAAAGTATTTGGATGCGCAAATATCTTTGTCATTAACAAGAAGAGAAGAATAATTGAGCCTTATTTCAAGGAAACCGTAAATTTTTTATTCCTTTGTGTGGTTGTTTATGTTTGTATGTATTCAGAATGTCCAAAAAGTCTTTGTATGCGCAAATATCTTTGTCATTAGAACGAAGAAAAACTTAAATGAGTCTTATTTCAAGGAAAACGTAAATTTTTTCGTCTTATCTCCGCGTGAACCTTTCTCCTTTTTATGCATGAAAATTAGTTTGCATTTTTATCAATATTGTGGTGTTTTTATTTGAATTTAGTGGTATATAAATTTTGTTTTTTACCTTTAATATTATAGGTATTTAAAAATTCAAATATGATTGCGATGTTGTCGGATGTCTCGGAAGCTTGTAAGTTTTAGGATTTTCTCTAGCCGTGTTGTCATTAGGTGTTGTTTTCATTAAATGGGGAGTATTGCTCTGGCCTGCAGAGTGTTGATGTAGGGGTCCCTCAGGGAAGTGTCTTGGGAATTAAGCTTGGCTGGCCGGCTGGCGTTTCTTAGGACACAGGATACAACATTAGGATTTTAGCACAAGTTTTTGAGCACAAAAGCCGCGGAAAACATGGGTAGAATCGTACCCCTTTCAGCGTCTAGCACAGCACGTGTTTCTCTCTAGTACTTTACACTTCTAATCTCACACACTAGCCGTGCGCCGTTCTTCCCATTACACTGTTGCCGTGCTTAACAACAATTTTGTGAGAGTACACGCGAAATATAAATTAAAAGGACGAAAAAGGTTAATTCCCAACATAGAGGTTTTGCTGCATATATTTTGCCAAGGACTATTGTGAAAAATTAGTGCGTTTAATGCCGGATCGTTTGAATGATGTTATAGAAAACGAAGGTCTTTCTACAAAATACTAAATGCAGTTCTAAATATTTTAGTTTTCTGACATTTAAAAACTTAAAAGTATCCGAGTTTCATTTTTGCATTAAAGTTTTACGCAATAACTTTAATATATTTTTATATTATCTTTGAGCCCCGAATTGAGCCCTAAAATTTAGGTTTTATTTTATTATAGCTTGTTGTAAGTACCTACTGTCTTAAATTATTTGTAAAATATTTTTTTTTTTGTAAATACATTCGATTATATTTTCGTTAATAAACTATTCAAAAATAATAAAGTGTACGAGTTTCACTACTTGAATATTGAAGTACCTAATAGACGGAGAGCTGGCTACATGAATGAGCAATGTATAAGGAACATCAAATATTTATAGCTAGAGAGGTTCCATTAGCACTCTCGAACACTGAGTGACCAGTCTGCCTGCTCGCTTAGGAAGACTAAGGCGGGGGCGGACGGTCAAAAATGATAAATTTCATAAAGAAAAAAATTATAAAGTTCAGTAGTAAAAATTATGGAAACACGAAGTATTTGTTGCTACGAAACGCGGAAAATTATTGGCAGACGATTTCGTGGAAGAGAATGGGCCGGCAGACTGCAACAAAGCGGCGTTAACTTTTATAAAAAAAAAAGTATAAGGTTCATCATTAAAAATTATTACTAATAGTTACTAAACTGTTAACGAAGCTATGTGCAAAATGGCAGACAGAAAAACTGAAGACAACACCGAGGCAGACTGTGATGAAGAGCGCGGTGTCGATCACGCTTTATGGGTTAGTTCCGTAAGATGCGTAACTGTGTTATATTGGTAATTATATTCGGTCGGAAATAAGATAACAATGTCTATATTAAATATGTATAATAAGTACTAAAAGATATGTTTAACATTAGAATAATTGTTTTTTTAACAAAAATATACTATACAAGATTGTTGACTTATTCCATTTCGCTGTTGGCGTCAGATTCATCATACTGCATATCTTCGCTTTCGCAATCGATATCATCCGCAGATTCGATTTCGTTGATATCTGCTGAAAAACGACATTAAAAATTAAATATGACTTATTAACAAATATGAGATTGAAAGCGTGTGCAAATTTGTACCTTCGGACTGTTCTTGATCAATAAGAATGTCTTTAATACTAGATGGTATCTGAGGTCCATCGAACCATTGGAACTGGTATTTGGAGTCGATTATCACCCATCCGCAGTCTTCAGGCACCAAAGTTGGAATTTTTTTATAAGCGTGGCTCCATAATCTGGCAATATACATTGATCTTAAGAATTGCGGTCTTAATTCAGCTGCACAAGGAGGTATCGATGAAGCGTCAAAATTTTGCAGCCTTTTTTTTTAAATGGTTCGTTGACGTCGTTAACCTTATAATTTTTTAAAAATAGCGCAAAGCGAGCATTGTTTACGGAATCAAGTGATTTCATCCCATATAGTGTACAGACAAATTTCTCAATATCCCGAAGTACATTCATTATATCACAATCTTCACTGCCCAATTCAGCAAATGCGCTTTGAAATATTTCGCTTAGTAATAATAATTTTAAAGGACGCTGTTTACCTTTTCTAAAAAAAGCTGGATTAAAATCACATCCAGTGAACGCATGAAACCCTGCTAAAGATTGACAAAATAATTCGCCGTGTCTATTGTACAGTGCTGATACGTCAATTATACGCTGTTTACTCAAAATACCCATTTGGATCCAAACTTTACTATTTTTTTTTAATTCTTTCATGTTGGCTAGCATTATAATAAGTATGTCCGTGTCGGAACATTTTATTAAAATGTGAGCTTCTTCCGGAATATTACACGCGTGAAAAATTATTTTCGTATCAGCTTCTTCATGACCTTCTAGCGTGTAGATATCATTTATCGAAAATAAAACAGTGTCATTATCAACTTTATATTCGTAACACTGATCGAAGTTCAGTAAAACTGTTTTATTTCCAAAAAATGGTATCATTTCCGTACTCTGCCAATGTACAATTAAAAAACGTACAAGCGCTTCCTTGAAATTACTATTTCTAAGCTCTTTGACAAAATCTGATGGTCTCGTTTGATCAGGTCCAGAAATCACGTACATACGATCATCGCAGTTACCGCCTCGGAGAGATCTTTCATAATCTTTAATTGAGGGCGTGAAATATCTATCAAAAATTACGTGTATTTCTCGAGCTTTATTATTTGTCGTTACCATCTGCAGTATTTTTTTAGATATATTTCCAAACGTTTTTGGTATGTCTTTCATAGAATGTATTAGATAAAAACCGTCTATCAAACAAACATCCGTGTGTGTCGGAGCTACACTTTTCACATCCTTTTCTAATAGCTTAAGTAACACTGATTTATCAGTCTTAAATATCGATCCGTCTAAATGGCACAATGACATCGGAACGGGTGTTAATGGAAAAGTAAGAATCTTTTCTATGTTCGTATTTTCGTTCATTGAAATGGCTAGCATGCGACCGAATAAATCGCGCTGCAATCTCACCTCTTGTACTTTATTATTAATTTTAATTTTTTTCTTAGCGGTTGAATTTGCGAAATTGAGTATTTTATTTTGTTTTATTGTTTCTTCAAATCTGTTTGGCGATTCTGCGCATTCAGAAATAAATTTCTCCCTCAAAGAATTACCATTTTTTTCTGAATTTAATAAAAAGTTGCAAACTTCTTCGGAAGCAGCTCGTCCAGTGCCGATGTTGTATAAATAGTCGCGTTCAATATTTTCGTTGTTAAACGGGTTAAAATTTTCCTTTAATAACTTTATAAAATTTTGCAACTGCGCGAAATCTTTTTTATTTGGTGTTTTTCCAAATCTCCGGTTATGTCTTGAGCTCTTTTCAAACCAGTTACTACGTACGTATGCGATATCAGTGTTGAGCGTATGCTGTTGCTTTTGGACCATCTTTGACGTGCATTAATTGAATTCGTAAAATGAGTTATTCCGGTTAATCGTCGTGCAGCATCCGCATTAACCGTTTGTTCGAGTGTCAAATCTACAGGATTTTTAGAAAAAGATTTATCCGTTCGTTTGACACCGACAAACCCATTTTGAAATTCGATTTCTAAGCCTGGATGTGTATCTTGAACTTTCAATAGATTGTCGTGGTATTTTAGTAACCACCGAGAATAGTTTCCTTGATTAAAGATAAAAAATAAATTGGCCATTTTCGGAATAACTTCTTTAAAAAGTTCAAAATCACCGATGCGGATACTGCGCGGAAACATTAGATAGTAGTTGAGAAAATTAATGTACATAACGTAATACTGCGGCGTTTTTCCGAAGTCTCCATTCAATGCTCTTTTTTTATAATCTACAAAATCTGTTAACAATTTATCGAGAGTTGGATTCGAAATTTTCGTGTTTAAAATCTTATTCGACTGAAATTCTTTAATAACTTCGAGTATATCTACTTCTACACTGATATTTTGCTTGCTTAGAAAATCTTCAAACAACAAAATTTGCAATCCTAGCGACACTAAAGGGTGTAAACGCTTACATCTATTGAAATGTTTTCCGCTGATAAATCCATTGACCGAGCCGGAAGCTAATAATCCGCTTTCAACCATAATATAAGTAAGCCCGCACTCATCTATAAATTTACCAACAGCTTTAAAATACGCCATCATTATATGAAATGCACCAAGATGAATAAATAAATTCTTAAATTGCGGATGCTCCGCTGATTGAATTTGATAAGCAACTTTGGCTATCGCTAAATCGTAAGTGACTTGCATATATTGTTGTCGCAACTCTTCCGCGATTCTCTGACTTGGACGCATCGTTTCATATACTACGGAAATATTTGTCGGCGAAGCATTTATCGGTGTAAGGTACGACACTTTTTGTTTGACTGGTGTATCTACTACGATTTTACTGTTAAACCCAACCCACATTGGTGTGTTTGCAATTTTAAAATAATGGGATAAAACCCACATTACATCAACCTTCTCGTAAAAAGAGTAATTACTATTATTAACTGTACGCAATTCGGTATCAATGGGCAGTAATTTTTCAACCATTTTTGGTTTTTTGGCGTAAGTAACCATTTCCGGACATATAGCGTCAAACGTCCGTCTCCTTTTGGCGGGAGGTTCATTTACAGTACGTTCTATATCGCATATGCGCGCATCGCAAATATCTGTATTAACATTTTGGTAAATTATACCGACAGTATCGTGTAACGTATCCTTACCGCTACAAGTTTCAACGAATCGATCGTAATTATCGAAAGCTACTCCTGTACAATTATTTGGAGATAAGTAAATATCTTCGGGACAAATAATCGATTTACTACAAGAGGCAAACGTAGCTTCAGTTTCCTGTTCCTCGATAATGTTGTAACTGCAGCAGTGGCCGTATTTGTTTATAATGTCAATTACTTTTCTACTACTTGTGATGCTTTTCAATGTCATCCCAAGTGTTATATGTTTCGAAGTTTTAATTTTTCCATGACTTACTGCGTAAATAAGATCTTGGACGATTGAATTTACTTTGCGAGAGCAGTTAAAATTTTTTACAGTTCTTGGATCATTACCGCAAATTACTGAACGAAAAAACTGCGAAACATCAGCAGGGATTTCGCACTCCCCCTTAATTAAATCTAACGCTGTGATATTGCCTGGTAGAGGCTGAGCTTTAATTGATACCAATTTTTTTCTCAATATAAATGCCACACGCTCTAATGCTTCCTGCTCCACACATTCGCCGAAAGTTTCATCTGTAATCACAGGTCCGTTTTTTGGTGCAATAATTCTTTTATGGTTGACCGCCATTACTTGAAATTGATCTGGAAATTTTTTGCTTAACTTTTCTAATAAATAACTGCCTGTTATAGTTGACTCGTAAGACTCGAATTTGTCTACACCTAACTTCAATAAAGCAGTTTTTGCATATTCTACAAGATATTTCAGTGAATAGCACTGTTTTTTTCCTAACGTATTTTGTGCTATGAAATCAAAAATTTCATTATCGACTAAAGCATGAACTTCTCTGATTTTTTAGGTGTTGCAGCTAATGTGTGTTTCTTTAAATATATGAATTTACATGTATTGTGGTAATAAATTAAATTTTGCGATCGCACATCTTCAATTTTATCTAACATTTTCTCATCCTTCAGACTACAGGCAGTTGCAGCGATTTTTTCAATTAAAATTTGGGAGTCCGATTTAAAAATCGGCAATACTTTATAATGCTGCACTTTACGCGCTTTCTCACAAAAAAAACAAATTACACTTCCGCTATCTACTTGCTCTTCGTGCGAAGATAACTGTGACATTTCATTGTCTAATTCTTCAACATTATCTGTAAAATAAAATATAATTCGTTACTTTACTTTACTGAACAAAAAATTTTATTTCAAAAATTTATATCTTTCGAATAAGAAACGTAAGTACGAGAGGTTTTCTGGAACCCTACACGAGGACAGGGGGGAGGAGGAGAAGCAAGTGACGCTTTCCTTAGGCTAAAAGAGGGGGAAACAGCCTGCCGATTCTTACAGCACCAAGCCAGACCCATAGCGTCTGTTTTCCAGTGGCGGGCTGGTGAAATTTCGAAGTTGTATATCTCTGTTCCTACTTACTGGACCCGTACCAAATGTAGGGGTTTTAATAGTGAGCCCACTAGGAATGTTTTGGTAAAGAAAAAAAACATTTTGTAATTTGCGGAAAAAAGTTGAATTTTTGGTGTGCCCCTCCTAAGAAAAAAATTAACACGTCTAGGTATTTTATTTATTAGTTTTTTAAGCAAATTTTACATCATTTTGTCGACAGTTTTTAAATTTTAAGGGAAAAAAATGTGTTAGCAGAGTTATAGTCATTTAAATTTTTTTAAGCCTAAAATATATAAAAACAATTCAAATGACTATAACTTTCTAATAGCACATTTTTTTCTCTTAAAATTTAAGAACTGTCGACAGAACGATGTAAAATTTGTTTAGAAAAAATAAATAAAATACCTAGACGTGTTCATTTTTTTCTTAGGAGGGGCACACCCAAAATTCAACTTTTTTTCGAAAATTACAAAATGTTTTTTTTCTTTACCCAAACATCCCCAGTGGGCCCACTATTAAAACCCCTAAATTTGGTACGGGTCCTGCAAGTAGGAACAGAGATATACAACTTTGAAATTTCACCAGCCGCCACTGCTGTTTTCCTGGCTCTCTCGGCGTCTACTTCTACACTAATTGAAATATAAATAAATTCTAATTATTACCTGTCGAACTCGTGCTAGGCTGACAGGCGGACAATGTAGCTTGACTCTCAGAAGATGAGGCAGTTGATTCATTATTAGCTACAACAAATAAACCAAAACTTAGTTATTACTATCTCGGTGGCTACTACCCTAATTTAAATATAAATAAATTCTAATTATTACCTGTCGAACTCGTTCTAGGCTGACAGGTAGACAGTGTAGCTTGACTCTCAGAAGATGAGGCAGTCGATTCATTATTAGCTAGAACAAATAAAACAAAAATTAGTTATTACTATCTCAGTGGCTACTCCTACCCTAATTTACATATAAATAAATTCTAATTATTACTTGTCGAACTCGTGCTAGGCTGACAGGTGGACAGGGTAGCTTGACTCTCAGAAGATGAGGCGGTCAATTCATTATTAGCTACAACAAATAAACCAAAAATTAGTTATTACTATCTCGGTGGCTACTCCTGCCCTAATTTAGGTAATTATTCGGATTAATAGAAGCGCCGAATTTTTTCATGAAATTTTGCATTGACCCTAATTTTGGGTCGTAGAACACGAATCCGAAGTCAGTTTTTGGCGGTCTCGTATGGTTTTTCCAAAAAAAAAATAACTTTTAGGTTACCTTTTTTTATAGATTCCTATAAGTTTCGACACTTTCACTTACTGTAAACTTATAATTTTTATTTTTTTTCGTCAGACAAAACACCACATTTGGGCAAAAATAGCTAAGAAAATTGCTTTTTCCTATAGAAAATTCCATTTTCACTCGCTACTAGCCGCCATTATTTTCCCAGCTGTCAACAATATTCCTGTGTCCGGCGTTGCCAGGTTTACTTATTTTTCATGAAAAAGTTGTAAATTAGGAATAATAAAAAAGCTAACCATAACAAACTAAAGTTACTATTCTGTCCAACTTAGTCAACAACATTTTTTAATTTTAACCTACATCAGACCTAACCAAAATCCTATTGATCAGTAATCCAACACCTGCATGCTGATGCATGCAACCATATCTGAACAAAAAGGTGTATACCCAACCCAAGCAAACCTGGGCAAAAAGGTGGTCAGGTTTGCTCAGTTTTCATTGATATAGATACACCTTATATCTATATCAATGAAAACTGAGCAAACCTGACCACCATTTTGCTCAGGTTGAGTGAGCACTGTTAAAATTTGTGGGAAAAACGATTTGTAAATTTGGCAATTTCAGAAATTTCGAGTATTTCTTTCAGTATTTTGATATTTTCTCTGTTTTTTTAATGTGTTTTTACATAAATTTGCCTAAATATGGTTCAGAAAAATAGTGTGTAATGACTTGTATACAAGTGCCGAAATTTAAAGAAATTCATTGAAAAAACTAACCTAAAAGTAAAAATTTTTTTTTTTGGAAAAACCATTCGAGACCGCCAAAAACTGACTTCGGATTCGTGTTCTATGACCCAAAATTAGGGTCTGTGCAAAATTTCATGCAAAAATTCGGTGCTTCCATTAATCCGAATAATTACCCTAATTTAAATATAAATAAATTCTAATTATTACCTCTCGAACTCATGCTAGGATAACAGGCGGACAGTGTAGCTTGGCTCTCAGAAGATGAGGCAGTCGATTCCTTATTAATAGCTACACAAAATGAACAATACATTAGTTTTATTATTTATCAACAATGTATTGATAGTCATATAAGAATGTATGTACGTACTAAGATCAGGCTCCGGCATCATATTTTCAGACTGCTGTAGTTTCACCAATTCACTATATTTCAAAACATATTTTTTTTTAATAGCCGTAAAATTACTGTAACAATTTCCATGGTACCCGATGGCTTTATCTGGAGTTGTTGGTAAAACCAGATCGTTGTACTTTAGATTGCAGGCCACACGAATTTTTAAAATCTTCCTGCATTTGTCCAAAATTTGATCGTTAAAGAGTGTGATTTTAGTTTCACTGCTATTATTGCAAAATGCACACTTTTGGTCCGAACTCATTTTGCGAATAGTTAGTTCACTGATATTTCCACAACGCCTACTGAAGAAAAATCAAATTCGGCACAATACACGTTATACATCTGTTCACTCTCGAGTTTTCGAGTATACTGAACAAATACTGAATCCTCGTCCCAGAATACAGTCCTCGTCTCATAAATGACCTTCTCTCAGCTTCTCCCCAGCCCCCACTATTATATATACAGCTGTTCGTCGCCCGCCTGGTCTCTGTAAACCGTTTCAAACGGTTTTTGTACCTGCGTTCAATTTTCGAATATAACTTTCAAATCTCTCAATCTATTAAAACCTCAATATATTAATTCAAAAGTTGTAGATAACTGTTTATATATATTTTTCAGTTGCAGGTAAAGAATGGTATAAGATTACTTAGTTAGTAATAGTTGAGATTCAATTGTTACTAATAAATAATTTAATCATGTTTAACAATAAAAGAATGAATACAAACTAAATCCATTAATAAAAAAGAAAACAAAACCAAATAAGAAAAAAAAACGCAATATATTCGTATAAACAACAAAATAACATCATAGTAACGCATCTTACGGAACTAACCCATAAAGCGTGATCGACACCGCGCTCTTCATCACAGTCTGCCTCGGTGTTGTCTTCAGTTTTTCTGTCTGCCATTTTGCACATAGCTTCGTTAACAGTTTAGTAACTATTAGTAATAATTTTGGTAATTATTCGGATTAATGGATGCACCGAATTTTTTCATGAAATTTTGCACAGACCCTAATTTTGGGTCGTAGAACACGAATCCGAAATTAGTTTTTGGGGGTCTCGTACGGTTTTTCCAAAAAAAAAATTTTAACTTTTAGGTTACCTTTTTTTATAGATTCCTTTAAGTTTCGACACTTTCACTTAAACATATCTGTAAACTTATTATTTTTATTTCATTTCGTCACACAAAACACCACATTTAGGCAAAAATAGCTAAGAAAATTGCTTTTTCCTATAGAAAATTCCATTTTGAGTCGCTACTATCGCCATTATTTTCCCAGCTGTCAACAATATTCCTGTGTCCGGGCGTTGCCAGGTTGACTTATTTTTCATGAAAAAGTTGTAAATTAGATATAATAAAAAAGGTAACCATAACAAACTGAAGTTACTATTCTGTCCAACTTAGTCAACAACATTTTTTAATTTTAACCTACATCAGACCTAACCAAAATCCTACTGATCAGTAATCCAACACCTGCATGCTGATGCATGCAACCATAGGTATCTGAACAAAAAGGTGTATACCCAATAACCCAAGCAAACCTGAGCAAAAAGGTGGTCAGGTTTGCTCGTTTTCATTGATATAGATACATACATATCTAGATCAATGAAAACTGAGCAAACCTGACCACCTTTTTGCTCAGGTTGGGTGAGCAAAAAGGTGGTCAGGTTTGCTCAGTTTTCATTGATATAGATATATATGTATCTATATCAATGAAAACTGAGCAAACCTGACAACCTTTTTGCTCAGGTTTGCTTGGGTTAAAATTGTTAACATTTGCGGGAAGAACCATTTGTAAATTTGGCAACATTGGCGACATTTCGAGAATGTGTAACCTCGGGCTGCCTGTTTATTTTCTTTCAGTTTTTTGATATTTTCTCTGTTTTTTTAATGTGTTTTTACATAAATTTGCCTAAATATGGTTCAGAAAAATAGTGTGTCATGACTTGTTTAGATGTGTTTAAGTAAAAGTGCCAAAATGTAAAGAAATTCATTGAAAAGCCTAACCTAAAAGTTAAAAAAATTTTTTTTGGAAAAACCATACGAGACCCCCAAAAACTGACTTCAGATTCGTGTTCTACGACCCAAAATTAGGGTGTGTGCAAAATTTCATGAAAAAATTCGGTGCATCCATTAATCCGAATAATTACCATAATGGTAAATGATGAACCTTATACTTTTTTTTTTATAAAAGTTAACGCCGCTTTGTTGCAGTCTGCCGGCCCATTCTCTTCCACGAAATCGTCTGCCAATAATTTTCCGCGTTTCGTAGCAACAAATACTTCGTGTTTCCATAATTTTTACTACTGAACTTTATAATTTTTTTCCTTATGAAATTTATCATTTTTGACCGTCCGCCCCCGCCTTAGTCTTCCTAAGCGAGCAGGCAGACTGGTCACTCAGTGTTCGAGAGTGCTAATGGAACCTCTCTAGCTATAAATATTTGATGTTCCTTATACATTGCTCATTCATGTAGCCAACTCTTAGACTATAACATCTAAAAAACAAACAAAACTTACTCCTAAAATATTCATTTGCTTCCAATTTGTAGGCTTCTGCAAGTTTTGCATCTTCAGGTGAAAGTACTGGTTTCTCTTGCAATTCTATACTCATTTTTATATTAATTAAAAAAAATACCAATTTTCCAATTTATGACTAGAAAATTCAGAGGTTTGATCACTTCTGCGGCGTATTCCATTGACAAAAATTGTAAAGATAAGGGATGCACGATGTTTTTCGATACATCGAAAACATCGATACATCGGACCAAAACATCGATGTTTTTACATCGATGGATTCTGACTCGATGTTTTATGACATCGATGGTCGGCTATATCGATACATCGAAATATCGATATTTTAGAAAATACATCGATGAACATTTTTTGAAAGTTAATTAACTAGTCAAATTAGATTTTTAGTTTTAAAAAGTTTATATATTTTTTAGAAATATTTAAATATTTGAAGTTATGCTATCTAACGTCAAACACATCTGGTGCGGATCACGATGCATACAATTCTATGCGATTTTGACACTAATGACAGTGGCCATGTGATGGATCGTTTGTTTTGTTTGAGTAGTCATGTGACTTCCACATATAGAATAGAATTCTATATGGCGTGATTCGGGGGCTGGTGACAGTTCTTGGTTTTTACTTGGTTGTTGTTATTGTTATTGCCAATGTTGCCATGAAAATTAATATTTAGCAATCGCAAAATTGAAAATGTTTGCTCTAAAGCGCAAAATTAAAATTTCTTGCTCTAAAGCGCAAAATATCGGTCATCTCAGCGAAAACGCCTTCTTTCTATTGTAATTGTAGGAAAATATCTTTATTATAACTGAAAACATTTCTCGTAATAAAATAATTTATTTAAATACAAAACATATAACACAAAACATTATAAGAAAAAATAATTAGCCATTTTTAAAGAAAAGCAAAATAAAACAAACATTAAACACACAGGTTATTGCAACTAAAAAAACATATTTCGTTAATAAAGATGGATTATTTAAACACCGAATATAACACAAAAACAGCGACATGACATGTTGTATTTGCAATAGAAAAATTAATTAATAAATTCGATACATCGACATACATACATCGATACTTTTCGGTCGATGTTTTTTCAACATCGATGGATTAAGGTCGATGTTTTTGCTATATCGATGGATCGAAATTCGATGTATCGATTTTCGATGTATCGATGTATTCCGAATTTTGTGCATCCCTAGTAAAGATACGGATTCCGGTTCCGGATCCAGTTCCAGTGTTGCGTTACCATAGGGCAAAGTTTTGCGTTTACCAGATAACTGGTTGGTTTTGAAATTCGGAACCAACCGCGTTTTTGCGTAAATTTTTTGTTTAGGTAACACAATGTGACAACAGCGCACGTATTTACCAGGTTACTATTTTCGTTACCCATGTCCAAAGTTGGGTAACGATTATTGGTAAAGGAATCTTAACCTAGAAATTTTGTTGTAATTTGTAATGTTTCCACGTCATAATTATTGTATCTCTTGAAGATCCGAAAATGCTTAGGTTATGCATGAAAAAAGACGTTCCAGCAGATCATTTTAAAAAAATCAAAACCGGATAGGTGTAAGCAAAGGAAATATATTAGGTTTTATTGGTATAAGTATCCAGCTTTAATTGTAGGCCATGTTACCTGCTATTTATTTAAGTGCATAATTCTTTTCAGTTTACTTATTCAGAACTATTGCTTGTAGATTAGAAAAGAATAAGGTTTAGTTTTTTCTCTTCTATTTTGCCATTAGGGAATCCAAACCACGTGATCAATATGGTGGCTGGTGGGCAAACAAAAATGACCTTGAAAAGTTCCCCATAAGAAGACGTGCAAATTGACAGTGATTATTGATTCTATTTTTCAGAGTTTTTGAGAGTTGTGGTTGCTAAAATTCGTGTTATTTGTCTTTAACGTGACTTGTCAACCCTGAACTTTATTTATTTAGCAATGGCTAGTATTTATCTGCAGAATTTATTGGCAGAAAGTCCTGACGTTGGCGAGAGGTAAGTTGAGGTTATTTTTTATTTAAAACTAGCTTAAAATGATTATCTGTGTATTTCTCTGAAAATAATCAACTGTTGTATGTTTTCAGGTATCTACAGAAGTTAAAACTAATTGGTTCTTTAGATCCTTTTACTTTAAAAGATGAAGATTTAGACTTCTCTATTGATCGAGTTCCTCCAGTTTCCAGTATGGGTATTGTTTCATATTTAATCCTGACACACAGTTATTACACCAAATGAAAGCAAAGTCTGCAGTGTTATAAATATTTTGAGGCAGAATTTGTAACAAAAGTTGGAGTAAAGGTGGTTAAGGATGCATATCATGCTTATATTTTAGTCGACAAGGTATATTTATTTAGTTATTTTCTAAACTTTGAACTTTATGTTTAATTTTCAATAACTTTAAAATTAAAATAAAAGGGTAATGTTTACAGAGTGTTTTTTTTTCAGGTAAGACATTCTCAAAGAGCAAACTTAAGACCGTTAGATGTGGAGTATTATAGCACAAGATGAAAGCATATTTATGTACAGTACATTATTCATATATGGCCGTTGGCATCCGATTTGTACAAATAAATAATGTATAATTTTTGACATTCTGTATTATTTCTATATTATTGTTTGTATTGTAGTTTGGGAAATAAATAATGCATGTTTTATTTATATGTATGTATTTTTTATTTAATAATATGGTAATTATTGATATTACTGGAAACAGCGAATTTTTTCATGAAATTTTGCACAGACCCTAATTTTGGGTCGTAGAACACGAATCCGAAGTCAGTTGTTGGCGGTCTCGTATGGTTTTTCCAAAAAAAAAATTTTTTTTCCAAAAATTTTAGGTTAACTTTTAGGTTACCTTTTTTATATAGATTCCTTTAAGTTTCAACAGTTTCACTTAAACATATCTGTAAACTTATAATTTTTATTTTATTTCGTCACACAAAACACCACATTTAGGCAAAAATAACTAAGAAAATTGCTTTTTCCTATAGAAAATTCCATTTTATCGCTACTAGATGTCATTATTTTTCCAGCTGTCAATTTTCCGGCGTTGCCACGTTTACTGATTTTTCATGGAAAAATTGTAAATTAGGAATAATAAAAAAGCTAACCATAACAAACTAAATTCACTATTCTGTCCAACTTAGTCGACAATATTTTTTAATTTTAACCTAAATCAGATGTAACCAAAATCCTATTTATCAGCAATCCAACACCTGCATAATATGCTGATGCATGCAACCATATCTGAACAAACAGGTGTATACCCAACCCAAGCAAACCTGAGCAAAAAGGTGGTCAGGTTTGCTCAGTTTTCATTGATATAGATATATATATATGTATCTATATCAATGAAAACTGAGCAAACCTGACCACCTTTTTGCTCACCCAACCTGAGCCCGGCTGATTGGCGTCTTGACGTTTGACCCGATTAATTTTTTGCTCGAATCCCTCTTCGCTTGCGAGGAAAGAGACTGGTCAGGGCCCCTAACCAGGTGCTAACCCTGTTCCGACCTTAGGGTGCCCTCCGATCCACCGTTCTGGACAACAAACAAAACATAATTTACAATTTTTCGTGTCTAGGTACCTTAACCTAAAAATTATGTTTTGTTTGTGTCCAGAACGGTGGATCGGAGGGCACCCTAAGGTCGGAACAGGGTTAGCACCTGGTTAGGGGCCCTGACCAGTCTCTTTCCTCGCAAGCGAAGAGGGATCCGAGCAAAAATTAATCGGGTCAAACGTCAAGAAGCTAATCAGCCGAAATTCCGGGGTCCCTGTAGACGCGAGTAAATAAAATGCTGTCTGTCTTATTTTACTCTGATATTTTTTTGGATTTATTTATGGCCGGAAATTGTTAAAATTTGTAAGAAAAATGCTTTGTAAACGTGGCAACGCCGGAAAATTGACAGCTGGAAAAATAATGACATCTAGTAGCGATGAAATGGAATTTTCTATAGGAAAAAGCAATTTTCTTAGCTATTTTAGCCTAAATGTGGTGTTTTGTGTGACGAAATAAAATAAAAATTATAAGTTTACAGATATGTTTAAGTGAAAGTGTTGAAACTTAAAGGAATCTATATAAAAAAGGTAACCTAAAAGTTAACCTAAAATTTTTGGAAAAAAAATTTTTTTTTGGAAAAACCATACGAGACCGCCAACAACTGACTTCGGATTCGTGTTCTACGACCCAAAATTAGGGTCTGTGCAAAATTTCATGAAAAAATTCGCTGTTTCCAGTAATATCAATAATTACCAATAATATCTTGGTATGCATAGCTACATTTGCTTGAACTAGGAAGACATTTCAGTTAAAAAATAAATTACATCGAGATCAATTTTCTAGTTATTACTAACTTAATAATTAAAATATTACAAAAACTAAAATAAATTCTCAATAGAATAAGCTGAATTTTTTACAAGGGGCCAGGGGGCACCACCAAAAATATATCAAGGTTTAGTTTTCCATTGACATTATCGAACACTAAAAAACAATGCTCTGTTATTGACATCGGGTGGCATATTAAAGTTAAAAGTTATTTGTTAAAAAAAGTGATTATTATTTTTAAACTTTTCTAGATAGATAAAGTAGTTAAGTTAACCGAGAAAATAACTTGGAAATGATTAATCTGTTATAAAATGCTTGCTGCAAACTCTTTGATTCTTTAACATAGACTCTGTAAGATTGTCCCTTTTGAGAGCAGCCAGCCACGTCTTTTGGACATATCATTTAAATTAGTTAAAAACCTATGCTTTAAGATGGTAGACACACAATAAAAACTAATCTGGTCTCTGTTGGAGCGACTTCCACAACCGACTGCAAGACAAGTCATCGGCATTATTGTTTGGTCAATACACCCACTAAATCACTATAAAAATGTATTTTACTGCAAAAAAAACCTTTTCAGCGCTCACTAGAACTGTAAACAAACAAACTAAAGCAACCTGATGATTCCTTAATAAATATAAACAATTTTATCGGGATTTAGGATGCGGACGCTCAAATGTAAACAAACATATTCCTTGCAATGTTTGCCCACCAGCCACCATTTTGAATTAATTTGACACATCATTGGATTGCCTAATTAAATATTGGAGGTTAGAAGTTAGGTTACCACAGAATTTAAAATTGCGTTTTGGCGTTTGGTTACGAAATGGTTATGAAAACACTTTAAATCGTTACCAGCTCGTTACCAAGGCCGTCACCGCAATGCATAACCTGGTAAACGCGAAAATATGCCTATAGTCTAACAAAGTTTATAGACTAGAAACTGAATATTACATCTCTTTTCTAAACTGTTGTTGAGCGCCATCCCTGGTCGGTACGCCCAAGCTGCTTTAATGATCGATCCAATCAAACTTAAAAAACAAACAAATTATTAATATTGGGAACACATTTTTGAAATCCTGCTTTACCAACAGAGTAAACGGCGCTCTTTATTGAAATATAGAGTATGTCCCAGTGAACTCAATACTACCTGGAACGGACCCGACCGTTGTTGACGGCTTGCCAAACTGTGTCAGGGGCAACAGACAGACAGCATAATGTTACGGTAACCTGTCCCTTTTTGACTCCTCTAAATAAATGGCTTATTCTTGCATAAATTATCTCCAGATAAAAAATTAGGTGATTTGGGCTTTCCCTTTATTGAAAAACGGAGTTAATTAGGAAAAATATACCTAACTGAGTTTTAGTATTTATTCTCGAGTGAATTGGCGTGGACGAAGTATTTTTTAGAGACAATAAAACCCAAACAGCACACTGACATCTTATGTACATCCTATGGAAGTCCGAAAATTGTCAAAAACACGTCCAAAGGATGTCCAAATTTGGTCCATGTTTGGTCCAATAGAAGTCCAACTGATGATACAAATGTCACAAATTATGACATCCGCAGGATGTCAATTTAGGACGTCCAATGAATATCCTCTAGCAACATCCATAGGATGTCCGTTAAGGATGTCCATTGGAATATACAAAAATTTTACTAAATTTTATTAATTTGCTAAATTGCTAAATTACCTTGTAGGTTCCTGCGTAATTCATTTACTATACTATTCTGTTGATATTACTTACCTTTTTTATACATACTTTCACTTTCACATTTCCTACTTTTACACAATATCACTTAAATTTTATTAACAGTATTGTTTTTCCTGACCGTTTAAATTATAATATATGGTTTTATTTTTCCATGGGGTTGCGGTCAAAATGTTTACATTAAAACAATAGTCATCTTTGACGTTTCGGTTTATTGACTGACTAAACCATCATCAGAAAGTTAACTACAAATTTTTAAAAAGAACTTATTTTATCAGGTTTACTAATAATAACACAAATAGACATATCTTTTAACTATGATGAACAAACTTAGCACTAATACTACTACATTTTAACAACCATGTACTCTCTACGAGACACAGAGTTAAACTATTATTTACTAACTTGCCTTAACAACCAAATTTGCATCGTACCTTTTAGAAGGTATAATGGATGGAAAGTCCACTATAGGTACAAAATGTTTTGTGAATAATGCAAAAATTTTATTTTTATGACATAATTAGGCCTCCATAAACTGAACTTAAATTTTCGGTATCTGACCTGAAATTGATGGTGTTATTGGTTTTTTTAATATGAATCATTTCTTTAATATTCCTTTTTTTTGTTATTCGATTCAAACTCTAATATTTGAACATTATTGAAATTGAAATTATGTAGTTCGTCAAGAGCATGTTTAGATAGGGCTGTGGGGTTATGGTTGGTATTACGCAGGCTATTCTTATGTTCTTTTATTCGGTTTTTTAAACGTTGTTTTGTTTGTCCTATATATGTTTTTGGACAATCAGAACAGTCAATTTTGTATATTAGATTTGTCTGAAATTCTTTAGGTGTTTTTGGTTTTAAATGTGTAAATAATTTATTAGTACTATTGTTTGGTTTTTCGGCGATATCTATGTTATATGGTTTAAAGACTTTTTTAATTTTTTGATTTATAAGGGGTATGTGTGGTAATGAAATATAATTACTTTCGGTGTTCTGAGTTTCGCGATTTGTGGAGTTAATTACCCCAAACACTTCTGTGAACCGATCATTAAAAACCGGATTAATAAAATATACAATAACTCCACAAATCGCGAAACTCAGAACACCGAAAGTAATTATATTTCATTACCACACATACCCCTTATAAATCAAAAAATTAAAAAAGTGCTTAAACCATATAACATAAATATCGCCGAAAAACCAAACAATAGTACTAATAAATTATTTACACATTTAAAACCAAAAACTCCTAAAGAATTTCAGACAAATCTAATATACAAAATTGACTGTTCTGATTGTCCAAAAACTTATATATAGGACAAACAAAACAACATTTAAAAAACCGAATAAAAGAACATAAGAATAGCCTGCGTAATACCAACCATAACCCCACAGCCCTATCTAAACATGCTCTTGACGAACTACATAATTTCAATTTCAATAATGTTCAAATATTAGAGTTTGAATCGAATAACAAAAAAAGGAATATTAAAGAAATGATTCATATTAAAAAAACCAATAACACCATCAATTTCAGGTCAGATACCGAAAATTTAAGTTCAGTTTATGGAGGCCTAATTATGTCATAAAAATAAAATTTTTGCATTATTCACAAAACATTTTGTACCTATAGTGGACTTTCCATCCATTATACCTTCTAAAAGGTACGATGCAAATTTGGTTGTTAAAATGTAGTACTATTAGTGCTAAGTTTGTTCATCATAGTTAAAAGGTATGTCTATTTGTGTTATTATTAGTAAACCTGATAAAATAAGTTCTTTTTAAAAATTTGTAGTTAACTTTCTGATGATGGTTTAGTCAGTCAATAAACCGAAACGTCAAAGATGACTATTGTTTTAATGTAAACATTTTGACCGCAACCCCATGGAAAAATAAAACCATATATTAAATTTTATTATTATAATTGCTCAATTACCTTGTATGTACCTGCGTAATCCATATTACTAACCTTTTTTATACATAAGCAGCATTCCTGGGAGACTTATATTCCTTATGGTAATAATTTATGAATATGTAACAATGTATTTGAAGTTATTTCACTTCGGAAAACAACGATAAGATAAATGGAACACGTCGCCCTCTTTTAATAACTGGTTCAATTGTTTAGTTTACCAATTTTCTGAGTGAGGGCGCTATATCGAAGTACAAAACATGTCCAAAATTGTGCATCCATAACCACTAGAATAAATGGATATCCATATGACCTCCGTTACAGGACCATGGATATTCTGGATTACCAATGGACGTACGAATTTACATGCCCATTGGAATTACATAAATGTATATCCATATGACCTCCGTTATACGACCAAGGATATTCTGGATTAGTAATGGACGTACAAATTTACATGTCCATTGGAATTACATAAATGTATATCCATATTACTTCCGTTACAGGACCATATGGATATTCTGGATTACTAATGGACGTACAAATTTACATGTCCATTGTTATTACATAAATGGATATCCATATGACCTCCGTTACAGGACCATGGATATTACGGATTACCAAGGGACGTAAAAATGTACATGTCCATGGGCATTACATAAATGGATATCCATATGACTTCCGTAAGTGGTCCATGGATGTCCTGACCCTCTAATGGCTTTAAAATGGACGTCCATTGGATATCGTGTGCTGTTTGGGAATTGTGTTCTATAAAAAATTGTTCAATATATGCTGTTTCTGTTTTCTGTGGTTGTATACCGCTTTTGTTGTCACAATGGTAATTTACTGCGTGGCCAATGGCTGTAAAAATGATCAAGATAAAAGAAAGATTCCCTTTCATAGGTAAGTTTTGTTTAAAATATTAGTATATTTTTCTTCTACGCACTAAAGTACAGATATATTAAAGTGTTTGTATTGTTTAGTTCACTTTAATAAGTACATCTGTATGATGTTTTTAACTATGTATTTATTAAAATGTTAAAACAAATAAATAAATAAATAATTCTTTATTTAGCACGTGGCTAGTTATAAAAAAAATAAAAATACAAAAAAACAACAATATTTACATGTTAGTTACAAAAAAAAATTGTACACTTTAATTTATGTGTCCCTCAAATATTTAAACACTTTCCTGGTAAAATCATTCAGACTACCTGAATTTTTTATTGTCCCCGGAAGAGCATTAAAAAGACGAACTCCCTCAAAAAACAATGATTTCTGTAAGGATGTAGTCTTAACCGACTGAATTCTATAGTGTTGCCCAGAGCGAATATTATGGTCATGAAAATTTGACCTTTTTTTAAGAAAATCGTTGAAATATTTTGGCAACTTCTCGTGTTCTATTTTATATATTAGAACTAAGTTCGCCTTCTTAATGATCTGTTCCACGGACAGCCAATTCAAAGCCTGAAATATGCTCTTTACTGGAGTATATATCTACTGCAATTGAGAATAACCCGCATAACTTTATTCTGCTGAATTTGTAGCCTATTTATATTTTCCTGAGTGCAAGATATCAGTAAAGAACAACAATAATTAAAGTGAGGGAGAATAATTGTGTTATAAACAAGTATTCTGGCCCACCGGGACAAACTATTCGATATTCGATAAAAAAATCCAATTTTCTTCCCCAGTTTCTTACATAGATAATCCACCTGATTAGTAAAAGCAAGCTGCGGATCCAAATAAATTCCTAAATATTTTATTTCTTAAACAAAATTAATTATGGATTCACTTATTTTAAGGGTCAATCCCAATTCAGCATATTTCTTACAGTTTGCTTTTGAACCAATTACCATACATTTCGTCTTTGATGTGTTCAGTTTTAATTTATTTTGACAAAGCCAGTCGTACATTATTTTAAGTTCGCTGTTCAAGGTATCAGTTACTTCCCTAAAGTTATTTCCTGACACACAAATAAGCGTATCATCCGCAAATAAATTAATAAACGATTTTTTTAATGCTATATGCATATCATTAACATAAATAACAAACAGTAACGGGCCTAACACACTTCCCTGCGGGACACCCCATATATTTTCCCTTTTTGATGACATTTTATTATCTATTCCAGTCATATGATACCTGTCACTCAAATAATCCTTAATCCAGTCCAACGCACTGCTATTTACACCATATGATTTTAACGTTTTTATAAGAATACCACGATCGATTGTTTCAAATGCTCGCTGCAAATTCAAACATACACTAAGCACAACTTTTCCTTCATTCGGTTCTTTTCGCCATGTTGCGCATACATATTGTAATGCTGACTCACAAGAATGGTTACTCCTAAATCCTGACTGTCCCACAAACAAGAACTGATTGCCTTCAAAATTATTCCGCATTTGTCGACAAACGACTGTTTCAATGATCTTATCTACCACAGGCAGTAAATTAATTGGCCTGAATTCGGATGGAATTTTAGGTCTAGAAACTTTAGGTATAGGGATTATAACACTATTATAGTTTTTATTTCACTTGGTATTTTTCCAGTTTGCAAAGAGGTATTAATCAAATAAAGAAGAGGATATCCTATTACACAAAAGAGGTCCTTAACTAATTTGATGTTTAGTGACTCATCACTGGTGCTCTTATTTTTAAACCCAAAAACAACTTTTTTAAGTTCCGAAAAATCCACAGGTTTGAAGTTGGCCAAACTGTGCGTGTAATTTCTGATGTTACAATTTCATTCTTTCTTTTCTATGCTATTTGAAATTTCATTTATACTGTCAGCGTAAAAATTATTAAAATTCTCCTCTATTGGCCCATCATACATTCCATAGTCGATGTTCTTAAAATTAGTTTGTTGATTGTTATTTCCTACCAGGTCTTTTAGTGTTCTCCACATCTTTTTTCCATCTCCTTTACACCTGTCTATGTTTTGATCATAGTACTTTGTTTTTTCTGTACGTATTAAAGAAGTAACTCTATTTCGTTTGGTTTGATAGTCCTTCCAATCTTCATCACTTTTAGTTAATATAAACTTTGTGTATGCTCTGTCTCTATTATCCTGTGCCTGCTTTACCGCTCTGGTAATGGATATTTTATTACTATATTATGTTCTTGTCTTGGAGCTATTTTATCTAATGTCACTTGGATTATATGAATAAAATCCATATAAATTACATTTACATCTGTAGAGGTGTAGTTCCAGTTTGTTCCTATTAATTCTCCAATTAAGCTGGAAATTGCTGCATTACTTAAGTTTCTATTGAAAATAAACCTTGTTTTGTCACTGATATCCTCAAATTCCAAGGCAACATCAATGATTTCGTGGTCACTTAATGATGGAAAATCTCTGGGAACTTCTTTGGCCTTAAAGTCGTTGGTAATAATGTGATCAATGAGCGTAGACGACATATTAGTAGTTCTTGTTTCGTTTGTAATGATTTGTGTAAGTCCAGCTGCTTGTACAATTTGACTTAGTTTTTTGGCATCATTGTATTTTTTTATTAAGTCTATATTCAGATCTCCCATGAGCACTGTTCTTTGCTGATGAATAATTTCATCACTAAGCTTTTCTTCCAAGTAATTTAAGAATTCCCTACAGTTTGCATTTGGGGATCTATAAATAGCATCCACCACAAGCTCCTCTTTCTGAACCTGCACCCTTATCAACAATGTCTAGTAATTGTAATTAACTGCCTCGTTGATCACTGTAAAATTTAGAAAACTTTTTATGTAGATCATGGTTCCTCCCCAGATAGCAGACTGACGTCAGTTTCACGTAATTTTTTGGTAATATTTATGACCAGTATGACCTTTCGAATGACGTATATATGACGTACTAATGACGTATATATGTCACAGGTAAAATGACGTCAGCTGACGACGTCATTTTTACGTCTATATGTGACCTTTAATAAACCCTATTCTGACCCAATAATGACGTCTCTGTGACGTTTCATTTTGGGCTTTAACTGACCTAATATTGACCTCATTCGGATCTTTTTATATGAAGCCCCATATTCATAAATCGGTAAACTGCGCGTGTACAGTATATAATAAATCAAACTTTGGGTGCTCTTGCCAGTGTAAAGAAGTGATTAAGCAATGAGCTATTCTGATATCGAAGCAAGATAGATGAGACAGCATTGCTGCTTGGCCACGACGAAGTGTCGATGCAGCAGCAGAGAATAGCACATATACAGCACGTGTGCGGCCGGCAACGCGGTACATTCTTCTGTCTCTATGATATCCAATGAGCCCATTGCTTATTTACTTCTATACACTGGCAAGCGGCACCCAAAGTTTGTTTTATATACTGTATTTGGTAGGCGAAATTAAACATCCTAGTTTTTTGAGAGAACTATTCTTACCCTTATCGCAAGTAAATGTGTCGGTGATAAAATTACAATAACTATGTGAAAAAGTAACAGGACCTACCAAAAGTTTACCCATACCTATAACAGTTGGATGTTGTGTAATTGCTATAATTTTATCGTGAATAAACTTAAGAATGTTCTTAAGTACCTATATATTATATTAAAAATAGAAATAGATATAAAATAAAACATTTAGAAAAGAAATACTGTTATTTATTAATAACAAACCTACACAAGAAAAAAAACTCGTCAAAAATAGGAACTAAATAAATAGTATTTTTCTTTACATGTATATCATACATATTTATTAATCTAAATTGTGAAGAAGTCGAAAACAAACAAATTTATTAGGTACAGAATCAGTATTATAGGGAAATAACATACATTTGGCAACAATATCTTCTAAATTATAGGTTTTAAGTTCTGTTAAATTACAAACTATACTTATTTGTAGTAGGGAAGTTGATTCAAATGGATATTAATATAATGATTCATATACTATATATTCTCTACCAACTAAACAACACTTAGGTATGTATATGTATGTATAACTAAACAATGTACTAAGATTCTTTTTAAGTCACGGTGAATAGTTCATTTCAGTCACACTTCAATCAGTTATGGGGCCCCAAGACGCCTATAGTAATGGTCCTGCCTGGTGCACCACACGGTTTTGTTCCATGATAGTTACATCACTGAGCTAGGTGCCAAAAATATGAATTTTAAGTTTTATTTCTATGATGTGGCAAATGTGTTATCAACTTTAACAAATAACAAATCCAAAAAAAGGTAAAACCAAATATACAGAGCACTATCAAACTTTTTTGAAAACAATATAGTAATTGTGGTTATAATTTCGAATTAGAAATGTTAAGAAGCCCTGTCTTCAACTACAAGACTATGCACAAAATTACGGTAATTATTTAGATTAGTGGAAACAGCGAATTTTTTCATGAAATTTTGCACAGACCCTAATTTTGGGTCGTAGAACACGAATCCGAAGTCAGTTTTTGGGGGTCTCGTAAAATTTTTTATTAAACTTTTAGGTTAGGTTTTTCAATGAATTTCTTTAAATTTGTTGGGTGAGCAAAAAGGTGGTCAGATTTGCTAAGTTTTGATTGATATAGATACATATATATCTATATCAATCAAAACTGAGCAAACCTGACCACCTTTTTGCTCAGGTTG